>CM027848.1:20021514-20499468 GCA_016097595.1 Eucalyptus pumila | reverse complement strand
AAAAGAACAAAGAGTAGTGGAAAATCTCATTGAGCTATCTCTTTCTTTCTTCAGATGGCAACCCAGCTCAAAGTTCTCAACTTACAGGTTGTCTTTCTTAAGAAGCACTCCCTGACTTGTCTGCTTTCGAAAGCTTGGAGATTTTGATTCTTGAAGAATGTGAGAATCTGGAAACGATTCATCATTCTATCATGCTCATCAAGTCCCTTGTCTCTTTGAATGTCAACGGTTGTAGGAGATTGGAGGAACTATCGATAGGAATAGGTAGAATGGAACAATTGAGGGAGCTTCTCATAAATGATACGGCTATACGAGAGATTCCAATATCAAAAGGTGATTTGATGAAGCTGGAGATTTTATGTGCCTCATGGTGTCCACAACTTGCTCAACTTCCTGAATCCATAGGCTCACTTAAGTTGTTAACTCAGCTAGACCTATCTCATTCAGAGATTGATAAATTACCTGAATCCATGGACTCCCTTGAATCGTTAACTCAGTTGGACCTATCTTATTCATATCTTGAAGAATTACCACACTCCATGGGCTCTCTTGGGTTGTTAACTCAATTGGACCTATCTCATTCAGGATTAGAAAATTTCAGAGTCCATGGGCTCCTCGTGTCATTGATTCAGTTGGACTTGTCTTATTCAGGATTGAAGAATTACTCCGAACCAATTGGTTCTTTGAAGAAGGTCGAAACCTCAATGCCTTCGCCCACATGGGCTAGCTCCATAGGCAATCTAACATTTTTGTCTCTCCTTGACCTAAGGAAATGCCATAAACTTGCTCAACTTCCAGACTCCATAAACTCCTGGTGTCTCTACAACGCCATTACGAGGATGTTCTGTTGAAAGAGATTCCGACTGACGGAAAGTTGGTATCATTGGACTGAGCTAGACTTGAAATCTACATCAATTTGTGGAATTACTCAAAGCATTGAGAAACTGCAGAATTTGAGGATCTTGGACATTCGTGGAACCCACATAACAGAACTTCCAGGTGCCATGTTGACTCCTAGAATATTTAAACATTGAATATTATAATACGTATGTTGGCTTGGCTTATGTCATAATTTCACGTCTAGGTAGCCTGTAAGATCTCCTGCTTTCTCTTCTTCGTCGAACATGTGCTTTCTGAAGTGCAACCCTCAGTTGGGAAATAAATGCTGCCAACACTGTGTATGTACTGTTAGTGCGGCACCAGTTCTGTTGCTTCAACTGAGCATAATATTTTTCAGGTGGTTGAATGAAATTGAGGTTGAGTTTACGCAAAGCCCGTGCCAATGGTTCACAGATTAAGAGAAAGTCAATATCATACATTCATAAAAATTTAAATTAATATACTTCGTTATAAATTTATCTAAACTAATTTTTTAACCACCAAAAACCCTAAACTGGTATGCTTGTCACAAATTTACCATTCGTTAGTTTGTATTAGATTTACTAATAAATTGCTGAGTTAAATGATACTCTGCAATTGACGGTGTGCTAATTTAGGGTTTTACTTCCGTTTTATCACATGTTTGTGATTTTTCATATCATAAATGTATCAATTTTGAGTTTTTAGCGGTCAAAAAATTAATTTGGATAAATTTATCATAGATATATCAATTTGAGGTTTTTGGTGGTCAAAAAATTTGTTTAGAATAAATTTATCACAAATATGCTAGTTTGAAGTTTTTGGCTTAGGGTAAATTTGTTATATGTGAGCTAGTTTGAGATTCTTCATAATATTAACCATATTTTTAAAGCCATTAACTATATTGACTATAATTTGAAAGTTGCATCTGCTCTGAAGTTGCATATTTGCTTTTTATGAAAAATGGGGTCAAATTCAAATATTTAAAGTGTATATTTTTGTAATAAGGATTTTATCGGCGAATGGCCCTTATTGATTAAGTTAGACATCCACGTGTAAATTTTTTGTCATTTTCAAAGCACTTTTTCTTTTTTTTTTTTTCATATGGTGCACAATCAATAAATCCACTTATTAGGTGTGGGTTGGCTAACTGGTGCTCTGAGCAAGAACTTCCTAATAATAATCCTTGACTTGTCGCCACAGCATGTCCTGTTCACGATTCGGAAGCAAATGTTTCAAAAGTTTCTAACAAAGCCATTTCTCTCTAGTTTGGAAGCTATGTATTACCATTGTTGTTGATGTCTAGTCCAATCTTATGATCTCCATATTAACTCTAAATACTTCAAAACTCGTAAAGAATCTTTTGGTCAGCTAAGTCAATTTTAATTTCCTCAAGTCATATCTCGATTTTTTGAGGTTTGGTTTTGGTTTCAACTTTTGGGAAACCAAATCAAATTGCAAAATCTTATTGTATAAATTATTCATTTTGTCAATTAATTCTGCCATTTATATGTGAAGTAGCCTATCGAAATAGGTTTGATTTTTTTTTTGTGTGAAATTTATGACTTGTTGTGAGTATAGAATTTGTTTTTTTTCAATGAAGTTACAATAGGTAAAGAGAAAAAAGATGAAAGAAGAAACAACAACTAAACCGAATCAATCCCCAAAAAATGGTTTGGCTTGGTTAATTCTTGACTATGATACGATTTAATTGTTTCATTTTTTTGTCAAATTTTACTTATACAGTTTGGTTTGGTTTGACATTCAAACTCTACGCCAATGTCCCGTGCTCATCTCCTAATAGTTATCAATAAGGAAATAAGGTTGTAAAAAAATTGCACAATTTTTTGTTTTTTAACACAAAGGCACGGTTTCGAGAAAATGTGAGAGGTCAAATATAATTAATGACAATATAAACCAAGTCATTAAGGCGAAGAAATGAAAATAAATACTCCATGGTGAATGGTACATATATGACGGGGGAGCGCTCTTGTGGACCATTTTTTTGGAGAATGAAGCAAATCCAACGTTCGCAAAGGAGATTTTTCTAATTATCCAGAATCTCATGTGTTATCATGAGGTGATTCTTCAGGAACATTTCGTCAGAGAATCTTATTTTATTTATCCAAAAGTTAAGAAGTAGGTGAACGGATGTCGTCTACATAGTCAGAGCCATGTGACGAGCACGAAGAAGAAACTTGAAAGAAATTGGGCGCGTGAAAAGGTGCATCGGCCTTATGACGGAAAAAAAAAAAGAAAAAAAAAGAGAGTAAAAAATGATGACGTGGTGGTAAGTGAGAGACTCTGCTTCTCGGAGGAGAGAGAGTTGTCATTTGTCACCCCGATAATAAATGAAATGGGGCCCACGGCAAAGAAAGAAAAGCAGCTCCAACGCCAACTAATACTAAACAAACGGATTTGAGACATGACAATGACAATATACTGTAATATCGGTAAAAAATTATCAAAATAAAATTTAATTATAAATATTTTAATTTGATCAATTTAACAATAATTTTTTTAAAAATATATCAATTTCATTAGAAATTACCGACGTTGATGTTAACAGATCATGTAGACGATCATTATTAATATAAATAAATCGCCAAGATCGTAGTAGAAGAATCATCATAACTTTGACCAAGACCACAAAACTAAATGACTTCGTCTTAGAAGAATAATGAAAAATTCCCTAGAAATATTCATGATCACGAAAATTTAATGGAAGAATTGTTATTATGTTGTCTATGTGTATAAAGATATATCTAAAAATTAATTTCCAGGTCACGATTTCTGTAAAAAATGTACACAAGAATATTTAGTGGTGAAATTATCAATTTATCTACGACATTATATTATATTTTTGCAAGACTATACATTTGCAATGATATGGTCTCGATAATAATTTGTAATTTACTTTTAGAACATATATTAACAAACATACATCTTCAATCACATGATGACGAACCTTTCAATGTCTAAGAATTATCACAACTGAAATTTTTAACATATTTACTAAACATGTATACACGAATTTCTTTTATGGAGAATCATCGGAGTTTATATTTTAGTGATCGGGTAACCTTACATTTACAATGGTTTTAGAAATTTATGAGAGAACAATAGTGAGAAAAATAGAAAACAAATTTACAACCATCTGCCGACATCAAAGTAATATTAACATAATATATTACAATATAATTTTCAATTCAACAATCAAATTTAGGATAAGAATACTTTTCAATTTTTCTATTTTTTTAAAAAAATGATTATCACATAAGTTTGAGGACCATGTATTCATATAATAACAATTATTAACAACGTTATATTGGAATATGATTATATACACAGTTAGAGATAGCTCTTATCACCTGTAATACTTAAATTTAAGCCAATGTAATTTTTTTAAACTAAATATATATGAGAATGTTGTCCATCATCTCATAAATTACTCGAAAAAAGTGACGGATCAAATTTTGTTAATGAGATTAATCTACATAATATCAATAAGACGTAGATAAATTCAAAGCAATGGCTCACTCAAATATTTTTAAATTTAACATTTGTTGTCATGTAAAAAAAAAATGTTTTGAATTTTATATGACGACGAGTTTTCATTATTAGTGTTAAAGTTAATATGGACGTAACTAAAAGCACTTATGACATATGGATGATTTGTTCAAGCATCACACAAGCACGCGCAAATGTCAAGAGCATCTTTAATTGACAAGTACCACATATAAACATTGAGATGCAAAATATAATGAAGTAGCAATATTACTGAAAAATATTATATCGATGCTTTTCAGCAAGCAAATTTTTGCACAAATGGAAATCTAATCAACAATATCGAACATTGATTAGAACTAAAAGAAAGTTATCTATGAAGTTATTGAAAAAACACTATAAATTTACAAGGAACTTTTGAAGGAAAAGTAAGTAGCGTCTCATCGAAAGAATACAAGTTTGAAGGAGAAATTGTATCCTCAAACATAACAATTGAGCTCTTTAAACATCCAATTTAGTCGATCTTCATAGCCAATGTGTCTATTAGCAAGATCTCATCAATCTATGGGCAAATTGATCAAACATATCAATGACTGCTATTTCACAACGCATGAGAATTGAACATCAACCGTCTGCGGTGATCTAAAAGAAGAGTAAAAATTAATTATATAATGTTTGATCGATGATTGGTTTTTCTTTCAAGTACAATGAAAATCACTCATAGAGGAAAAACATGACAAAAAAGGAATGTAAACATGTGCGTACTTTTTGGATGACATTCTTGTTTCACTTAGCTATTACCATGGGGAATCTCTAATTTTGATGGATGCCTTGATGGCAAGTTTGATAGATATATTTGCATTTTAAGGGTCGTCTTGTTTTGCGTATTAAGGATATGAGTTAGAGTTGCATTGTTTCGCATATAAAGGACATGAATTTGAATAGATATATTTGGAGTGTTGTGTGCATGGAGAGAGACATTCTATTCTAATTTTTTTTTTTGGAAATTCAAAATGTGTAAATTGTGAAGGGCATAATTGGAAGAGAATAAGTCATGAAACACCCTCCTTAGCCTTACATTTTTATACAGATGAGATATTTAATTATGCAATCAAAACCTACCGCTTCGCAAAGTTGAAAGGGAGAAGCCTACACGATAATAGTATATCAGTAAATGAAATCAGTATATCTTTTCTTATATGCAGTTGGTCTCATGTCATCATTCAAATCTTACGGTCTCCTATGTTTCCTAATTGTAGGGCACTTGTAAGATTGAGGCCCTTCGTCTTGATGAATATGGCTACAAAAGAAGCTACACAGGTGAACAATTTAAAGAACTAGCCCACTTGAGGTACCTTCAAGTGTGTGGTGTGAATTTAATCGGAGATTTTCAAAATTTACTTTTTCAACTAAGATGGCTTCATTGGGAGCGTTGTCCCTCGAATTTCGAAGCAGCCAATTTTCATCCAAAAAAATTAGTCGTGCTCAATCTATCATGGAGTGAGATTTCAGATGATTGGGGAGGATGGGATCCACTGAAGGTAAGATGAAGAAAGGACATATCTCTTGTTAATAATCACATTTTGTTGAAGTCCCAATCGCACCAAGTTCTCCTTTCTTTCATTCAGAAAGGTTTAATATTCTTCCTCAAATTAAGAATCTTCCTCTAAATACAAGAGGAGCTTATAGGCATCTAAATATACCGGAAGCTTGTGCACCTTAACATCTTAAATAGATAATACCTTAACAACCAGTTATGCTTAATATTGGACATACTAAAAAGAACTTTTTAAACTATATTAATTAACATCTATTAAAAATATAATTACAGTATTTTGCCTATCGTGATTTTTTTTATATCTAAATTGTTTTTTGGCTTCTAGGCTAATTTCTCCAAGGTAAAAGTATGACTTTTTCACGATTCTTGTTATATATCTATATCTATCTTCTTTAATGGGAAATGAAAAGTTACGACTATTTACCTATCATTTGGTTACTATCACACAAATGCTCTAACTACTTTTTACATGAAATACTATTTGAATAGTTAAAAATAATTTATATTAGAAACAAAAATTAACGCTACTTCAAAATAAGTGCATTGCTTTATAATTATTTTTGTGAGGGTGAACTATATGTTATTTTTGTGAGTGCTAGAGGGCACTTTTATGTCCGTAACATTTTTTTTGTGATAGACATTTATGTGTGGGTGACATAGCCAAACACTACTACTTAAGAAACATTTAAATAAAACAAATGTGAAGTAGTGTAGCATCATAGCAATGGTAGCATAAGATAAGGAGTAGTGGAGCGTGGGTTTTTCTGAGGAATTTTAAAAAGTCTAAAAGAACAAAGAGTAGTGGAAAATCTCATTGAGGTATCTCTTTTTTTTCTTTAGATGGCAACCCAGCTCAAAGTTCTCAACCTTACGGGTTGTCTTTCTTTGAGAAGCACTCCTGACTTGTTTGCTTTCGAAAGCTTGGAGATTTTGATTCTTGAAGAATGTGAGAATCTGGAAACGATTCATCATTCCATCATGCACATCAAGTCCCTTATCTCTTTTAATGTCAACGGTTGTAGGAGACTGGAGGAACTACCGATAGGAATAGGTAGAATGGAACAATTGAGGGAGATTCTCATAAATGACATAGCTATACAAGAGATTCCAATATCAAAGGGTGATTTTATGAAGATGGAGATTTTATGTGCCTCGTGGTGTCCACGACTTGCTCAACTTCCTGAATTCATGGGCTCACTTAAGTCGTTAACTCAGCTAGACCTGTCTCATTTAGAGATTGATAAATTACTTGAATCCATTGACTCCCTTAAGTTGTTAACTCAATTGGACCTATCTTATTCATATCTTGAAGAATTACCACACTCCATGGGCTCTCTTGGGTTGTTAACTCAATTGGACCTATCTCATTCAGGGACTAGAAATTTTCCAGAGTCCATGGGCTCCCTTATGTCATTGATTCAGTTGGACTTGTCTTATTTAGGGATTGAAGAATTACCTAAACCAATTGGTTCTTTGAAGAAGCTCGAAACCCTTAATGCCTTTAATTGTGCATTGTTGGCCCACATACACAGCTCCATAGGCAATCTAACATTGTCTCTCCTTGATCTAAGAAAATGCAATAAACTTGCTCAACTTCCAGACTCCATAGACTCTCTAGTGTCTCTACAATGCTTGTTATTATGAAGATGTCATTTGTTGAAAGAGATCCCGACTTGATCAGAAAGTTGATATCGTTGACTGAGCTGGACTTGAAGTCAACATCAATTGCGGAATTACCTCAAAGCATTGAGAAACTGCAGAATTTGAGGATCTTGGACGTTCGTGGAACTCACATCACAGAACCTCCAGGTGCCACGTTGACTCCTAGAATATTTAAACAATGAATATTTTAATACGTATGTTGGCTTGGCTTATGTCATAATTTCACGTCTAGGTAGCCTGTAAGATCTCCGTGCTTTCTCTTCTTTGTCGAACATGTGGTTTTCAAGTGCAAACTCAGTAGGAAATAAATGTTGCGAACACTGTGTATGTACTGTTAGTGAGGCACCAGTTCTGTTGCTTCAACTGAGCATAATATTTTTCAAGTGGTTGGTGAATGAAATTGAGGTTGAATTTACGCAAAGCCCGTACCAATGGTTCACAGATAAAGAGAGTCAATTTCATACATTTATATCTCTCTTTTAATGGAGTGAAATTGGTCAGTTCTTTGATTTTGCTTGAATGGATCGCCAGACGGGGTGGGAAGGAATGTAATGTTGTATGCTCATTGTCCCGACCCGCTCGAGGGTGGTCGGCCAAGCAAGTTTTAGAAATCTTGCCTTGAGATGAGCTGATAAATTACCAAGTCCATGTAAGGTTCCTCTCACAAGGTGATGATTGCGCTTGATTTGAACTCTCCCAAATCCTACCAATCACGACATTAATTGAATCAATTAGTTATGAAAATTTTGCTCTTTCTTTTGGAGTCGTCACTAACGTATTTAAGGCTGGTTAGAAGTTGACTGAAATGCAAGAGCTTGTTTTCCAAGAACTCAAGATTATAGGAACGGGAATTATTTATTTCCAACTTGATATATTATCTCTTTATTTCAAAAATGTTTTGAACATGCAATCTTGCTCATTTTCTTTTATTCCTTAGGCACATTCATCTAAATGAGCAAGCATTGCAATTTTGCACAGGAACAATTAACATTCACGTAACCCCATAATCCGAACAAGATAAAAGTACTTAATAGTGGGATGCAGAAATGATAGGGCGTCGGACAAATTATATACACCGCCATATTATTAAACCGTAGGACATGACCCTATGAGCTAAACCCTAATCTAATCATGCATGCGATTCTATTGAAGTGATGCTATCATCCTAGAATAAATTAATGATGCCATATTAAAGGAGCGTTTGTTTAACAGATAATAAATGATTTAGAAAACATTTTCTAAAAAAATCGATTACAATGCTTATAAAATGAATGGACGTGTATGAAAATATTTAGATATAAATTGTTGTCGATAATAAAAATATTTTTCATTGACTAATTATTTCAAGTGATATAACTAATTATTTTAGGAAAATATTTTTCATATCATTCATTTTCTGTAAAACAAATGCAGCCTAAGACAACAAACTAAATCCAACCCTAACATGCTATTCATTATCAAAACATGACCTCATTGTTTTTGTTATGCGATTCTAAAATGAAATATTACTAAGGCCCCAATTGTTTCACGAATAACATTTTCTAGGAAAATATGTTCCTCATTTTCGACGATTGATTTGCTTAAGAAAATGAGTTCATGAAAAATATTTTCATAGTCAACAAAAAATCTAGTCTTAATTTTTTTTTAAATGACTTTTTTCTTTAAAAATTAGAAATATATTTTTAAAAGATAACTACATATCAGTGCTTGGACTCGAAATTCTACCCAAGTCCATTGAGGTTAGGCCCCAACCCCTGGTGCTCATGCCCTATGCCCCATCACTTGAGCTCGGGTCATAAAGGCTATGCTTGAGTCCTTGACACTCCAGCTTTGGTCCTTGGCACTCAAGCTTAGGTTTATAAAGGCCATGCATAGGTACTCAACGCTTGCGCTCGAATCTTCATTCTTATGAAAGTATTTAAAAAAAAATCAAAATTATAATTATTTTTAATTATTTTTTCTTTCTTTTTCTTTTTTCTTTTTCCTTGATTGGTCGACAACCACAACAACTAGTCATAGGCGAGCTTGAGCATCACTAGCCTATGGTGACCTCGAGCAAGCCTCAAGCCTCGCCTAGCTCACCAATCTAGGCGGCGACAAGCTAGCCATCAATTGTCACCGTCCCACCAAGGAAGAAGGAAAAAAAGGAAAAAAAAAAAAAAGAAAATAAAAAAAATAAAAAAAATAAATAAAAATAATAAAATATAAAAAATATGATTTTTTTGGGAAAATATTCCATATCAAATGGTGGAAAATAATCTCTAATTCATTTTAAAGTTTAAGCTAAAAAACAAGAAAATATCATAAATTTCCAAGGAAACATTTTTCAAAAATGTCAGATTTTCGGTGAAACAAATGAAGACTAAACATCATACAACATGCCTAAGATCACAACCTTAATATAGTGTCTACTTATGTCTTTTCAAATTATTATTGTTTATCATTTTTCAATTAAAACCAAGACCTAACATTACTTGAACTACCCTAAGACATGCCAAACACGCATTAACTCAGCTTAACACACTGAAACACATTTGAAAAACAAGCACGGAAGATAGAAGTCATACTAAATAGGAATGACCATGCCAATCAAATACATTTTAACATGTAGATGACATAAAATGCGTTAATCAAGATGACAATACTAATTAGACACCAATTCTGACCTAAACACGACCCCAATCCATCGAAACCGCTCAAGACCACCTCTGGACACCTTGAAGGGTTTCAATCGCTCCTCATCATACTCGAACCAACCATGGTTCACTGATTAGACTCAAACCAACCGTGATTCTATCATCAAACCCGGATCAACCGTGATTCAAATATTTGAGGGCCAAGCCGAATGGTCCCCCCGAGGACCAATTGACCTGTTATTCAACACAGAACACATGCAAACCAATATTCTACTCCAAATCATGCTATGTGAAGAACACCTGAATGTAATTTATGTTTTTTTTTAATCTTTTCAATATCATCATCATCATCATCATCATTATTGCCCATCAAACACCACCTCAGCATGATCAACTCTTTGTTGCTCAGAATACACTATCATCACTAACATAAGTTTTAAAAGAAGACGCAAGGAAGTGTCTCCTTCCCAACACTAGGAACTCAACAACAAGAGTGGCGACCATTACAACGAGATTAGTGATTGTTTCGCCAGTTTTTGATCTTGTAGCAAAATATATTTCACCAAATGTTATATTTTGATTTTTATTAGAGGAGACTTAGGTTCCGTGCTAGTATTAGACATAGAGAGTTAAATGCTAACTGTCACACCCCAAACCTCGAGCACACGCACACTCTCATTGGTCGATCAAATTGCGACGTTCCTAGGACGTGCCGCCAACCTATTTATTTTATACACATGCGGAAACGAACTTAAACAACCTCCGACAACAAACAAACACATGGGATAGAAGAAACAGGATGGCCAATTAACACAAACATATTTTATAAACAAACTTTATGTACAATCAGGCCAAACCTAAGGTTTATGTACATGAGTCTAGCTTAAAAAGAGCTGCGAGCCAACTAAACTCCGAACTCTTCAGTCATGGGCTCTAGGTCCTCCATGACACCATCAGGGGTGTCGATATCCATAGGGTGCCCTATTTCCCACTCCTTGGTCTCGATGGGAGGCCCGTCAAAACCCTATATGGGACCCTCCCAACCCTCATTAGGAAAGTTAATCAACCACATTCTGAATCGGTGAGGTACCAATTGAGGAAGGCCCTCTTCGACCCAGACCGTTGACTCAACTAACTCACGGGTCAGGTTAGTCCTAGGGATAGGGAAATATGAGTGCTGAAGTCCATCTCCTGTGGGACCCCATATCGTACATAACGCACCTCCATCTAAGGACCTGTAAAAATTTAAACCACAATGGGGTGAGATGATGTCTCAGTGAGTCCACACCCTAAACCCCGATTAGGACGATAATTTACCTAAAGGCAGCCTAAACACATGTCATATAAGACTTACCTCACCTCAGCACCTTCTTGCACATTAGTATAGCTCATATAATATATGCATACAGTAAATGCATTCAATAATTGGAACACTTCAATTCAAATATCAATCACTCACAGTAGTCTTGATTATAAGGCCAAATTGTTATGACAAGTCACATTCCGTGCCACACAATTTAGTCTCATAATCAAGCATGGCTATTTCACTCACTCAAACGTGTCCTAATTAATTACGACCCAACGGCTATGGCCAACTCAACAGTTGGTGGTCATCTGGCATAACTGGGCATCGTCCCATTTTGTTGGGCACAACAACGTCTACATCTAGACGGCATTTCCAAAGGAGCATCGGTCCAGCCTCCACTGCGACCGATGTCCGTTGACGTAGGGCATTCTATATAGGAGCATCGCCTTGGATTTTCATTGAGTAATGGGTTCTCATAGCGATCACACGCACATCCATCCTCAGCCAAGGATATCGTGCTTTGCACTCAAATGCTTCAATTTCAAATAATGAACTTAGCCTATTTTCTTCATATTAAAAATACCCGATAAAATAATTGTGCGTGGACACATGATCAAATTGAACCATAAAAAGTGGTATCTTCTCTTTTAAAAATCCCACGATTTTATATAGTACTTAAAATATTTTTGGTGTCAAAACCCGACATCTAGTATTTTTCTAATTAAATACCAAAAATCCCTATTTTTGAAATAATAATAAAAAAAATCATCATTTAGCACTCAATTGCATACATTGGCAATCAATTAACAAATCAACACTTCCACGATGATCAACACGAAATTCTGACAACCGGTTATCGTGGTATAATTTACGCTAATTAATAAATAATTAAATAAATTGTAAAATAACTAAATTAAACCACTTAATTACATTAAATAACCTAACCGGGCTAAACTAATTGAACTAACTAATTAATATAACAATTCTAACTAATTTAATCTAATAGGATCCACTAACTAGCTAATTAAACTAACTAACTAAACTAACTAAATAGTTGGCTTAACTAAATTCCTCTAATCTCAGTTAAAGATAACTAATCCCCTTAATATATACTTAGCCTAAACTAATCCTCTATAAGTGCAATTAACCCCTAATTAGAGCTTAGGAAGTTAACTCACTGGTTTAGCGCGAAAACCAGTTCACGGCAACGGCGACCAAAACCTGACCCTATGGCGACACTAAAGGAGGTTGAGAAAAGGCTGAAAACAGCTAACAAGTCTCAGCCCAAGCTGAGATTTGTTGTTGAGTTGAGCTAGACCAAGGGGCTAGTGTGAGGAGGAACAGCGGCCGACTGCTCGGGCTGGCTACTGGTGCAAGGAGGGGGTTGGTGGCGAACAGCCAGGTAGGCAGCAGACGGCAGCCTAGTCAAGCAACGGGGCGGTCAGGCGGCAACAGGCTGGCACAGGCGGTCAAGCAGCGCGACGGGCGGCTGGAGATGGACTTGAGCAGTCGGGTTGACAGTGCTGGCTTAGGGCTAGCTTGGTCCTAGGTGTTTACAGTTTCAACAATGGAGGGAAATGGAGCTTTGAGGAAGAAGAAGAAGTTGAAACGGAAGTAGAAGCTGGTCTGCTAGGTGTGATGGTCGACCAAGGAGGAGAAGGGAGGGAGAGAGGGGGAACCAAAGGGGTACAAGAGGCTAATAAGTCTTGCTGCTGTCCAATGAGAGCAAAGGGAAATATCATTCACTAGAGTGTAGCCACCAAAGTTTTCAGCTAGCCCCTAAAGTCCAAGGGTCATCCACAAGCAATTTTTCTCTCCTAAAGCTTTACCAACAAGCCATCTTGACGGCCAAAACAGACCCCCACCGCAACCCTACGATTTTCCCTTGCTTTTCATTCGAATCCTCACCAATTCAAGTCAAATTGGTGACCGAGAAATCCCCTTGAAGCTGCCATACGAATTTCCACCATTTTTCCACAAACTAATTCAATTTGGTAGTCCAAAAATCCAATTAAAGAGGCCCTCCGAATTTCTTGAATTTCCTCTTGAATTTCCCTTCAAACAACTTCAATTTAATGGCCAAACTTGCTGAGGAGGATGCCCACACCAATTTCCACAATTGTCTTCATGACCTAGTTCACTTTGAAGGCCAAAATGTCCCTTAATTTTGCCCATCCAAATTTCCACCATTTAATTTGCCAAATTTTGATTTTCCACCAAAATCCTGGGCTTTCTGAAAATTCTTCAAAAGATGAGACGATGTCCTAAAAATAAATCGTGACGTGCTTGAACTTTCGATTCCCGAATCCGAGTTCAATTTCGTGGTTAATTTTGATCGGACGCAATTTTAGCGTAACCTAACCTATCGGGTAGCTTTTAGGGATTTTATCACATTTAACCCGTGGTCGATAATTCTCGATCCATGTTTGTGCATCTTTGACTCATTGGCGACTCTTAGTTGTCGTAAAAATCTCAAGGTTTCAATTATGAAGACCGAGTATAGAATCGATAGAAAAATTGGTTTAGCGCAGTTTGACATGAGTTTCGCAAACAGGTGGAGTCATCTACAATTTAAATATGTGCTTCTATTGAATCGACCTATCTCCGGTCTCTAATCAATTTTAACGATGTCGTATTGACACTTGCCGATTAGCACGGTTGAGCAGTCGATTTTTGGTTGAATTCTCAAGTCTGTCGCGTTTATATCCCTTAATGGCTTCACTTAATAGATCAGTTATCTCGTAAGTGATCAGCTCAGAGAAATAAACCATAGGCGCATCGATGAAAAGCTCATTTCATTTAATCGAAATAGGGTCGAAAATCAGGATGTTACACTAACGAAGATATATATTATATAGTTCCAACTCTTATAAAGTTGCTTAATAAGAGGTCAAAATGAATAATAACCAATGTCGAAATCCACTTAACAGTTTGATCCAAACTCACTTTAACATACTAATGAAAGCCCATTAAAATCAAAGTGGTTTGTACAATGTTGAAGCTAATTTGACAACGCTGGATATTAACAAAAGCACCTAGAAGGCACTACTTTCAATTGAGTTTGAAGACACAATGTCAGAACCTAATCAACAACGATGGATAGTGGAAATAACACTTAATAGACATTACACCTAGATGAATATGAGGATACAACGTTGGAATCTAATCGACGACCTTTGGATGGTGGTAACAATACCAAGCAGACACTACTCTTAGATGGATATGAGGATGCAACATCAAAATCTAATCGATGACACTGGACAGTAGGATAGCACTGTAATCTAATCAATAGCACTATCCATGATATAGACACTCGCTAGAATTGAATTTACAACGGGAATCTAAAGGTACAGCTAAACTAGACTAAGCTAAGATAACTAATGTGTTGTTCAGGGGAGGCTTCTTAGTGGATTGCCTGTGGTATTTATAGGTCAATTTGATAACATTAGTGGTTGGTTGCTTCCTCCTTAAAAGTTGCTCCACGTTCTTTGCTGAATCGCCTTATCCATATCTTGTTGCTTTCGAACTTGTTCGATGATGTTCTCATGGCTTGTTCAGCAAATATTAACCGTTCATTTGAACTTGGCGCCCTTTTAAGCATCAACCGTTCCTGCCCAAATTTCGCCGTCAATTTCATCTAAATGCAATGTCTTCAACAGCGTCTCTTGGCTTGACTTGTGGCAATCAACTACTTTATTATCAAATCATATATCTCTACTTGTAGATCCATTGAAATCTAGCCCGAAGAAATCTAGCCCGAAGGCTCATGAAATCCTTGGCCATCTTTCGTTTCCATGACTACTATGGGCTAAGCTGATTTAAATCACAGCCCGCATATGTCAACGAGGATGATTTCAAAGTTTTTATCCCTCATGATCAACACGTGATGGTAAGGGTATTTTGGGTGTCAACATACGCCCTCTTTTAAAAGAAATAAATTTCACTTTTAAAAGAAATAAATTGGAAATTTATTTCTTTAAAGGAGAGATCTCATTATGCACGCAATCCGTTCCGGATGATCATCATACCTTTCTATGATCCCGACATATCCGCAGCCGATATGAATCAACGGCTCGTTCTATTTTCAATTGTCGTTTTCTACTCCAAATAGAAGAATACATCCTACTATCTATTTCTTTATACTCCTTTGTCTTCTTCCTTAAACCCTAAACCCTCTACATCCTACTCTCAAGTCTTCCATGGCAACCAAAGCTCCCACATTCGTCCCTGAGTCCTTTATCTCAAAATTTGATGATCTTTGTCATACAGAAGAAGCTATCTATTGTCAAATTCAATTGTTGAGCACTGTAGAGGAGCATCTAGAATCACTGCTTCTTAGGCCTTGCCTCTTGGATCACAATCATGTTCCGTCATTTATTAAGCCCTGCTTTCCGATCAAGAGGAATGAGAAACTTCCCATACGTCATTCTTCTATTAAAGATATCCGGAAATCTACCCCTACCAAATTTCGGAGTTTCCCTCTTTTTGAAGAAAAATTCCACTCTTGGTACTTACGATTAAAGCATGAATTGGGAACTTGACTATCATGGATGAATGTGGACATAGAGATGGCATTGGAGGCTAATATGCTGCCCCACAACTTAAATAGGGGGTTATTTGATTCTATTGTTTGCTTATAGTCCCCGTCAACCAATTGTTTCTTTTTCCCTTGGGGCCCATGTCCATAACCCTTTGGACATCTTTACTATCTCTGGGTTCATACCAAATGGCATTCCTATAGAACAAATCGAAGATTTTGAGGACTTTTTGATCCCTGATAGTGTCCTTGCTTATGGAACCTTCCTTGATTGGTATTACAAACCTCTAGCCCTGTTAGTGTTAAGGAGCAAGCCATTTTTTTATTTTTTTTTGCTTTTTTGGCTTTCAAAATATGTATTCTTTAATCTAACCCTCAATGTCTCAAAAGATTTCCTTAAACTTGCTTCAAATATGGCAAGGGGAAAGAGATTAGTTCTTGGACCACTTGCTTTGGCAATCTTATATAGGAGCCTTAACCATGTTACTCTTTCAATGATGTTTAAAGAGAGTAGAGTCTTATTTGGTCCGTTTTGGATTCACAAGCATAGATGACTCTCTATTTCCCCTTTCTATTCAATAAAGTTCCTCATGATCTTCTGCATAATTCATCATCAAAACCCAAACAACCAAAACCCACGTGCTTATGTTGTTGATTGCTTACCTTGTCTCCTTTGAAGGTTCCTAATGATACTTGTCCTTTTATTCATTACATTCGGGAGATCTTGAATTTCGATCATGCACATATCAAACTCTTCCCTTATGAGGCCTCTGAGTTTTATTATCTTTTCTGCTTGGATACTTAGTATCTGGATGATTTCGACACTCTTGTTGTGTATACTTACCTTAGTGGATCTTCTAATACGATTTTGTAAGGAGGGAATATTCTATCATGGATTTAAACCCCATTCTCCACAATACTATGCCAGAGAGTTTGGTCTCTGTTGAGGTGTACTGATGCCAATTGCGTACTTTATGGAGTACCCTTTAATGAATAGGCAGAAGAACAACCTAAAGAAACACTATTCCTTTGCTTGCTGTTCTTAAATAACTGCAACAATACATGATCGATTCTCTTCAGACTTTGATCCATTTCCAGCTTCTCCAAGAGTTATATCCAAGTACATAAGCTAGTGGATTTCTTTCTCATTTGAGAGTTCATATGAGGATGCCATCAAGACTGTTTTCCACTGAATAAAGCAATATCTTCCGAAGCCAAAAAGTGACTTACAAGGGTAAATTTGTGCTTGAATACCCTCTAGAACTTGATCCTCCAATCGCATTGAAGGTACTTAGAATTAGTGTTCGATAAATTCCACAATACGAAGCAAGAGGAGTTGTCCGGAGAAGAAGACACCAACAAATTTGAGCATTTCATATGCGATGTGGTGGAGGCAGAGGAGCAAACTATAGCCGGTATTTTAGGGGTCTTCGTTTGAAAATTGATGATGTTGTTCGATTACAGCCTTATTGGACTTTTAATTAGGGCTTCAAATTATCAATGAAGGTGCAAAAGCAACTCAAGGAGACAAGAGAGTTTGAGTCAGGAGCCATCAACTAAAGAGGGTGTTGGAGAAAACTTTCCTATTTGTTTTGAAATTGACAAAACGTTTCCATCAATCTAGTCTGAAGACTTGAAGACTCTATCGTCAAATTCTGAAGACCTTCAGTCTCAAGATTTAAAGTCTACCTTCATTGACAGTTTCCAGACTGACGAAGAAAAGTATTATCCATTGAAGAAGACTTATCCAGATGCGAATATATCTTTAAGGATTTGATTTGTACGATTGAAGAAGGTCTCATGGTTGGAGATTGCACCTCGAGATCTATTATTCGCTCTGAAATTAATTCGAGCATTTTAGACCCGTTGGTTGACGAAATATACTTGTAAAGTTCTACTTATGGAAACCTAGATCCCGATTGTATGGGCGACGGGATTGGTGGGCTATCATCATATTCCTTAAATAACTTGAGATCTCCCTAATTGATTAAATCCAACAGGTTAATTGGAAGAATTCCTTTGGAATGTGCCAACGATTATGAAGGCATGGAGGAGTATATAAGGAAGACGCTCCGTTATTCGAGTGTGTGAAAAATAGAGAAATTCAAAAGTCTGAAACTCCTTGTTCTTTGCTGTTTCAATTGTTGAGCTTAAAATTGTACTCAAAAGAGATATTAGATACTCGTGAGACCTTGAGGAAGTGTAGCAAAGTCTCTACATTGTGAAATCAATGACGTGAGATTGTAAAATCTCTTTTGATTCTTAATGGAATTCAGCTAGTGGACTGTCAGTGCGGGAAAGTGGACGTATGTTTAGTCTAAGCCGAACCACTATAAGCCTTGTGTTTTGATTCTCTATCCCTAAACTCTTTACTTTAAATCGCAACTCTATATAACAGTTTATAGTTGTTCACGACTTCAATTTATTATTCTTAGAAGTCAATTTGTTTTGATAAGATTTACAAAAACTTCTTTGATCACCTATTCACCACCTATAGGTGCTCGTACTAGCCTTTTCAATTGGTATCAAAGCTTGTGTACTCATTAAATTGAAGTGTTTTTACTTCTAAGTTAAAGATCTATGCCTAGTATGTTGGCTTCGGGTTTGGTTGAAGGCCAAAGCAACACTAGACCTCCTTACTTCAATGGAAAGGAATACAGCATATGGAAAAACAAGATGAAGACATTTCTAAGAATGAAAGATCCTCTGGAATGAGAAGTGGTAGAAAAAGGAATCATTCCTAAAGCTACATCGAGTCTCGAGAGAGGGAAAAGAAGTTGCAGAAGTTGGCGAGATGACTCAAGAAGAGATAACCAAGAGACAAGCTCTTGATGCAAAAGCGATTTATTATTTATATTGTGCATTATCTCCCATTGAATATAATAGAATATCTTCTTGTGAAACAGCCAAAGAAGTCTAGGATAGACTACACATTACCTATGAAGAAACTAATCGAGTGAAAAAAATAAGGATCAATATTTTACTCGGATAGTATGAAGCCTTCAAGATAAAGCTAGGAGAATCCATCACTGATATGTTTAGTCGGTTCACTAAAATTGTAAATGGTCTAGAGTATCAGGGATAGCCAATCTCAGGATCCATGAAAGTTAACAAATTGCTATATGGACTTTCCAAAGACTGGAATCACTTAAAGACTTCAATAAAGGAAACACAAATGATCATGCCACTCTCCGTAGACGAACTAGTTGGCACATTTCAGTCCTATGAAGTGGAACAAATCAATGATGAAGAAGATCCCAAAGGTGAGAAATCTATTGCCTTAAAATCTAATGATGATTATGATGTTACAGACTTTGAAGAAGATTTAGATGATGAAGAGCTAGCACTTATGATAAGAAGGTTCAAGAAACTGAACAAGAAGGGAAGAAGATTCAATTGGAAGAAACAAAGCACTCAAAGGTCTCAAAACAAATCAACTAAGGATGATGAATCCAATAAAGATGTGATTTGCTTTGAATGCAAAAAAAAGGAACACATCAGACCCAACTATCCTTTGTTGAAGAAAAAGAAATGAAAAGCTAAGAAATACATAAAGGCTCTCAAGGCAGAAACATGGAGTAATACTGAATGCGAAGAAAGTGATGATGATTATGCCAATATTTGTTTAATGAAAAAATCAGAATCAGACTCAGACTTTGAGACAGATATAGACTCAGACTCAGACAGTGAAATTGAGGTAAGCAATTTAAAAATTCCTACTAAAGTCTCAAAATATATTAATGAACTTTGTCTTAGTCTCAAAACTTCTCTTAAGAGGATTTCCGAGCTAAAAAGGAAGAATTCTACATTGAAGTAACATGAAATCTCTTGGAAAGAAAAGTTTGATAATTTAGATAAAAATTTTGACATTTTGAAAGAAAATGCAGACTTTCTTTCAAAAGAAAATACATGTTTGAAAAAATATTTCAAAAAGGTTTTCAATAGGATCTGAGAAGTTAGAAAAGATTCTTTCGATACAAAGACCTTCCTTAACAAATCAGGTTTGGGAATGACTTCTGAAACCATTCCTCTAATTGATTTTCCGAAAGTAAAGTAAAGAATTAAATAGAGACCTATAAAAGCTTTTTATAGAAATCATTTTCAAAAAGTCTTTGTAAAACCTATTGGTCGAAGTGCTCTCAAATGTTCTAACTGTTACAGTTCATAACACTTTGAGAAAAAATATCCTATGGTTTGGAGACCTGTTAAAAAGGATTGGGTAAATACTATATATTGTACTAACTCCACTGGATCTAAGAAAATGTGGGTACTAAAGAAAGCTTGAATTTATTTTTTAATGGTAGGTCACTATCAAGAAGAAAATTAAATAGTATTTATATAGTGGCTGTTTGAGACACATGACTAGCGATCAAGATGTTTCACAAAGCTTGTTCAAATCAATGGAGGAAAAGTCTATTTTGGTGGAAATAGCAAAGAAAGAATTATTGGATGTGAAACAGTAAAGATTGGAGGTTTCACAATCAATAATGTCTCCTTGGTGGAATAACCAAACTATAATCTACTCAGCATAAGCCAACTATGCAACACTGGGTTCAAAATCAATTTTCAGGAAGTGACATGTTCAGGAACCAGTAAAGATTACTCTCAATCTTTTACCGGACGTAGACATGGGAATATTTATCTTCTGAATATAAAATCAGAAAGACCCCAATGCCTAATATCAATACAAGACGAAGCGAATCTTTGGCATCGAAAGTTTGGCCATATCAACATGAAGCAAATTGCCAAAATTTCTTCCAAGAAGCTCGTTCGAGGTCTACCCAACCTGAAATACCAAAAATCTGACTTATGCACACCATGTGTGCTGGGAAATAGGTTTGAAGTTCTTTTAAACCAATAAATCAAGTTTCCACTAATCGTGTGCTGCAGTTCTTTCATATGGATCTCTTTGAACTAACTAGAACTCAAAGCATTGGTGGAAAAAGATTTTGCCTAGTAATAGTGGATGATTATTCGCGATTTACTTGTGTTTACTTTTAGGCAAGTAAATCTGAAACCTTCTCTCATTTTTCAAAGTTCGCTAAGAAAGTGCAAAATGAAAAAGGTTATGATATTTCAAGAATACGAATAAACCATGGAGGTGAGTTTGAAAATCAAGACTTTGCCAAATTCTGTGATGAATCTGGTTTTCAGCACGTGTTCTCTTCTCCATACACTCTTGAACAAAATGGAGTTGTGGAAAGGAAGAATAGATCTTTATAAGAGATTGCAATAACTCTTTTAATTGAAAGTAATATTTCTTCTCATTTTTGGCCTGAAGCAGTTTCTACAGCATGTTATATTATTAACAGAGCATTTTTAAGGCATATTCTAGAGAAAACTCCCTATGAGTTATTTAAAGGAAAGAAGCCAATTGTTTCTTATTTTCATGTGTTTGGTTGCAAATGTTTTATCTTGAAAAATGCAAATGATCGAATTGGTAAGTTTGAAGAAAAATCAGACAAAGGAATCTTCCTTGGATATTCAACCTCTAGCAAAGCCTACATAATATTCAACAAGAAGACTCGATCTGTGGAAGAATCGATGAATGTCAAATTTCAAGACTCTCTGTAAAATTAATCGATTCAGAATCAAACTGAAGAATCTGAACCTGCTCCAAACTCTACAAAGTCTACCTCCCCCGAAGCAGCTCAGACTCCAGAAGAAAAACAGCGAACGGATATTGAAGATTCAACTGAAGAAGAAGATCAACAATCTGTTAGAATGACCAGCAACTAAAAGCATAAGTCTAGTTATCTCAAAGAACTCATTATTGGTGATGTTAATGAAGGGATTC
The DNA here is from genome assembly GCA_016097595.1 of Eucalyptus pumila. Classification (NCBI taxonomy): domain Eukaryota; kingdom Viridiplantae; phylum Streptophyta; class Magnoliopsida; order Myrtales; family Myrtaceae; genus Eucalyptus; species Eucalyptus pumila. The sequence continues at coordinate 20,477,607 of CM027848.1, read as the reverse complement.
GTACCAGATCCAAAATGTAAGAAGAGTCTAGCACCGTGGCATTTATTTCTGAAATAGAATCTAAAAGTATAGAAGAAGCTTTAACTGACGAAAGTTGGATTGAAGCAATGCAAGAAGAACTCAGACAGTTCAACATTAACAATGTTTGGGAATTAACTCCTAAACCAAAAGGTAATCTATTATTGGAGCTAAAAGGGTTTTCAAGAACAAAATGGACGAAAAATGAAAAGTGATAAAGAACAAAGCAAGACTCGTGACCAAAGGATATATGCAAGAATAAGGGATAAACTATGATGAGACATACGCTCCTGCAGCAAGGTTAGAAGCAATTAGATTATTGCTTGCTTTTGCTTATTATAAGAATTTCAGGTTATTCCAAATGGACATTAAAAGTGCATTCCTAAATGGATTTATTCAAGAAGAAGTCTATGTGAAACAACCTCCCGGATTTGAAGACCCAAGGAAACCAGACTCTGTATTTAGACTGAAAAAATGCTATATATGGATTAAAACAAGCACCTCGAGCTTGGTACAACAAGTTAGTAAGTTTTTTTTTTATTCAAAATGGCTTTGTTAACGGAAAAGTAGACATTATCTTATTTATTAAAAAGGAAGGTAAAAATTTTTTACTTGTTCAAATTTATGTTGATGATATTATATTTGGTTCACCTAACGAAAACCTGTGCAAGAAGTTTTCTAAGTCAATGCAGGATGAATTCGAGATGAGCATGATGGGTGAACTATCATTCTTTCTCGGACTATAAGTAAAACAATTGAGGAATGAATTTTCATTCACCAAGAAAAATATGTTAAAGAACTTGTTAAAAAGTTCGGATTGAAGAAGTGCAAAAAGAACGATATACCAATGTCAAGTTCTTCGAAGCTGGACAAAGATGAAGGAGGAAAGAAAATTGATCAGAACTTGTACAGAAGTATCATTGGTTCACTTCTTTATCTTACTGCTTCTAGACTTGACATTTTGTTTAGTGTTTGCATCCGCACTAGATTTTAATCTAATCCAAAAGAGTCTCATCTAAGCGCCGCAAAACACATCATCAAATACATAACAACTACTTCAAGCTTAGGTTTGTGGTATCCCAAAGAATGAGACTTTACTCTCCTTGGATATTCAGACGCATATTTAACAGGTTGCAGAGTTGATAGGAATAGCACTTTAGGCACTTGTCAATTACTTGGTAACAGAATCGTATATTGGTTTTCAAGGAAGCAAAATACTGTAGCTTTTTCAACAGCGAAGCGAGTATGTGGCTCTTGGAAGTTGTTGTTCTCAAATCTTATGGATAAAACGATAACTAAGAGACTTTGTAATCGAAGACTCATGCATCGAGATCAAATGTGACAACACCAGCACAATGAATCTCACAAAGAATTCAATTCTTCATTCAAGAGCAAAGCACATAGAGATTCGACACCATTTTATTAGAGATCATGTTCAAAATAGAGAAGTCTTGATTCAATTCATTGACTCAAAAAATCAACTGAGGACATATTTACAAAACCACTAGAGAAAAGCTTATTTGAGTCTATTCGCTCCGGACTTAACATCTTATCTCTTAAAGTCTATAAAAGCTCAAACTCGGGGTTAAAGTTTGAAGATGCTTAGACTCGGAAGACCAAGAGTTACGACTAAGTTATTTCGGTTCTAGCAATTTAGCTTTCGATAAAAACTTGAAAATGTATGATTGCTTATTAATCGCCAATTGATTGATGTTATCTTTCCAAGTTTTTGAAGTTGTAGCAATTATTCTTTTTCGAAAAGGAAGTTATCATTTTTGAAATGACAGTTATCTATTTTCAAAAATGAAGTTATTGATTTTTGAAAAGGCATTTTTATTTGTCCTTTTATGACGATATGTATACCTCGTTTCGACTGCTTTATATACTGTCTTTATTCTTCATTTTTACTCACAAACACTAAAGCACATAATTTCACTTTCTTACTTTTTCTCTCTAGTTTAATCCTTAAGTTTTTATCTTTCTCGCGAATCGAGTTCGAAAATTCTCTCAAAGACTGGGACAATGTCTTCCCAAAGAAAATCCTCAAGGATAGCAAGCAAGGGACCACAACATATGCGTGAGGGTCCTACGCACTTTGATCTGACTAAGGAAGAAGACTCTTCAAGGTAGTAGCAAAGTTAACAACAACATTCTCAACCGCGCCATTTTTCTCAGGCTAGACCATAAGAGCCTTAGCAACAATAGGCAGAGGAAGAAATTATTAAGGATGTCGAACCTGTAAGGATTCTTAAGCCTGCATTTACTTTCAAACTCTACACCGCGCTGAAGGAAGGTGGTTCTCCAATGACCTTTATTGATGAATTTTTGAAAGAAAATGAGTACCGAAATGAAACCTATTTTCTAAGAACGATGGAACGCTTGGGAATTGCTCCTACTGGTTTGGCAGAAAGGGCTTTTGCGAATTTCCCAAGTGATCCACGTTTTGGAGGATTTAATCAACCTGAGGGTAAAGATGATTAATCAACCTGAGGGTAAAGATGACGATGAAAAGATGTTTACTCATTTTAAGCCTAGAATGGGTGTTGCTATGAAAATTCGAGGAAGTAGAACGGATCTATTTCGTTCGGAGGAACACAAGCAAGTTTATGCTAAACTCCTGAAGCAAGGGGTGATGAACCCAAGGAGTATGGATTTTGATCTTCTCGATTCATTAAATGTAAAGTTATGGGAGAATTTTTCTTTACTTCAACTTGAATGATTCTTCTCTACGATAACTGTAGCTTATTCGGAACTTACAGCATATTTCTATTCCAATCTAAGCTTTTTAGATGCGAATAGATTTTCTTTCAATGTTAGAGATCAGGATTATGTGGTAGATATGGATACTCTAGCTGATGTGATTGGAGTGGAGAGAGGGATTTTCGAAACAATCAGCGTGTCTGTTGGTCATGCCACTATGGAGCTTGTTCGAGATAGAATTGCAGAAGGTCGGATTTCGTATTTGAGGATGAGTGCCTCTAATGTCTTGCTCCATAAGATTGTGATTAATTGTCTCAGACCCAAATCCACATCAAAGATTATGTCTCCAATTCTGAAGCGAAGCTGATATACGCCATTAACATTGGTTACAAGTTCTCTCTACCTCATACCATAATGTTTCACATGTATCGATCAATGGTAAAGGACAAGGGACAACTTCCTTACTCTGCTCTTGTTACTCGTCTATTCTGACATCTTAACATTTAGCCTCCCAGAATTTTATGTATTCGAACCAATGTTAATGGTGGTAGGACTAAAGATAGTTTCAAAGATGCGTCTAAGGAGCTAAATAAGGCTTTAGAGAGATTTAAGGGGAAGACACCTGTCAAGACTCGACAAGACCCTGTGGCTGCAAAAGGAAAAGGGAAGGAGCCCATGATAATTCCATCTAAGAAGAGGAGAGTACTCATCTTGCAGGGTGAAGAAGATGAGGATGACATAACTATCTCAGCGTCTTGTTCCCGAGAAAGAGACTCAAGAAAACCAAGACAGAGAAGAGACAAAGCAGAGGAGTGAAGAGAGGGAAATGATGAGGAAAAAAGAAGAAGAAGGAAGAATAGAAGAAGAAGAAGAGCGAAGAGGAGAACAAACGAAGGAGAAAAGTCATGGTGATTCTCCAGCGAGAGGAAGAAGAACAACATCATCGTGACATTGGAGAAGAGCCACAGCAAGAATGATACTTTTCTCCACCTGAAAGCATTGAAACATGGGAAGCTGTTGATAAAGGAGGTACTCATTCACTTGCTTTTACCAGTGATGATGTTAGTCATTCTCCTGTCGATCTAGAGGAAGTGTATGCCTCTCACTTTCATGAAGAAGGTAATGAGGCTTCATCTCCAAGTCTGGATGTTTGTGTTGAAGTTCCATCATCTGGCAACACTCCACAAACTGATCATGCTGAAGCAAGCACTCAAACTAACAATTCAACAGACTTTAAAAGATTGCTTGAACTTCTTCTAGAAATCAAAGGTCATATTTATGCCTTAGGATGTGAATTTCAAGCATGCAGAATGCTCATCAAGCCACTTCAGTTTCTTTGCACGATCAAGTTCAAGCCCTTAATCTTCAAGTTCAAGTTCAAGCTACCGCAAAGGGTGAGGATTTAGCGCAACTGAAGGAGGATCTAAGAACGCTGGAGGAGACTGTTAAGTCTATGGGAGATTTTCAACTCATTCGCATTCCCAAACAATCTTAATTTTATCAAATTCTCTTTATATTCTCTACTTTTTGCTGTTGACAAAAAGGGGGAGAAGTAGTGCAGATTTGACTCTGATTTTGATTTGGCTTTAAACTTTTGTTTGGACCATGATTGGTTTGGACTGGTTTGACCTTTTTAAATGCTTGTAGTATCTTAAGCTATGTTGATGATTTTGGTAAGGATAGTTGATGTTACAGGACTAACTTGTTTTCTGTGGATGCAGAATCTCTACTATCTTTATCCTAATCTACTTATCTTTTATAAGATATCCTTGTTTGCTTAAGTGATGTCTTGCAAGTCGAAAGTTTCCAAATCTGCAGGAAAGTTTTGTCATCATCAAAAATGGGGAGATTGTTGAAGAAAACTTCTTTATTTATTTTGAAACTGACAAAACGTTTCTATCAGCCTAGTCTGAAGACTTTTAGACTCTATCGTCAAAGTTTGAAGACCTCCAGACTCAAGATTTAAAGTCTGCCCTCATTGATAGGTTCCAGACAAACAAAGAGAAGTATTATCCATTGAAGAAGACTTATCCAGATGTGAGTATATCTTTGAGGATTTGATTCATACGGTTGAAGAAGGTCTCATGGTTGGAGATTACACCTCGAGATTTATTATTTGCTCTAAAATTAATTCGAGCATTTTGGACCCGTTGATTGGCAAAGTATACTTGGAATGTTCTACTTATGGAAACCTAGATCCTTATTGTATGGACGAGCAGGATTGGTGGGCTATCATCATATTCCTTAAATAATTTGAAATCTCCCTAATTTATTCTGTCCAACTGATTAATTGGAAGAACTTATTTGGAATGTGCCAACGGTTATGAAGGCACGGAGGAGTATATAAGGAAGACTCTCCAATTATTTGAGTGTGTGAAAAGATAGAAAAATTCAAAAGTCTGAAACTCCTTGTTCTTTGCTGTTTCAATTGTTGAGCTTAAATTTGTACTCAAAAGATAGATTAGATACTTGTGAGACCTTGAGTAAGTGTAGCAAAGTCTCTACACTGTGAAATCAATGACGTGAGACTGTAAAATCTCTTTTGATTCTTAGTGGAATTCAGCTAGTGGACTGTCAATGCAGGAGAGTGAACGTAGGCTTGGTCTAAGCCGAACTATTATAAACCTTGTGTTTTGATTTTCTATCCCTAAACTCTTTACTTTAAATCGCAGCTCTATATAACTGATTATAGTTGTTCACGACTTTAGTTTATTATTCTTAGAAGTCAATTTGTTTTGATAAGATTTACAAAAACTTCTTTGATCACCTATTCACCCCCTCTAGGTGCTCGTACTAGCCCTTTCGAGGGATCCTCTAATCTTGGGAGTTCAACTTTAAAACCTTTGTCGGGATCAAAGGAAGCTGTTGAACAAAGGAGGAGCATCTAAAACCAATTAGCCAAATGAAGCTAACAATAAATCAAGACTCTGTTTGAAATGTCATGGATTTGGTCGTATCGCCTCGAGTGTCCTAATAGAAAGATCATTTCTCTTGTGCGAGATGAGCAACAGGGAGAGTCTTAACACAACCCTTTGCTCCGAGAAGATTCAAGGAGCCGTGAAGAAATCGTTGACGGAGATCAAGGAGAAGCTCTTGTCATTCAAAGGAGCTTGCATGCTGCTCATCTCGAGGAGATGATTGGCTTTGCAACAACATACTCCATACAAGACTGTACTTCTTATTTTAAAGTACGTGATGTCACAATTGATAGTGGATGTTGTGAGAATGTTGCGTCGACCACCATGGGAGACAAGTTGCATCTCAAGGCGGAGGATCATCCACATCTTTACAAGCATTCTTGGCTCAAGAAAGGGAATGAGATAAAAGTAAATAACCGGTGCTTGATTTCATTCTCTATTGGCAAAAGATATAAATATGAGATTATGTGTGATGTATAACACCTATCCCTTTGTCAAAGACCGCGTCAAGATTACATTGGGCCCTTGCAAGACGGAGAGAGTTCCCAAGCCTCCTCATGGGAAAGGAACAAATCTTCTTTCCAAGTCTAAGTTTTCCTAAGCATCGGAGGATGCTTGTGAGGCCTACGCTTTTGTTATAGTGGAAAAAAATGAAGCAAAAGAGGAGATCCCAACCATTTTGCAGCCGTGGCTTGAGGATTTCTGTGAAGTCATGCCAATGAAATTCCATCCAACCTTCCTCCTTTGAGAGAGATTCAACATCATATCGATTTTGTGCTTGGTGCTTCTGTTCGATCGATTGAGCTCTGAGAAGCATAAAGAACTTCAAAGGCAAGTTGATAAACTCTTGGCCAGGGAGCAATACAAGAAAGCTCGAGTCCTTTTGCTGTCCCGGCACTTCCAGTTCCAAAGAAAAATGGTTCTTGGCAAATGTGCATTGATAATAGATCGGTGAACAACATAACCATCAAGTTTTTTCCTTTTCCTTGCCTTGGTATTTGCTTGATCAACTTCAAGGAGCTTGTGTGTTTTTCCAAGATCAATCTTCGGAGCAGCTATTGTCAAATCCTGATGAAAGTAGGAGATTAAAGGATGACAGCTTTCAAAACTAAGAATGGTCTTCTTAAATGCATGGTGATGCCCTTTTGACGTTTCTAATACTTTTAGTACTTTTATGCATCTTATGAATCATGGTTTTAAACCTTTCATTGGCTAGTTTGTCGTGTATACTTTGATGACATCGTGATTTATAGCATAGCAAGGCGCAAGTGGAGCTTTTGGAGTATCAAATTCTTCAAGTGCTACGGGAACAACGTTTGTATGCCAACCTGAAGAAGTGTCACTTTTGCACATGGAGCCCGGTGCTATGTTGTCTCCAACGATGGTGTTAGAGTAGATCTTAGAAAGATGGAGGCAATAAAAAGCTGGCCAATTCCTAGCTCGCTGAATGAGAGAAAAGCTCAAGAATGTTTTTGGCCTTTTTTATTTTTCAAATATCGTCCGAATGTTATGTTACACAAGTAAGGCCAGTCACTCCATTTGGACGTAGCATCTGAACGTTAAGCACATAGACCAAGCAACTAAACAGACAAAAAAAAGACGAGGAAATACACGCCCAAAAAAAAAAGGAATAATAGTACAAGGACCACCATTGCCATGACGTCTCATCTTCCACTTTCAATTTCGAAGGACATTTGGTTACTTACATCTCCTGATGCATTGCTTCTGAGGATGCCATAACATTCGCTTGATCTCTCACCAAGCAAATGCTTAGCTTCTTCAAGGTCACCGCTCCGATTCAACCATGGATGCCTATCCATCACCCTCATCAGTCCGTCCAATTCCATTGCCACTTCCTTCATGGTTGGCCGATCTTCACCTTTCACTCTCAAGCATCGGTTTGCCAGCATCGCAACTTCCATAATCTCTTCTGGGTTCCCATCGTTCAGCACCATCGGGTCGATGATTTCAAACAGCCTCTCGCTCTTTATCGCAGAAGCAAAATACGAGGACAAGTTCATCCCATTCTCAGCCCGCTCAAAGGAGAAGGCCCTCAGTCCAGTCAGCAACTCAGCCAACACGACCCCGAAGCTATAGACATCGCTCTTCTCAGTCAACTGGCTCGAGTGGAGGTACTCGGGGTCCAAGTACCCACGCGTGCCTTGAACCAGCGTGTTCAGCTCTGGGCCGTTGAGGGGGACTAGCCTGGATGCTCCGAAATCAGCGACCTTTGCGGTGTAGTTTTCATCCAACAATATGTTTGTGCTCTTTATGTCTCCGTGCAAAATCTGAGGGGATGCATCGGAGTGCAAGTACGAGAGCGCACCTGCGGTCTCCCCTGCAATGCGCAGACGAGCCCTCCGGATAATGTGGACTCGTGGCCGCACTTGTGTATGTGGTCAGAAAGGGTGCCATTGGTCACAAACTCGTAGACTAATAACGGGACCTCCGTCTCGAAGCAACAACCGATTAGCTTAACCACATTGCGGTGATTAATTTGGGAGAGGATGATCAGCTCGTTGATGAATTCTTTAACCTGACTTCGGGGCAAAATCTTGGCCTTCTTGATGGCGACAACCCTGTTGTCTGCTAAGATCCCTCGGTATACAGTTCCCTGGCCTCCCTGGCCTAGGATTCGGCTTTCATGGTAGTGGTCCGTGGCCTTCTTGAGATCTTCGTCGGTGTATATTCTCACGGATTCAATGGAGCCTTTGTGCTCAGAACGAAGTCTCTGCAACAGTTCGTGGCCCCCATTTTCTTGGAAGAACTTCTCTCTCTGTCTCCTGATTTTTCTTTCTCGAAGCCCCCAATATAACCAGGAAACGCCCAAAAGAATCAGCAGGAAGCTTATGCTTACGCCTAGTAAAAGACATTATATTCGGTGAACAAACAAATTAGTTGTCCATCACACTACATATGTTCTCACAACCAAGAAAAGAAAAAAAAAAACAGAATCGAAATTTGCTTGACTCTTTCTTTTTCATTACTCAAACAATCTTGTGTTAATTTACTTCTCTGTCCTATTTTCTTTTTCTTCTCCATCAACTTGAAGCTTTCATTAAGAAAAACCCTGATAATAGCAAAATAAACCTAAATATTTAATTATGCTGAGAGTAACTTATGATAACAGGAACGATTCAATGCATCAAGTGGATAAAACGTGCTTGATTCTTTTTCAATAGCAGAAGAGCAAGTGGTTGATTTTGTTAATATCGAATTGAATAACTTGAGATGATGACACAGGTATATAATATCAATTTAATCCATAGACACAATTAATTCAAAGAGAAAGATTTACATCCGAAAAATCTCAATAACTAATAGCAAAAGATGGAACAATGGCATAATAACAACATTTAAAGAAGGTGAATAAATTACAAGATAAAATAAGCTTTTATATGATGAAAAAGTTTGAGCAATGTGTACGACTTACTGACCTAGCACGATGTCCATTGAGCGAAACCTCTTTGTAGGAGTACAACCGTTGCCATCTTTTTTTCCATCTCCTCGGGATCCCTTCGGACATGAACAATTATACGTTCCCGGCAAGTTCGTACATATTCCAACGCAGGGTTGTGAAATCACGCATTCATTGATATCTGGAGGAATATATTCCAAATGGAAGAAGCAATCCGACACCATTTCAATTGGAAGAAACTTGAAAAAGTAAATAGAATTCCATGATTTGGCAACACTTTCAATTTTGAGAGGACACATCAAGTTAATTTGCTTTTTCTGAGATCGTGATACCTCACCGCACTTTTTAAGTGATAGGTCATTATCTCAAGAGCCTAAGCGTAGCCGAGCATTTGATCTTTGTTTAGAATAGAAGATTTAAGCATTATCCAACAAAATTGTGCCATTACTAATTAGAATAACACATTACATAGAAAAAAATTCAAAAATAATTGTCTATAAATACAGAATAATGCTGGATGTATTAACATCGGTAGATGAAACTGATTTACAAGCTAACTTTACCGATTCATATTGAGGGTTCGGTATGGACTGTCTGTTTATAAACTCAATTTCACTCGACTGATTCAGTTTGTAAAACAATTGTACGGACTAAACTTAAGAGAGAAGAATGTCTAGCTATATCTGGAATGATAGCTGTGATAATTAACAGATTATTACTAAGCGCTTCATAGGTCATATTAAATTTCAAGCAATGAAAATTCGTGCATCTGAAAGGAAAAAAAAAAGGTATGATTGTGTTTAACGGCCTAGATTGTTATTATGATTTTTAAGATTATAAATGTTACGTGACTACTAGGAGAATCGTTTGAAACATGTACCATTCATCAAGTCAAAATTTGGTCCTCTGACTTGAAGTTTCTAAGAATTTCTTTCTCTGGGTTTTTTATGCAATTGGATCCATTTAACATGGTCGCCCTTATGGAAATAATGATCCACGATTCTATACAGGAGCACTCGTTCGGATATGAGGTGGGTCTAATGAAAAGACGGGAAAAGGTACCTTGACAACCATTTTGGAGATAGGGGTTCCCTTGAAAACCCTTCAAGCAGTGGCACTGGTAGCCATTTCCATTCTCAGCATCTGTACAATTGGAGTTCTCTCGGCACATGTAGGTCGTTGTATTCTTCTGTGCATCATCGCATGTTTGATTTGGAATTAACCAATCGACAACTAGAGGGACCATATCAAATGGCGGCCCGCGCAGATTGTCCGTAGAGAAGCTAAAGAAGCCGTCTTGGGCAACGAAAGCGTATCCGCACGGATTGAAATCAGAGATGCCGAGATGATTGTTGTAGCTAGTGACAGAGATGTTGTATCGGTAGGCGTCTCGAGGAATGCTAGTCTCGCAGCAACCGATGCCCGAGCACGACCCATTAATCACGTCCAAGACGCTGTGGCATGAGGACAAGCACCCGTCACATACGTGCTTCCGCTGAAGGTCGCGTACGTGTCGCATCCCACGGCGATAAATTTGTTCTTGGCAGAAGATATGGGGAATATGGGAAGAGAGAAGTGAGGATCATTATTGTACAAGGATGTGCCGGACGAATTATAACAATCTTTGGCTACAAACACCGTTACACTAATCTCGTGACTCTCCATAGATATATCGAGTACTCGGAAATTAGAATCTTTACTGTACATACGAGGAGTGGGAGGATCAGTCGAGTCGTTGCAAAAGATGAGGAAAGACTTTGATTCTTCTTTGAAGTAGCAGTCGTCGCCGGCATCATTCATCCCGAATGGGTACGCGAAGGTGAGGTTGCCACATCTGTTCGCGCATCCGGGCTTTGTTGTTTGGACTACATCCGCAGTAACTACTGAGAATAGAGCTACCAATGAGCACAACAGCGGCACAACTCTCAAGGGAAGTCTATGGAGCAGCATGGATCCACCCATATTCTTCCTGAAATGAGATGATATTTTGCAACGAGATGATGAGCTTCATAGCCCGATGACAACCTTTATAAGCGATGATGGAGCTTCTAGAAAGCTAAGGAGTATATGCATTATTCATAGTCCCCACTATATTGATTGTCTTCGCGGTGATTACATCATTACTAATCAATCATACGGTTTTGTCCACTCTCTATGGCTCTTCACTAAAGAAGCCTTGACAAGCCTGTCGTGATTCACGTTGTGGCGTCGCAATCATTCGTAGGAATTTCCAAACTGACTTGCAAATAATAAAAGTCGTGATTAGATAGATATTTTTTTCTTTTCAATCTCAGAATTAATTTCGATGGGTGGTGCTCATAAACTATTGCATGCACATCTCTAATGTATGAACTCCTTAAATATTTGTACAAATATCAACATCGTATTTAAATCTTTATGCGCAGAGTAATATTTCAATTTATGCTATGTACAATTAAAAAAAATTAGGTACATCAATGGTAAGTACTAAAGATTAGTTAGATAAAGCAAGAAACTGTTGATTTGGGTCGGTTCGAATTTGAATTTGAAAATCAAAACAGCACCAAACAATCCAAATATAGAAGATGAATTAGAATGAAATTTGCAGTGTTTAGATATGATTTGCTAAGTAAAAAGACTTCAAGAGTCCGAAATTGATTTTGAGAATTTTCTCAGATTCGCCTATAAAGTTCCAAGTAAATCCTAAGTCAATGCCATCAGTTTTCTTGGCAATTTCTCATGTACGAGAGTATGTCTCATCGGGGTGTTTTCATTATCCTGCCAAGACTTGAAAAGTCAAGCAAGTATGAAGCGCATGCAATGGGAGATCACAACGCTAAAATTCGTTAAAAGGACTCATTGCCCTCAAGGAAAGCTTAAGAGGTTTTATATTACAAAATTATCAAGAAAAAAATTCTAAACCTATTATACTTGTACAAATTCAATCATAAAATCTTCAATTGTGCTAATTAAAACTCAAACCTTTTGAAAGTTTACCAATTTAATTTTTTTGATCAAATTTGATCAGAAATCTCTATAGTATATAATTTTTATAATTTTTGGGAAATTGATTTGGGACTTTGGGAGCCTAAAATTGATTTTCAGAAATTTTTGATGGTCGAACTAAAGTTCCAGGTAAATGCCAAGTCAATGGGGTCGGTTTCCTCGACAATTTCTTATGTAGCACAATAGGTCACATCAGAATTTGTTACTGCCCACCAACTTTGACTGCGTCATTGATAGATTCAGGGTGCTTTCATTACATTGCCAATACTTTGAGAAGTCTAGCAAATCAACGGTAAGCGTATGCAGTGGGGGAGAAGCCTTGACAAGCCTGTCGTGATTCACGTTGTGGCGTCGCAATCAGTCGTAGGAATTTCCAAACTGACCTGCAAATAATAAAAGTCGTGATTAGATAGATACTTTTTTCTTTTCAATCTCAGAATTAATTTCGATGGGTGGTGCTCATAAACTATTGCATGCACATCTCTAATGTATGAACTCCTTAAATATTTGTACAAATATCAACATCGTATTTAAATCTTTATGCGCAGAGTAATATTTCAATTTATGCTATGTACAATTAAAAAAAAATTAGGTACATCAATGGTAAGTACTAAAGATTAGTTAGATAAAGCAAGAAACTGTTAATTTGGGTCGGTTCGAATTTGAATTTGAAAATCAAAACAGCACCAAACAATCCAAATATAGAAGATGAATGAGAATGAAATTTGCAGTGTTTAGATATGATTTGCTAAGTAAAAGGACTTCAAGAGTCCGAAATTGATTTTGAGAATTTTCTCAGATTCGCCTATAAAGTTTCAAGTAAATCCTAAGTCAATGCCATCAGTTGTCTTGGCAATTTCTCACGTACGAGAGTATGTCTCATCAGGGTGTTTTCATTATCCTGCCAAGACTTGAAAAGTCAAGCAAGTATGAAGCGCATGCAATGGGAGATCACAACGCTAAAATTCGTTAAAAGGACTCATTGCCCTCAAGGAAAACTTAAGAGGTTTTATAATACAAAATTATCAAGAAAAAAATTCTAAACATATTATACTTGTACAAATTCAGTCATAAAATCTTCAATTGTGCTAATTAAAACTCAAACCTTTTGAAAGTTTACCAATTTAATTTTTTTGATCAAATTTGACCAAAAATCACTATAGTGTATAATTTTTATAATTTTTGGGAAATTGATTTGGGACTTTGGGAGTCTAAAATTGATTTTCAGAAATTTCTGATGGTCGAACTAAAGTTCCAGGTAAATGCCAAGTCAATGGGGTCGGTTTCCTCGACAATTTCTTATGTAGCACAATAGGTCACATCAGAATTTGTTACTGCCTGCCAACTTTGACTGCGTCATTGATAGATGCAGGGTGCTTTCATTACATTGCCAAGACTTGAGAAGTCTAGCAAATCAACGGTAAGCATATGCAGTGGGGGAGAGATCACAACCCCAAAACAAGAAAATGATAAAGAAGAAAAATCAACAAGAGCAGAGTATTTTGAGCTGGGGATTGTCTGCATGAAATGTGTTTCAAGTTGGATGGATTTTATAATCTGAAAATTTGTATTTTCCAGTTTCTAGACTGTATATATGCATTCTAAAACGGAGTAACCGGTAGCTTCAAAATAATTAATCAACTAGCTTCAAAGAGGTAAAATATCAACTTTTTTAATTGTTGTGTTACAAAATTAAGATGTTGAAATAAGATTCCGTTATGTACTTTTAAACTAAGAAAAGATACGTCGCATGTGGATATTTTTTTCCTTTTTCTAGGCTAACATTTCCAACTAATATGGATTGTGAAGGGAACATTGTCCAAATAGTCCTAAACCAATTTAGTCCTAAACTTTTCAATTTTGTCAATTGAGTCATAAACATTTTTCACTTCTTGCCAATTGAGTCCATTCAACCAATTTTGGCTAAAAATTACTAATGTGGACGACCGGTGCTAACGTGGCACTTTTTAAATAAATTTTTTTGATATTTTTTTATGGTTTTTCTACTTTTTTTTTTTTTTTTTTTTTTTTGGGTTTTGGATCTAGTCGGCAAAGGTTGTTGGCCAACCCTCGTCAGCCACAAGTGAGGGCCAGCAAGCGAGAGCCGACCAACCCCCACTAGCTCTGGGTGAGGGCGCACAAGCCCTCGCCTAGAAATAACGAGGCTTGTGACGCCCTCACCAAATCTAGCAAGGGAGGGCTTGGCGACCCTCGCTGGCTCCAAGCAAGGGGGTTGACCTCGCTCAAGGCCTTTGCCTAGTTAGATCTAGCGAGGGCAATGACCTCGCTTGAGGCCTTTGCCTTGCATGCCCTCACCTTCGTTGGCGAGGGCGTCGCGACCCTCGACCAAAGCTCGCGAAGGGCACAGTACCCTCGCCCAAAGTTAGCGAGGGTCAACTGGCCCTCACCTATGGCTAGTGAGGGTTGCCGACCCTCGCCTATGACTGACACTGGCCCTCACTGATGACCAAGGCCGGCCAAATCTAACCCCCCCCCCAAAAAGCAAAAAAAAGTTAAAAAAGAAAAATCAGAAAAATTCAAAATAATATTAAAATATGATTTAAAAAGTGCCACGTCAGCACCGGCCATCCATGTTAGCAATTTCTAGCCAAATTTGGCCAGATAAATTGAATTGATAAAAATGTAATAGGTTGATAACGTTTTGGATAATTTTCCCAATTGTGGTTGATACGCATTTGGTTGATACGCATTTGTGGAGAATTATCAGCATCAAGAATTTAATTTTTCTTTTCCTTTTTCTGGTCCAGCGACTGTAGTTATTAGCTTATTTTAAGCTGTGGAGTTAACAACGGCAGGTCCTGGAGACTTTCATGAGACGATTCCCCTACAAATCCTTGTGTGACGAAGTCTTTGTGCGGTGCGGTGCGAGTTTAAATTTTCCAAATGCATGATTTATTTGACATATATTTCTTCAATCTTTCGTCGCTGCTCATCCGTAAAAACAGGCCATTGTGGGCCAGAGACTGGTGCACAATTGTCACAGAAGAGCTGCTCTTACTTTCCAAATAATCCATGGGAAACAATAAGTCTTGGTCTTCTCCTTTCCCAATTGATTTTTATAGTATGGTACATTGGGGATGTTACTTCTGCGCAGGGCAAATTTTTTCTTTCGAGGCGTTGATTAATGCAAAAAGTGAAAGTTGATAGCAAAAGGAGAAGACCTAACCTCTCTCTTTCATCAAGAAAGAGACTTCTTGT
Source organism: Eucalyptus pumila (assembly GCA_016097595.1). Classification (NCBI taxonomy): domain Eukaryota; kingdom Viridiplantae; phylum Streptophyta; class Magnoliopsida; order Myrtales; family Myrtaceae; genus Eucalyptus; species Eucalyptus pumila. The sequence goes on along the minus strand of CM027848.1, from coordinate 20,462,349 downwards.
TTAACTCTATATTTGAACAATTCCAAAACTTAATAATGCACCTTAACTCTCAGTCATCGGGTAGCAATTATCAATGAAGAAGGCACACTAGTTCGTAAATTTCATCAGTTAATTTACAGTAATATATAATTATCTTTGGCAATGTCTCTCTACAAATCCTTAGAATTCTTTGGAGAGACTAATTGAAAATCCCAGCCACCAACGTAATTGGACGATGCATTGAGAGATGATGTGCATCCAAACTCATTAACTTATTAATGAGGGCTTTGACACTCTCCATCATAAGCATCTACAAACTTTTCAAACGGGTTCTTTGCCAACTAATAAGCTAAGTACCATTGTCAAATTTCCAATAGAAATCTAGCCACAGGAAATTTTTTCAAGACTGACAAATTGACGCATGATGCCTACATGGGCAGGTCGAATTACTTCGATAATCTAAATCTATCAGTAAGAAAATCGACATTATTTGGAGTCTTTCCTTGGGTAATAGTAAAATTTTATCAGTTGATAACAGAGCCTAAATCTGGCTGGTCCAGCTGATTTGAGAAGACAAGTGCAACATCTCCAACAAGAATTGGAGCAATCTTGATTGTTAATGTCATGCCCCGAACTCCGAGCGCACGCACATCTCTCGGCGGTCGATTAAAAATTTGCGACGTCCCAGGATGCGTCGCCAACCCATTCTTTTTATCTTTCAATTAAGCACATGTGAGTGAATTAAATACACCACCTAGTCAAATTTGACCAAAAATCGCTATAGTATATAATTTTTATAATTTTTGGGAAAAGGCTAAGTCAAGGCAGTCGGTTTCCTTGGCAATTTCTCATGTGCAACAATATATCTCGTCCGGAGTTATTGCCCAAAAACTTTGGGTGCATTATTGATAAAGAGTATAAATGAGATAGGATGCTTACTGCACCAAGACTTGAAAAGTTAAGTAAGTACTAAGCGTATGCAATGGGAGATCACAACTTGCACCAAGACTTGAAAAGTTAAGCAAGTACTAAGCATATGCAATGGGAGATCACAACTTGCACCAAGACTTGAAAAGTTAAGCAAGTACTAAGCGTATGCAATGGGAGATCACAACTAGAAGTGATCGGTTCTCGGATGATTTGGTTCCCATCCCAAAAATCGAGAATTGGACCAAAAGGATTCTAAAACATGAATCGAACCAGTGCCCCTAAAACTGAACCGACCAATCTAGTTTAGTTCCTACGTGGATCATGGAACCGGTGGCATGTTCAGATTTTTTTTTTACTGTTATTTGTCATTAAGGTTCAAGACGAATTGAAGATGTCCTTGATAACCAAGACGTTTCTACAATCAGCGAATTATGTGCAGCATTGTAGGTTTCATATAATTTTTTTCCAATTTGTGGCAAAACTTGGTTAGAATGAGTAACTATTGTTTATGTTTTGATTTGTTCTTGTCATCTTACTCACACGTATGAGTGAAATAGGAGTTGTGAGACTTGTGCTTGTCTGCATGCGTGAGTGAAGTCCGAAATATGAGAGATTAGGGTTTTTTTTACAAATTAAAGGAAATTAAAAAAAAAATGGTCTAACCAATGTGGGCAATTCCACGCCTGAAACTGGGAATCAAATTGAAATTCACTGGTTTCAATTTTATAGAATTGAGAACTAGATCGGTGCTCCCAGGAACCGCCCAAAACTGGCCGATCTAGTCCCATTTAAGTGGCTCCTTTTGCTTACCCCTAGTCATAACTCTAAAATAGAAGAATGCCGAAGAAGAAAAATCATGAAGAGCAAACTGCTTTGAGCTGGCGATTGGTGATGGGGTTTACACTCCTAGGAGTGAAATTTCTATTGCATTCTGGAAAAGAATAACGCATATTTCAGAGTGATTAATCAACTAGTTTTAAAGAGGTAAAAACTAAACATTTGCCATTGCCGTAATAAGATTCTTAGATAACATTTCATTCTATACTTTTACATTAAGATAAGATACGTTGAATGTAGGTTTGTTTTTTTTTTTTAATTTTTTTTTTTATCTTGGTTGTTGGCCTAGGATTTCTAATTAAAAATATGGACTGTGGTGATACGTATTTGTGGAGAATCATCGTTCCAAGGAATTTATTTTTCCTTCCATCTGGTATCCGTGTTGTAAATCTTTTGTTGCATTTCCATAATTTTGAGGAAAACACCATCTTGCTGACATCGTGGTAACGAAGAAAAACGCAATCATTATTGCCAAAAGTCATTTTGAAGAAACTAGGCTAATCGAATAAGGAGCAAAATAGTGTCTCATATTGGACCTTAGTGTAAATGTGACTTAAACCGGAAAAAGTAAAAAAAAAAAAAAAGTATTAAATCTATTGTCATGATACCAATTCAGCTCTTAACCTTTTAATTGAATCAATTTAATTCTAAACATTTTCATATTGATACTAATTTAGTCCATCCAACCAATTTAAGCCGAAAATTACCAATGTGAACGCCAACTGTCCTACGTACCATGACCGATATTGGCATGGATATTTTTAATAATATTTTAATATTTTTGAATTTTTAAAATCTTTTTTGCTTTTTCTTTTTTCGACCTCCCTCTTCTTTGCTTTTTCTTTTTGCCAGTGGTCATTGCTAGCCACCAACCATAGCCATGGTCGGCGAGGGCTGGCCTTGGTCGGCCTCACCGACCATAGCCATGGTCGGCATGGCTGGCCTTGGTCGACCTCACCGACCACAAGCAATGGTTGGCCTTGTTGGGTCGCCCTTGAGCGAGGGCAAGCGCCGATCGGGGGTGAGCATGGTCCGGGTTGGTCCGGGCCACCCCCTAACCCTAGGACCAACCCGTACAATGTCGGTCCTCAATTTTTAGGACCGAGGACCGACCCTATTGAGTCTGGGACCAAGGACCGGAACGACCCAATGGGTTCGGTCCGGTTCCAGGGTCAACCTGGGACCGATCGATAATTTTTTTCGTATTATTTTTTATACTTCCTAAAAAAGCAAACCTACAAATTCAAATTACACATCCATCGACAATACGACATTGTGCAATTAAACTATAAATACCAATACATATTTAGCAAATCTAAGATGACACAATAATAAAAATTTCGTACCTACTAACCGTTCATCGAGATATGGGACAAGATGGAAAGTTCTTATAATCATCTATCTTTAATATTCATAATCAAATGAGCTTCACACCACTTAACTAGCAAATCACTGTATCCACTGCAGTACTACTCTACTCTTCAAAAACTTCTATCATTTGACACAAATTGAAAAGCAAAGTGCAACTGAAATTCATTAGTACAATTAAACCATAAAAAGTCAAAATACTTAATATAAACCATGAATATATAACTTCACATCTTGTTAATTCACTTGAACTTCTAAACACCTAAAAACAAAACAAACTACATATAATTAATACTCAACAAAAGTTTTAAATTGAAATTACTATTAGTGCTATTAATATAACATCTCAATATAATATAATATAACAGACATAAAAGAATTATAAATAATATAATATTATACAATATAATATAATATACAGGGTTGGTCCAGGGTTGGACCGACCAAAAACTCTTAGGACCGAGGACCAACCCGTATAGTGTTGGTCCTGGAATTTCAAGACCAAGGACCGACCCAGTCCCCTTGGGGACCGGACCAGGACCAGCAAGGTTGGGACGGTCTAGGGTTGGTCCAGGGTCGACCCTAGACCGCTGCTCACCCCTAGCGCCGATCGTCCTAGCAAGGCCCCCTCACCAGATCTAACGACCAACCATCGCACAAGTGAGGGCGAGGCTAGTTGGGCCTCGCCATCACCCACGTGGGGCTCACCAAGCCTCATCCTCGCCCAAGCGAGCCTTGACAAGGCCGACCCTTACTTAGGCGAGGTGCAATGAGGCCACCCTAGCCTAGGAGATGGTCGGCCTCCTCAAATCTAGCGAGGAGGCCTCACCTAGCCACACCTGGATGGCCGACGCTCCCCCTTGACCATGCCCTCGCCCAAAGAAATTACCATCAGATAGTTGCATATATGTCGCATTGCTATGTATATAAAGAAATTACCACTATGCAAGGCGCCTATTTAAGCAAAAACATATGTTCTTCATTCAAATTATTTGATGGCAAATTGAATATTAGTATTGTGTTGCTGATTGGAGAGCTTACCTTGTACTCTAACCATTATACCACACATAAATAGATAATGTTTCCTTTCGACAAATTAGTTCTAGAATATATAGAATTAATGAGTGTAATATCTTTTAACACCCTGTCATAAGGGCTTTGTGGCAGAACGTCAATTAGATATAAGAAATGTGACTGTTCATCAACAAATTAACCTAGCCCGAACTAGTCAACCTACCCTAGCTAAAAACTATTGATTCAGGTTGGTTCCGTTTCGATTTGAAATCTGAAAAGAACAAAATCTAACTACTTATATATAGCAGAAGAACAAAATCTGCAGTGTCCAAATCTACACAATAGAAAACATAATCCTCAAAACAAATTACATTTTCCAGTTCAAAGTAAAACCACAGATATGGTCTGAGATCTGATCATTGCTAACTAAAAGGACTTTGGGAGTCTGAAATTGATTTTTAGAAATTTCTGATGGTCGACCGAAAGTTCCAGGTAAATGCCAAGTCAATGGGGTCAGTTTCCTCGACAATTTCTTATGTAGCACAGTAGGTCGCATCAGAATTTGTTATTGCCCGCCAACTTTGACTGCGTCATTGATAGATGCAGGGTGCTTTCATTACATTGCCAAGACTTGAGAAGTCTAGCAAATCAACGGTAAGCGTATGCAGTGGGGGAGAGATCACAACCCCAAAACAAGAGAACGAGAAAGAAGAAAAATCAACAAGAGTAGAGTGGTTTGAGCTGGGGATTGTTTGCATGAAATGTGTTTCAAGGTGGATGGATTTTATAATCTGAAAATTTGTATTTTCCTGTTTCTGGACTGTATATATGTATTCTAAAAAGGAGTAACCGGTAGCTTCAAAATAATTAACCTACTAGCTTCAAAGAGGTCAAATATCAACTTTTTTAATTGTCGTGTTACAAAATTAAGATGTTGAAATAAGATTCCGTTATATACTTTTAGACTAAGAAACGATACGTCGCATGTGGATTTTTTTTTTTCCTTTTTCCAGGCTAACATTTCTAGCTAATGTGGATTGTGAAGGGAACATTTTCCAAATAGTTCTACACCTATTGCACTTTTGTCAATTTAGTCCTAAACTTTTCAATTTTATCAATTGAGTTCTAAACATTTTCACATTTTGCCAATTCAGTCAAAAACCTTTTCACTTCTTGCCAATGGAGTTCATTCAACCAATTTTGGCCAAAAATTACTAATGTGGATAACCGGCGTTGACGTGGCACTTTTTAATAATAATTTTAAATATTTTTATGGTTTTTTTTACTCTTTTTTTTTTTTTTTTAGATCTAGTCGGCAAAGGTTGTTGGCCAACCCTCGCCAGCCACAAGTGTTTGTAAAATTCTAAACGCAAATGAACGTGTCGAACAAGTAATATAATGATAAGAAAAAGTATCGTCCCACGAAAATCGATGATTAATAAACTAATTAAATACTAAAATAAATTAATTCTAAAATTTATCTAACATATCAAAATATAATTTAGAATAAATTAAAAATAAAATTTGAAGACTAAATGCAGTAAATCAATCAGATAAATATGTTAGAGTATATGATTTCACCATAACCACTAGATATGAATTTCAAATTGTTATGGATTCAAGAACGATATCAAACATGTGATAGTGGAATTTCCTAATCTATTTACTATCATATCTCTAGGTATAGCAAACCTACTTAGCTTATTAATCCACTCTATCTCCATGCGAATTAAAATAAACTTGAGTGCATTAAAAACTATGAATATTCCCAGCTTACAGTGAGCTTTTTAGATCACCTTATCACCGAAAGTTACACAAATAATGCGGTATATCTCTATCCACATTTAATTCATGGTTATATATTATAATGAGCAATTGCATATTATCACTTCTCAGTCTCAAATATACACATCAGATCATTCAAGTGGGAGCCAGTCACTCAAAAGCATTAAGCACAATAATATATAACTCACATGAATGAAATCAATTACAAAACATAAAATTCATGAAATTCACATCATCTTGGTTAGGCTACAATGTAACCCTAGCAAAAGAAAACTAGAACATAGTAGAACAAGAAATAAAAATATAAATTAAAATCAGCATCTTGAATCAAAGAACGAGAATTCTATCACCACTTTTGTCTTTTCTTCAAAATACTTGAAAAACTCTCAGAATAATAAAAAAACGATCGAACAAAAAACCTAACTTCTCTCTCAATGGCTCTCAATGTTCTCCCATTTTCAGGATATATCCAAGCTCCAAGCAATTGCGCATAAAATCAGGGAGTAGATCAAAGGATTCTGATTTGATATCTATCTTCCACTGCTTCTTGATTTGAATTCCCGATATTTTTTCCATTCTTTTCCTTATATTCTCCATATCTCATTATTCTACATAAATAAAGAAAATTCAAATAATTAGAAGAAAATTCAAATATTTTCTTATAGATATCACATTAATTGTTGCCTAAAATAGGTAAAATAACTCTATTTTTATAGAGTTATCAAACCCTCAAACTTAACATTTTGCTAGTCCTCTAGCAAAATCAAGGCATAACACATACTCAAGCTAACAACCTCCTCAATGACATCTTTTCATAATTGCTCAAATTCACAATTCAAAGGAAAACACAAATTTCATCCAAACATTGAAATTGATTTATAAGTTAAGACCAGTTCTAACTATGTGATCCAAATGTGTGTGTGAGAGTCTCATCTTTTTTTCTTTTTTTTTTGAATTATATGCAATCTAGATAAATTCACATTGACATGCAACCTCTAAAAAATTCTCAATAATTATGATCAAATTTCATAGGTTTGCTTATCATTCATCTCTCACTAATGTAAGTTAATTATCCAACCAAGAATCAATAAGACTTTTCTCTATTTGTAATGTAAAGATGGGCTAAAGATGAGATAACGGTAATTTTTAGCTCAAATCACCCATCAACACGTTGATTTCTAGAATCTAATTAGAGCCAATGTCACTATCCAATTTCATTCCTTCAAGATAATTTTTCTACCACCATATATCATTATTCTTTTTTTTTTCCTTCTCTTTCTTTCTTTTTTTAAATTGTTTTATGGTGGAGTTTCTCCCAAAGACCCTCCTAATATAACATGAAAATTTCCAACACAATAAGTATTCAAAAGGCTCACTCAATTGAAAGTTGGATAAGGAACATAAAAGCAAATTTTCTTTTGACAATACACCCCAAACAACCATAGCAATCACTTCTCCTTTTTTTTTTTTTTTTTGCTTCTTTTTTTATACTCCATCATTCCTCCCAAATTTCTATTAAGCTCAAATAATTTATTATCCAAAAAAAAAAATCAACGTGTTCATAGGGCATGGGACAATGATATAATTTGATAACTACTAGGTTAAATATATATGGGTGCCAATGAAAAATTGGGTAAGAATTAAAGCTCAACGTGGTGATTAGGGATAAATAAACAGGTTAGCTTGAAAGGCTCAATTGATCCAAAAATTGCCTAAATCATTTTCTCAGTTAGATTTAGCTTAGGATTTCGCCTCAAGAGAAAATCAAACAAATTCTAAAATTTGGGTGAAATTTAAGAAAATCACATACTTCACATGAATGTTCTCTAGATTTACACATAATTCAAAAATAAATGACTTTTAGTGCTCAGTAAGTAAATCAACATAATCAAAATTAAAATTAACTCACACATCAATTGCAAGTTTCTAAGAATCGCAAAAATTCATAACTAGGAACGCAATCATGATTAAAAAAATAAAATTGTATCCCCCCCCCCCCCCAAAAAAAAAAAAAACTTGAATGAAGCATGAAGCAGTGTCTTCAATGCGAATAATAGAAATAGGAAGAAGAAAACTCCCCTAATTGTAGGATAACTTCATAGATGACCTTGATGATTAAACTCTTGAAAGGTGACCCCTAAAAAAATTAATTTGGATAAAATAGAGAAAAGTTAATCTTTTTTTTTTTTTTTTTTTTGCAAAACATAATCTTAACAATAAATAAAAATAAAACATAATTAAAATGCTTGGGTTGACTCTCAAGAAGCGCTTGCTTTATAGTTTTCAGCCAAACTATCTCAGATATCGCTATTCTAGAGAATGAAGTTTAATGGTGATTTTATGCTTGTTGTAACCACCTTCAAAGTAGGGTTTCAAACGCTGACCGTGCACCTTGACTGTGCCCTCAGTGTCATGCTCAACTTTAACTATTCCGTATGGGAATACCTGTGTAACTGTGAAAGGACTAGACCATTGAGACTGCAACTTTCTTGGAAAAAGTTTAAGATGAGAGTTATAACGTAAGACTTTTTGACCAATTTTAAACTCTCTTCTGAGTATGTGCTTGTCATGCCATATTTTTGTACGCTCCTTGTACAACTTAGAATTTTCACAAGCCTCATTCCGAAATTCCTCCAATTCATTTAGTTGCAATAATCTTTCTTCACCTCCAGATTGCATGTCAAAATTCATGAATTTCAATGCCCAACATGCTTTATGCTGTAATTCCACTGGTAAATGACAAGCCTTCCCAAACACTAGCCTAAAAGGAGACATCCCAATTGGAGTTTTAAACACTGTCCTATAGGCCCAAATCACATCATTAAGTTTTATTAATCAATCTTTCCTAGAGGCATTCACTGTTTTTTTCTAAAATTCTCTTGATTTCCCTATTTAAAAGCTCTACTTAACCACCAGTCTGAGGATGATAAGGGCTTGCAACCTTATGCGTGACTACATACTTACTCAAAAGTACTTCAAATTGTTTGTTGTAAAAATGTATCCCCTTATCACTTATAATTGCCTTAGGAGTGCCAAATCGGGTAAAAGTATTTTTCTTCAAAAATTTGACCACAACCTTAGCATTATTTGTTGGTAATGCTACAGCTTTTACCCACGTAGACACATTTTCCACAACCACTAAAATGTATAAATTTCTATAAGAAGGTATAAGGGTCCCATAAAATCAATACCCCAAATATCAAATAATTTATACACAATAATGTTGTTTAAATGCATCTCATTTTTTCTTGAAATATTTCCAATTCTCTGACACCTATCACATGAAGCTACATAAAAGTATGCATCTTTAAAAAGTGTAGGCCAATAAAATCCATATTGTAAAATCTTAGCTGTAGTTTTGTTGGCACCAAAATGGCCACCTGCCTCTCCATCATGATAATGATGTAAAATGTTTGTCTTCTTTTTGTCTAGAACACATCTCCTTATGACTTGGTCTGCACATACTTTAAACAAGAAGGGTTCTTCCCAAAAATAATCTTTAACATCATAAAAGAATTTTTTCTTCTATTGATATGATAATTCAGGATGAAGAACATTACTTAATAAATAATTTACAAAGTCAGCGTACCAGGGAATTTTTGTGGACTTAATGAAAAAAATTTCTCATCAGGGAATTCTTCCAAAATTGGTCTTACCTCTTCCTTTGAATTTGAAATTCTTGATAAGTAATCTACAATTAGATTTTCAATCCCCTTCTTATCTTTGATTTTCAAATCAAATTCTTGCAGCATAGAATCCACCTGATCAACTTGGGTTTTGATTCTTTCTTTTCAAGCAGATACTTAAGAGCAAAATGGTCAGAATAAATTATAACTTTTGAGCTAATTAAATAAGAACAAAATTTATCAAAAGCAAAAACTACCGCCAAAAGTTCATTTTCTAGTTATTGAATAATTCAATTGTGCACCAGACAAGGTTCAACTAGCATAGTATATGGTTCAAAAAATTTTATTATTCATTTATCCAAAAACAGCTCCTATTGCAGAATCACTAGCATCACACATCAGTTCAAAAGGTAAATCCCAATTTGGTGTTGCCATAATTGGTGCTGATATTAACTTCTCCTTTAAAGTGTTAAAAGCCTGCATGCATTCAACAGAAAGATTAAAAGTAGCATATTTTTTCAAAAGATTAGAAAGAGGTTTAGCAATTTTTGAAAAATCTTTTATAAACCGCCTATAAAATCCCGCATGCCCCAAAAATCCTCTGACAAGTTTCACAGATGTTGGCGGAGGCAATTTTACAATGACCTCCACTTTGGCTCGATCAACTTCTATTCCATTTTGAGAAATTTTATACCCAAGCACTATTCATTCCTGCACCATAAAGTGACACTTATCCCAATTCAAAACAATGTTAGTCTCCTCACATTTTTGTAAGACCAAAGCCAAATTATTTAAACACGAATCAAATGATAAGCCAAAAGCGAAAAAATCATCCATGAAAATCTCAATATATTTTTCAACCATATAAAAAAAAAAATAGCCATCATGCATCTCGGAAAAGTAGCTGGTGTATTACAAATACCAAAGGGCATTATTCTAACAGTAAAAGTACCATAGGAATAAGTGAAAGTAGTTTTCTCTTGATCTTCTGGTGTAATATGAATCTGATTATGCCCCGAATATTCATTAAGAAAGCAATAAAACTTATGTCCCGCATGTCTTTCTAACATCTGATCAATAAATGATAAAGGAAATTAATCTTTTCTAGTGACATCATTCAATTTTCTGTAATATACACACACACACCACCCAGTAACTATTCTAGTTGGAATCAATTCATTATTGTTGTTTTTCTAAACAGTCATACCACCTTTCTTTGGCACAACTTGTACAGGACTTACCTAGGAACTATCAAAGATATGATAGATGATACCTCAGCTTTCACTACTTCTTGCATCTTTGGGTTCAAACGCCTCTAAGGTTGGATAGTAGGTTTATATTGTTTCTCAATCAAAATTTTGTGCATGCAAATTGAATGACTAATTCTCTTGATATCGGCTATTTTCCATCCAATTGCACCCTTATGTTCTCTTAATAATCTAAGCAGTTTCTCCTCCATCAAATCTGTCAAAGAAAAAGATATAATTACCGATAATGAAGAAACTCTATCTAAATAAGCAAATTTTAAATGAGAATGTAAGGGTTTGAATTCAAAAATTAGAGGCTCTTCAATTGATGGTTTAAGCTTTGTAATGTGTTATCCTAACTTCTCAAATTTAATTGCCTTTTGCCTTGAATATGGTGGAATTGCCTCCATGAAATTCGCATTCTCCTTTATCTCCCCATTCTGAATATCTTTGTCCCTTGGTTGAATCAGACAAACTTCAAGTGGATCTTTAAAAATATTTTACTGAAAAACCTTATTCACCAACTTGTCAACTGTCTCAATTCTAAAACAAGAATTATCATCATATGGATATTTCATTGCTTTTAAAAACATTCAATGAAACGATATTATCTTGAACTCTAAGAATCAACTTCCCTTGTTGTACATCAATAAGAGCTCTTCCTGTTGCTAGAAAAGATCGACCTAAGATAAGTGGTACCTCAAAATCTTCCTTCATGTCAAGAACTATGAAATCTGCAGGAAAGATAAATTTGTCAACTTTTACTAAAACATCTTCCACAATACCTCTTGGATATTTAATTGATCGATCAGCCAGTTGAAGTAACACTGTGGTTGTTTTTACCTCACCCAATCCTAATTACTTGAAAACTGAATAAGGCATCAAATTAATACTTGCACTTAAATTACATCATATTTTTTCAAAGTAAGAATCCCCAATAGTGCAAGGAATAGTAAAACTCCCTAGATCTTTTAATTTTGGAGGCAATTTGTTTCGGAGGATGGCTGAACACTCCTTGTTTAACTTCACAGTTTCATAATCCTCCAGTTTCATTTTGTTTGCCAAAACCTCCTTCAAAATTTTTGCATAACTAGGCATTTGCGCTAAGGCATCTACAAAAGGAATATTAATGTGCAATTTTTTAAATACATTAAGAAATTTAGAAAATTGCTTATCTATTTTGTGCTGCTGGAATCGCTGAGGGAATGGAATTAGCAGCACATATGGCTTGGGATTATCTGGAAAAAGTTTACTCTTGCTTGTCTCATTTGATTGTTTATTGATCACATCTTCCTTGTCTCTAATAATCTCCTGTTCGACATCTTCTTCTCCCACTTGTTTACCACTTCTCAAGGTAATAGCCTTTATGTTTTCAATTGGATTTTTCTCTATGTTGCTCAGCAAAGAACCTTGCTGTCTCCCTGACATCATGCTTGCTAACTGACCCACTTGCATCTCCAAATTTCTAATTGAAGCCTCTTGGTTTTGAAATCTCACATCTGTGCTTTTAATGAAGTCATGAGTTGTGTTAGCAAGTTTGGTGACTATATCTTCCAAATTTGACTTTGTATCTTCTAATTGTTTGAATCCCGGTGGTCTCGTCACATTCTGATTGTTCCATGAAAAATTTGGATGATTGCACCATCCCAGATTGTACGTATTGGAGTAGGGATTATTCTATGACTTATTAAAATTCCCAACAAAATTAGAATTTTCACTAGATTGTTTAAAAGTATTACCTACCTAACACGCTGTGCTAACATGTCCTCCACCACAAAAATCACATGTCAAATTTTGAATTTTCATCACTAAAACACTCATATTATCTAGCTTTTTGTTGAGTGCTTCAAATTGTGCAGCAATTGCAACAAAAGCATCCACTTCGTGAACTCAGCTAACTTTTTGCATTGGTAGTCTCTCAGTAGGCAAATGATAACTATTGGACGCCATCCCCTCTAATAGATTGTAGGCTTCTTCTGGTGTTTTATTATTTAGAGTTCCTCTTACAGCTGCATCAATCATAGAACGAAGATTTGTACTAGAGCCATTATAAAAAGTTTGTACCTGCATCCATATGGGTAGTCCGTGATGTGGGCATCTCCTAAGAAATTCTTTGAACTTTCACATGCTTCATATAATGATTCATTATCCATTTGTATAAAATTAGTAATATCATTACGCATCTTCATAGACTTTGCAGGTGGAAAAAACTTACCAAAAAATTTCTTAGCCATATCATTCTATGTAGTAATTGATCCTGCAGGAAGAGAAGAAAGCCAACTCTTAGCTTTGTCTCTAAGAGATAATGGAAATAATATCAATCTAATAGCGTCATATGTAACTCCATTATATTTAATGGTGTCACAAATTTCAAGAAAAGCATCGATGTGAGCATTTAGATCATCGCTTGGTAGCCCATTGAATTGCACTGATTGTTGAAGCATTTGAATGAGTGACGGCTTGATCTCAAAGTTGTTTGCTTGAATTGCAGGTCTTCTAATACTTGATATGGCGCCTTGAACTGTTGATGCAGCATAATCTCTTAAGAGTCTATGTGGATTTTCATTATAACCGTCTGCCATCTTCTTAGCGTGATTTCTCTGTTCTCTTAGTCACCTTTTGAATGTACGCTCGATTTCTAGATCAAGCTCAGCAAGTTTTCCTTATTGGCTACGTGTCATAAACTGATGTACACCCTAAAAAATAAAACAAAACAAAAGTTAGATTAAACTTAGAATTATCTGGTATCAATATTAATTAGTATTAAACAAACAATCCCTAACAACGGCGCCAAAAACTTGTTCGTAAAATTATAAACGCAAGTGAACGTGTCGAACAAGTAATATAATGATAAGAAAAAGTATCGTCCCATGAAGATCGATGATTAATAAACTAATTAAATACTAAAATAGATTAATTCTAAAATTTATCTAACAGATCAAATTATAGTTTAGAATAAATTAAAAACAAAATTTGAAGACTAAATGCAGTCAATCAGATAAATATGTTAGAGCATCCGATTTCACCATAACCACCAAATATGAATTTCAGATTATTGTGGGTACAAGAACGATATCAAATATGTGATAACGGAATTTCCTAATCTATTTACTATCCTATCTCTAGGTATAGCAAACCTACTTAGCTTATTAATCCACTATATTTCCATGTGAATTAAAATAAACATGAGTGCATTAAAAACTATGAATATTCCCGGCTTACAATGAGTCTTTTGGGTCACCTTATCCCGAAAGCTACACAAATAACATAGTATATTTCTATCCACGTTTAATTCATGGTTATATATTATAATGAGCAATTGCATATTATCACTTCTCAGTCTCAAATATGCACATCAGATCATTCAAGTGGTGGTCAGTCACTCAAAAGCATTAAGCACAATAATATATAACTCACATGAATGAAATCAATTGCAAAACATAAAAATTATGAAATTCATATTATCATGGTTAGGCTACATCGTAGCCCTAACAGAATAAAATTAGAACATAGTAGCAAGAAATAAAAATATAAATTAAACTCAGCATCTTGAATCAAAGAACAAGAATTCTATCACCATTTTTGTCTTCTCTTCAAAATACTTGAAAAGCTCTCAAAATAATTAAAAAAATGATCTAACAAAAAATCTAACTTCTCTCTCAATGGCTCTCAATGTTCTCCCATTTCGAGGATTTATCCAAGCTCCAAGCAATTGCACATAAGATCAGGGAGTAAATCAGAGGATTTTAATTTGATATCTATCTTCCACTGCTTCTTGATTTGAATTCCTGATTTTTTTGCCATTATTTTCCTTGTATTCTCCATATCTCATTATTCTGCATAAACAAGGAAAATTCAAATAATCAAAAGGAAATCTAAATATTTTCATATAGATATCGCATTAATTGTTGCCTAAAATAGGTAAAATAACTTTATAAAAATAGAGTTATTAAACAAGCGAGGGCCAACGAGTGAGAGCTGGCCAACCCTCACCAGTTCTAAGTGAGGGCGCACAAGCCCTCGCCTAGAAATAACGAAAGCCCGTGATGCCCTCACCAAATCTAGCCAAGCGAGGGCTTGGCAACCCTCACTAGCTCCAAGCAAAGGGGGTGACCTCGGTTGGGGCCTTTGCCTAGCTAGATCTAGCAAGGGTGGCGACCTCACTCGAGGCCTTTGCCTAGCATGCCCTCACCTTCGCTAGCGAGGGCATCACAACCCTCACCCAAAGCTCGCGAAGGGCACAACGCCCTCGCCTAAAGTTGATGAGGGTCGATTGGCCCTCGCCTATGGCTAGTGAGGGTCGCCAACCCTCCCTTGTGGCCGACGTTGGCCCTTGCCTATGGCTGAGGCCAGCCAAATTCGAACCCCATAAAAAAAAAAGAATCATAAAAAAAATTCAAAATATTATTAAAATATTATTTATAAAGTGCCACGTCAGTGCTGGCCATCCATGTTAGCAATTTTCAGCCAAAATTGGCTAGATAGATTGAATTGATAAGAAGTGAAAAAGTTTATGATTAAATTAGCAAAATTGAAAGATTTATGATTGAATTAGTAAAAGTGTAATAGGTTGAAGACTTTTTGGATAATTTTCCCAATTGTGGTTGATACGCATTTGTGGAGAATTATCATCATCAAGAATTTAACTTTTCTTTTCCTTTTTCTGGTCCAGTAATTGTAGTTATTAGCTTATTTTAAGCTGTGGAGTTAACAATGGTAGGTCCTGGAGACTTTCACGAGACTATTCCACTACAAATCCTTGTGTGATGAAGGCTTTGTACAGTGTGGTGCGCGTTTAAGTTTTCCAAATGCATGATTTATTTGACATATATTCCTTCAATCTTTCGTCGCTGCTCATCCGGAAAAACAGGCCATTGTGGGCTAGAGCGATCAACTCAAGCAAGTGCACAATTGTCACGGAAAAGCTACTCTTAAAAGGCGCGTTTGAAGAACAACGATTCTTTCCCGGATAGAAGATTCTGATAAGAAATTATTCTTTTTATTATGTTCCTTCAAACAATTTCTAAGCATTTTTCAATCTTTCATTTGAAAAGTGTCCAAAATTTATAATTTTGAAATAAAATTGTGTTTGGTACCGTGCTCATTGAATCTGTTTCAAATCAATTTCTTTTAATTTTTAAATAATTTTTTTCTTTTTTCTTTTCTTTTTTCCTTTTTTTTTCATTTTTTTCTTTTCTTTTTTTTTCATTTCTCTCTCATGTTCTTCTTCTTTCGGTGGCCAGTCGCCGGACCGATGACCGACCAAACGAGGGCCGGCGACCTTGCCAGAGCGTCACCGGCCCTCGGTGAGGTCGGCCCTTGTCGACCGAGCCTCACCGGCAGCTGGGCGAGCCCGCTTGGCCACCGACAAGCTCGCTGATGGCTGGGCTTGCCTTTGGCGAGCTCGCCGGTGTGGTTGCCAACAACTGGCGACAATGGTGACGGACAGCAACCACGGGATGGCGGTCAATGAAGAAGAAGAAATGAGAAAATGGAAGAAGGGAAGTTGGTTTTAATTCTTAGATTTGTTCCCAGAACAAGAATCGACTTTTTTTTTTTCAATCTTAATTCTGTTCCAAATCTACTTCCGAGAACAAAAATTTTGCCAAACGCGATTCTGTTCCTAAACTGATCCCGGGAACAAAAAATCAGAATCAAGCACTGTTTGGATGGTTACCAAACAGTGGCTTACTTTCCAAATAATTCGTGGGAAACAAAAAGTCTTGGTCTTCTCCTTTCCCAATCGATTTTTATAGTATGGTACATTAGGGATGTTACTTCTGCGAATGGCAAATTTTTCTTTCGGGGCATTGATTAATGCAAAAATTGAAAGTTGATAGCGAAAGGAGAAGACCTAACCTCTCTCTTTCACAAAGAAAGAGACTTCTTGTTTAACTCTATATTTGAACAATTCCAAAACTTAATAATGAACATTAACTCTTAGTCGTCGGGCAGCAATTATTGATGAAAAAGGCACACTAGTTCGTAAATTTCATCAGTTAACTTATAGTAAGGTATAATTAACTTTAGCAATGTCTCTCTACAAATCTTTAGATTTCTTTGGAGAGACTAATTGAAAATCCCAGCTGCCGACGTAATTGGACGATGCATTGAGAGATGATGTGCATCCAAACTCAATAACTTATTAATGAAGGCTTTGACACTCTCCATCATAAGCATCTACAAACTTTTCAAACGAGTTCTTTGCCAACTAATAAGCCAAGTACCCTTGTCAAATTTCCAATAGAAATCTGGCCGCAAGAAATTTTTTCAAGACAGACAAATTGATGCATGATGCCTACATGGGCAGGTCGAATCACTTTGATAATCTAAATCTATCAATAAGAAAATCGACATTATCTAGAGTCTTTCCTTGGGCAATAGTAAAATTGTATCAGTTGGTAACATAGCCTAAATATGGCTGGTCTAGTCGATTTGAGAAGGCAAGGGCAACATCTCCAACAAGAATTGGAGCAATCTTGATTTTTAAGGCCTGACGATCCCCACCCTAACCAAGAAGAGGAGATTAACACCTTCCATGATGTTTATTTTTTATGCAGCTTGTGAAGTGGCTCCTTTGCATCGCTGGTGTTGGAATCGCGATTCTAATGATTTCGATGTTAAAGTAGACATTTCAAACTTCCAAGGCACTTTTCCAAAGGAGGTAAGGAAGTCTTGATCAAAGCAGTTGTGCAAGCTATTCCTCAGTATGCCATGTCTATCTTTAAAATTCTGATCTTGCTATGCAAATCTATTGAACAAAATGTGGCTAGATTTTGGTGGCGATCTCAAGGAAACAAGTTGGGCATACATTGGCGAAATTGGGACATTCCCTTGCTTTGTGGTAGCTTGGATGATCAAACAATCAATGAAATCCTCAAAATTCATATTAGGCCGCAATATACACAAGATCAACTTATTTGGAAGGGGCGATCAAATGGTATTTATACTGTTAAAAGTGGCTATAATCAGATCAGATCAAGAGAGAGTAGAGTTAGTTAACATCTGTCTTCATCCTCCTTTCAACCTCCAAAACGACTATGGACAAACATTAGGATGGTGCCGACTACTCCCAAATTACGTATCTTTCTATGGTCTTTATGCCAAAATGCTCTAGCAACTGGTGAAAATCTATACTATTGACATGTTATAACAAATCCTATATGTAGGTTATGTCGAGATTGTTGTATTTCTACAGTCCTTGAATCTACGGAACATCTATTCTTACATTGCCCTTGGACAACTAACGTATGGTCTCATCCACAGCTACAATTGAATGTTCAGCAAGTTCATGCGCTTTGGTTCGATGTCTGGCTACTGCAAATATTAGATAAGGAGGACAACTCACAAGTTATTGTGGTAATTGTATATGTTTTGTGGCACATCTGGAAAGCCAGAAATGATTTTGTTTTCCGTCGGAAAATCCCCAACCCAAAACAAGTTGTATTTGCTGCTCTCACCCATGCCTGATCTTACTAGAGCTGCCATGTGACCTTGCTGCAACAGAGTTCAAAGAAATAGTATCCAGTTGGGATCGAAGTTAGGCTGCTAATAAAACCCTTATCGTCACAGGCTATGCTCAACCCTGTTCTAGGGCGCCACTGAATCGACACCTTCAACATCCACCTTCGGAACAAATCTAGCGTCCCCCTGATCCTGGTGTGCTGAAGATAAATATTGACGCTTCCTTCCCTACGGCCTTAAACGAAGGTACTGTCGCTTGTGTTTTCCATGATTCCTCAAGTAAGCCGATCGATGGCTTTGCCCGGCGCACCATCTCTGTTTCACCCCTGCAAACAGAAATACAAGCCCTCAACTTTACTCTCCAATATTTGCCCAACAAAGGAAGGAATCAACATCATCTCCTTCTAGAATCCGACTGTCTGGCAGTGGTAGAGGCGCTTCAAGACCCTAGCCGCACATCGTGGAAGAACATAGCTCTCTTTATTGAGGCTGCGGCGCTGCTTCATCTTTTATATAACCTGCAAATGCGACACTGCA
Organism: Eucalyptus pumila; assembly: GCA_016097595.1. Classification (NCBI taxonomy): domain Eukaryota; kingdom Viridiplantae; phylum Streptophyta; class Magnoliopsida; order Myrtales; family Myrtaceae; genus Eucalyptus; species Eucalyptus pumila. Next base: position 20,443,562 of record CM027848.1, on the reverse strand, counting down.
GAAGAGAAACAAACTTTGCGGCCGACTGGGCCGCAAAGCCCCATGGGCAAAATCTTCTCCCCTCTAACTAGGCCAAATTCCCCCTCCCGCTCTTTTCGATCTTCTAAGTACTGAGGCGTTAAACTCCTATATTTTTGCTGATCGTGTATGAAGTTTTTCACCTTTCCGATCAAAAAAAAAAAAAAAACTTCCAAGGCACTATGCATCGGAAGACTTCATAGATTGGCTCGACAAAATTGAGCAAGTTTTTGATTATGAGAATATGGTGGAGAATCGAAAGGTGAAGCTTGTGGTCATCAAGCTTAGAAAAGCATGCTTTGATTTGGTGGGAAAATCTAAAGTGTCAAAGAACTCGTGAAGGAAAGCAGTGTATCGAGACATTGGATAAAACAAAGGAGCTCGGAGGAAGCATGTCTCAAAAACGAAAAATTGTCCAAAAAGTCCGAGATCTATTGTACAACGGCTTATTTAGCTTTAAACATTTCAATTGTGCTAATTTAATCTTAAATATTTTAAGAAATTATTGATATAGTTTTAAACCTTTTAGTTGTGCTAATTTAGTCATAAACCTTTTGATAATTTGTTAATTTAATTCTAAATATTTTGACAGCTTGCCCATCTAGTCATTTTGACCAATTTTGGTTGAAAATCGCTAATGTGGATGTCGGCCGACCACCAGCCATCTTATATGGCATAGCCAATACTAATGTGGACAAATTTTGCAATTTTCATCTTGTCTTTTTATTTTTTTTTTTCCTTTTTCTTTCCCTTTGGCTTGTGGACGATAATTAGTGATGGCTGACAATCGGCCACGAGCAAGGGCCGATGAGGGTGCTGCGACCCACAATGGATCTTGAGAAGGGTTGCTCGTGGCCTGGGAGAAGGCTTCCCTCATCAGATCAAACAAGAGCTTGACCTTTGCCTGACCACAGGCCAAAGAGAAAGAAAAGGATAAAGAAACAAAAGGTAAACAAATGGAAATTTGTTTTTAAAAAAATGCAAAAATTATCCACGTTAGTGCTAGCCATGCCACTTGGCCATGCCACCTAGGATGGTCGCCCGTTGCGGAGTGTCCATGTCACTGTCGCGACCTCTCTTTTGCCGTTTGGGGAAAAAAGAAGAGGTTTAGGAGTATTCACCTAAAGAGGCAGGCCAACAGCCCTGGATTAAGTGCAGACTCTCCCAAGCCCATACCTCACGCTACATTGGATTTTATATTTTAGTTCTTAACAACCTATGTATTTCTAGGAGTCGTCACTAGCCTTATTTGGGTTGATTAGAAACTAATCAAGATGTGAGAGTGTTGTCTCAATTCCTACGCAACTAGAGATTTCTAAGAACGGGGACTTATTTACGCCAATGTTTCTATTAGCGTTTTTGCGGTATTGCTAACTTGACTAAAAATGATCTTTTTATGTGAAAACTCAATTTTTGACCCAAAGTTGACTTTTGATGAAAGGATTGACCAAAAAGTTAACTAAAAAATCAACCATCTGACTTTTCTAGTTTTTAATTAAAAGAATGAATAGGAAGGTGCTTAACAATGACGAGACAGAAGAAAAAAAAAATGAAAACAGCACTTTTTTGTTCAAAAAACAAGCTCTATCGCAATTGGCAACCCGAACCTCGAGTTTTCATCTTTATCGATGCGTCAACTAAAAATCAAGTGTCAACAACCTTAAAAAAAGTTTGGTTACCAAGTTGGTGAATAGAGGGGTAAGAATCTCAGACAAATTATTAGCCATATGATTAGTCAAATCATTTTGTGTTCTTCATACATCCTCCTCACGGTGGCCAATATTGTTGCATTTGGGTCAAATCCCTCCCCTAATCCTTGGTAAAGTTTCGGGGGATATCACCAAAATTCAAGCTCAAATTGACATCATCAACTGGGTCTGCCTCCTGGTTGGAATTTTCAAAACAAGCGGGCCTTTCTCCCACACCTTGCAAGGACTGATTGTCCTTGCCAATGGTAGTGCCACTCTCCTTGTTCCTTATTCTTGCCATAGACACCTCCTAGGAATGGACCATGATGGTCCCACCGGATGTGCCAAAAAAATGTTAACAACTTCCTTGACAAATATCTTTTACCGAAGAGGCAAATCTTGGGCCTTTTTATGTAAACTAGGTTTTGTGTCATTTCAAAAAGGAAGCGACTAGTCTTTCTCTATAGACAATAAAGAAAAGGATAAATATGAGATAAAATGTGCGATAAAATGTAAACGTGCAATAACAAGATAGTCAAAAGATAAATGTTCTTGTGTTTTAGGAAAAGGGTCCTTTACAATTGTGTTTCTTTGGCTATTTATAGTTAATCTCACAAGTAACTGTTCTTTAGCAGTTATTATCTTCAATTTCGAATCACTTCTGGAGACTTTGGTACCACGCCAATAATTGCATCACCTTATCCATAGTGTCATGGGCACCAAACTCTCAAAGTTGTCTTCATTTTTATCGCTTTGAGCCGGAGCAATTACTAATTCCAACTCCTCGGTATCTCTTGTAACCGGCTATTCTTCTCACGACTTGGGCTTAATGGGCTTTCCTCTTTTCTAGGCCCAATGAGCTAATTTTCGCGCCAACATCAGTTATCCATTAAGTATGAAGTTTTGACAAACTATACCACAAGCAATGCATCAGGACAGGTGAGTCCCTAAAAAAACTAATAAAAGCAGCAAACCGAAACCGAGCGGTTTCAGATGTGAACAATGAAAAGAACTATGTTCAGCAAAAAAATCATCGTAACGAACAAAGAAGTTCTTAAGAAGCAATTATATTTTGACAAGAAAATGCAGTAATATTGTGTCAGAAACCGAATGTTGTATCAACATACAAGATTGTACCGAAGGCTTGCAACTTTTGGCACTAGTTCAGAACCTAAGGATATAATCCTTCAATCCTAAGACTTAATAGGATCCACACATCTTCGGTCAATCGAAGTTCATCATGAATGGTTACCGAATTTGTTGACACCTAAATTTTGACGATCCTATCATTCATTTATTGCATAAAAATTAGGGACTAAACTTTAGTCCCTAAACAAAAATAATAAATTGCATTACATATAGTTATTAGGAGCATATCTCAATATACTTGCATATTTATGGACTGGTAGCGGATGGGCTTAAGTTTTGAACATAATTGCATTGAATCGGGTTGGCGGCGGATGAACTCGGGTAAATGGTTTTGAGCTTTATTGAAATTAAGCCCGCGGAAAGTGAAAGATTGGAGTAAGCTTCATAATATAACCAAGTTTGACACGAATTTGGGAAAGATTGAGCACAATTTTCACATGGGATCTTAACAAGGCATGAAAAATCTGAGGAAGAATAAATATCTTTATTAATAGAAGATAATCTCAGTCAACTTGGTGCAGAGAAGTGTGATATTTCTACGCAAAAATCTACCAAATTAAGGATTGGGACACATATTTATTGTTTTAAAACAAGAAAGAGTGCACCAATAAAGAAAATTTCATGCGTCCTACGCATCCAAGGGCGTGAGTAGAAAAGAAAAGAATTCGTGGCCGAAAATCATGAATATATGGTCAATTGGGAGTATTCACGCATTTGAGGAAAGGGAGGAATAAAATATATTATATTGGGTCCTTTCCTTTGAAAGCCTTGGTTGTCCTATAAATAACGAGAACGCTAACACTGTTGTGGGGGGTCGGCACTTCTATTCTAAAAGGCACGTTGAGAGATTTACACGAGAGAGAGAGAGAAAAGAGAAGGAACTCTCTCTGCTGAACCGAGGAGCCCCACGTTGTGCGAGGCCCTTTGCCGCAGCGTCACACCCGAGCCGCCTGAGTTACCGTCGCTACACCGTCTTTGCTGCGTTTCCCCCTGCAGCAACGACGGACTCGCTGCTGTGACCTCTTTGCCTTTCCGACGAGCTGCTTATCTGGTGCCAAACTCCTACCGTCGTGACCAAGCCTCGACGAGCCCAGCTCAACCGAGATGATGATGGAGCTACTGCCTTCCTCGCGCTCAACTGTTGCTTGATTCGCTGTTGCCCCGACGGGATCATAATTTCTCCTTGCCGCAATCACTCGAGCAGCCCTCGCATCCCCGACTATCCATGATCTACTGCTTTTGCTATACCACGAACCAGCACACCCCAGGGACGCTTGAACCACTATAGCCTAGTTCGGAGTCGGCGAGGACTCCCGCAAGTTCCATCTAGCCTGGCGATGTCCTGAAGTGTTTTCTTCTGACTCACCGACAATCACCAAACAGGCTTTTGCGCTTTGTTCGTATTCATTCTTTGCAGGTTTCGTCAGAGTCCAAAGAGGCCAACATCTCCTGACCAGCATGAATACCACGTCATATACTGTGGCCACCACTTGCAAGCCTGGAGTCCATAGTCAAAAGAGTCGCTAGAATTTTGATGAAATAAGTCTTAAGTGGTGAATTGGTCTTCTACAGGTATTGTCCAGAAGTGAAAATACAAAAGAAAAAATTGTCAAAGCTTCCTCTCTGCGGCATCACCTCGACGTCTTCGACTTTAGATGAGCGGTCCACTACGATCCATCTTGGGCGTCCTCGTTGCCGCCGGTCACCCGCCACATTGTGTTGCTCGCCGCACGCCGTTGCTCACACTGTTGAGCATTACAAACCACCATCGGTCACCATTTGTGATCCATTGCCCGGCGCTCGAATTTGGAAAGTTATTGTCACAATTAGGTAATATTCCTTACTTGGTGCCATTGAATATTTTATCGCCTAATTTGTCTATCTTATATCCATTAAGCATATTTGAATGATAGGCATATCTCCCAATTAAGATTTATTGCCCAATTCGCAACAGCGTCTGGGTTTTTTATTTCATCTATAAGGCTTTAGATGAAATAATTAATCAAGCAGGAATAAAATTGATATTTTGATCTTTAAGGCTTAAAATCAATTTATCGATTTTAGTAGCGAAATATATCACTTAATCTGAATGGTGTGTGATATCTTTGATGATTTTGAATGGTCTATCTTGTCTCGATTGCTTTATTCATCTTGAGATATGTTTAAGTTAGAATATTGCATGCTTTAGGGTTATTTGCATATTTAGACTAAGCATTTTATTTATCATGAATTTTCGAAATAAAAAAAAATAAATTTAGGATGTTAGATTGTCGTTTCATTAACCTAAATTGCATGTTTAATTATTTAACAATTTTAATTTCGAATTTAAATAAAAAAAGAAAAAAGGAAAACTTAGCATTAGGGCATTCTTTGCATGTCATCGCATATTAGGATAGACTGCATGCTTATTAAGTAAATAAAAATCATGTGCACGTCATATAGCATTAGGTTCATGAAATGTATGTCATTTAATAATTATGGCTAGGTCTATTTAATTAGAAATTACATGTCATTAGAATTAGGTCATTTAGTTAATATTGCATTGCATATTGTATGATTTTCATTAATTAAGTGAAAATAAAAAGAAAAAGAAATTGTGTGTTAATTAGAAACCATATTTAGGGTTGTTGATATGGATTTTAATTTAACATTGCAGATGCTATTGCAGATGCTTTCGTTGCTTTGAGGTAAGTTTTTGCAATTTATTTATCATTTATATGGGTGTTAAATTGGTGGATTGCACACCCGCATGATCACCTCACATGTTAGGGAAATAGATTTAAAATCAATTTAAGCTACTTGCCAAACATTTTTGAAAATAAAAGAATGGTACCGAAAGGGCATTAGAGGAATCTAGTATAACCAAGTCCCCGTACTCATAGTCTCTGGTTCGTAGGAGTAAAGTAAAACTCCCGTTACTTTACTTGGGTTTCTAATTGACCCACCAAAAATAGATTAGTGGCAACTCCTAGATAAAATTTATCTGCATGTTAAAAAACTTGAACCTAAGTCGCGAATTGGTATGAGCTTGGGAGAGCCCGAGTTAAGTCTAGGCTTAACAATCCATTAGCCAAACCCTAGGTGATTTACACCCAAAAATTTTGTCGTGACAAAATTAGATTGCTGCTTCTTGGCTTTCGGTAGGAATTCTCTTCTTTTTTTTTTTTTTTTTAGTTGAATACTAGAAGTGGTGCACATGGTACTCTTGCGCCAAATTAAGAAACGGAATTCAATGGACTCGAATTCGCTGAAATATTTGACTTGAAGGATTTACATCAATCATTTGCAATGCCACATTCAATGCTAATCAATCATATTTTTATTATCTCAACTCTAAATTCCCGTTGAAGAGCAATTCCTTTCTCTCTCGACTTTGAGAGTTTTCCTCTATCCATGGTGGTAGCTACCCCTAAAACCCTAAATCTCCAGGAGCTTTCCTTTACCCAAAACCACAATCCCCCTCTTTGAACAATGAAGCCCATCACATAATCCTCAGGAACCCAACCCTACTATCTTTCTTTGTAAAAGGGTGAAGTCTCGAGCAATGGAACAATCCTGCCATCTATCTTCGGAGAATTCTACCAACGCTTGATGAATCATACCTTTGGCCTTGCGAAAGGTGGGATGTCACCCTTCTCTTCATGGTCATCTTATGGGTATTTTGATTATGATGTAGTGGAATGGGTTTTGACATTTTTTCTCGAAATACCTAGATGGAAGTAGACTGTTATGTAGTAAGTAGAAAGGGTCTTACCTCGTTTGATCTATGTTGGTCTTGTTACTGGCCTGAGCTCCACTCTTGTAAAGCATTACTTATTCTCTGTTGAGATAAAAGGCTGAATCTGAGGAAGTGGATCATTCCCTTGGTTGTTTTTGTCTTCCCGTTACTCGATACACCCTTCCATCACAGAGCTCCCTTCAATCTGCATTTCCTATAAACCTCCCCTCCAAAATCTCAAAAACCCACTCAGCAAGATTACAGCCAGCAGCAAACTTCATACTTGCAAATCAGAAGAATGGAAGGAAAAAAAGAGAATAAGTTGTGTCTGGCTGCCTTATGTAAAAGCCCGGGCCATCTATGGTCGGAGAATGATGTAGTTGAAGTGATCAAAGAAATCCCCCTAGAAAAAAGGGAATAATGCCATCAGACCATTTTCGGGAAGCTATTTTCCAAACCAAATGTCAACTTCCAAGCTTTTCTTCAAATTATGAAGAAAGCATGGAGAACAGAATAGGTCATATGCACACAAAAGAAACCAGGTTTTTTCTCATTCGTTTTTCAATCGGAGGAGGAAAAATAGAGAGTTATGAAATCCGAGCCCTGGTATTTTGCCAATAATATATTAGTACTTAAACAATGTGAACTTGACATTCCAGAGCACTGTTATGATTATTCTCGAAGCGCCTTTTGGGTGCATACGAGAGGGATACCCCCTGGGTGGATACTAGAAGAAGTGTTTACTGATCTAGCAAAAAAGGTAGGTAAAGTTCTGGAAATTCAAGTGGACTTTAAGGGAAACAGACTACAGAAAAGTGGAAAAGTAAAAGTGGAAGTGGACTTATCAGCTCCACTAAAATTAGGGGCTATTCTGGATATTGGAAACAAGAAGCTATGGGTGGAGTTTAAATATGAATGGCTGCCACGCCATTGCTATTTGTGTGGAAAAATTGGTCATTATGCTACTAACTGCGAAGAAATCCCGTATGAGCAAACAACATGGGTTGAAAACAAAGCTAGAAAATATGGACCATGGCTTAAGGCGAAAGTGTAAGACCATAGCCCCCACTGGGAAGCAATCTATGGCAAACTAGAAGAAGAAATTACTGTGGAAGAAATGGCACTAGAAATTCCTCCTATAACCTACGAAATGGACCTAGTGGCCAGAGATGAAATCGACAACTTGGCATCCCCAAATCGCAACAAGAAAAGGGCTGAAAACTCAAATGTGCAGGAGGCACCAAAAGAACTAGCAGACACAACTATGAAGATTACAGATCATGGCAAATAGATTATGTGCTTCAAAGATAATAGGCCGATCCTCTCAAAAGTTGGGAAATGCAGCAAAAAAAGTATGAAGGTGTAGAGGGCGAAAAAACATAAATGCATAGCAAAACAAACTCCCATGTTGATTGATGAGATGGAGCTCTTGGAGACCCTTATCCAGTTGATCAAAGATGGTAATGAATGGGCTGTGGTGACTAGCCCTAATAAGCCACCAGCGACGATATGAAAATCATAAGCTGGAATTGTCAGGGGCTGGCAATCCCCTAACATTCCAGGAGCTAAGAGCTCTAGTAGCTCTTGAAAGGCCCAACCTGGTCTTCTTGATGGAAATAAAGAACAAAGCAACGATGGTGGAGGTGTTAAAAGGCGACTCAACTTCCAAAATCTATTCCTAGAAAATCCGGAAGGAATTGCGGGAGGTTTAGCAATTTTGTGGAGTGAGGAAGTGGTGTTAAAGGTAAATGACAGCTCTAAAGAATTTATTGATTTGGAGTGCAGAGATCCAGATAGTGGCTATCAAATGAGGATAACTTTTCTCCATGCATCGACGAACTTCGGGGAGAGACTAAAGCTATGGCAAAAGTTGAAGATTTTCAGTTATCAAATTATTTACCGTGGATATGCATGGGAGATTTTAATGAAATTTTATATATTTGGGAGAAGGTGGGGAAGAGAGAAGCTGATAATCATAGAATAGCAGCGTTTCAAGATTTATTAAATGAGTGTTCCCTAATGGATATGAACAGCAAAGGCTGTGCTTACACTTGGGCAAACAACCGGGAAGGGGAGGCCCTTGTTAAAAAAAGATTAGATAGAGTCTTATGCACATTGGACTGGAGAATTACCTTTCTCGCAGCTGAAGTACAGGCTCTACCAGCAATTGGCTTGGACCACAGCCCTCTTCTCCTGGTATTGCACCCTAAAGTAAGAAAAGGAAGAGGCAATTCAGATTTGAAGCATAATGGTCAGAAGATCAAGAGTGTGGAGAGATTATCAAGAGAACTTGGAACAAAATGCCATTAAGCCAGATAAGTTTCTCTATGAAAGTCAATGATATTTCTACGGAGCTTGTTAAGTGGAGCAAAGAAAAATTCGCCAACGCACGACGTCATATCAAGGAGCTAAACAAAGAATTAACAGAGATGACCAACAAGAATTCTGAAAATTCCAGCAGGAAGGAAGCACAGAATATTATCTACAAGATAGACAAACTATGGAAACAAGAGGAAAAATTTTGGGGGATGAGAGCACGCATCAATTGGCTGCAATGGGGAGATAGGAATACCAAGTTCTTCCATGCCACAACAGTACAGAGAAGACAAAGGAATATAATTACAATGCTGCAAATGGAATATCAAAGCTGGTGTAAGGATCCGGTGGCACTCAAAAAACATATAGGGTCTTTCTATCGGAACTTATATAAATCGGTGGGTCCTAAGAACTATCAGCCAATCCTAAACTAGTGTCCCAGCCCAATAAGTGAGGAAATAAATGAAAATATGATAGCAAATATTACCCTTGAAGAGGTGAAAGACGTGGTTTTCCAACTGGGCTCTTTAAAGGCCCTCGGGCCCAACAATATAAATGGGTTTTTTTATCAGCAATCTTGGGAGGATATTAAGCTGGATTTGTTCTAACTAGTGCAGAATTTCTTTGAAACAAGTATCATCGACCCCCTCCTCAACAAAACACACATTTCCTTGCTACCAAAAGTAAAAAACCCAGAAAATATAGGCCAATTCAGACCTATTAGTTTGTGCAATGTCAACTACAAAATCATCTTAAAAGTTATGGCAAACAGACTAAAGATTTGGCTTCCAGAGATCATAGAGCCTGAACAGAACGCCTTTGTATAAGGGAGGCAAATACAAAATCTATTTTCATAATTCAGGAAATCTTGCATCAATTGAGAATAACAAAAATGAAGAAAAAGTTTCAGGCGATATTGAAACTGGATATGCAGAAAGCCTATGATAGAATCAAATGGGACTTTTCGAGGGATTGTATGCTGAAAATGGGTTTTTATGAGCGGTGGGTATCTCTAATCATGCAACATGTTTCGATGGTGTCCCTAAGTGTGAAGATAAATGGGAAGCCTACTCCATATTTCACCCCTTCAAGAGTAATCAGACAAGGTGACCCTCTTTCCCCATATTTATTCATCCTAGTAGCAAATGTTTTGACTGGGATGATGAACCAAGCCTTGGAAGATAGAAGCATTAAAGGGATAAAGCTAAACAGGTTCTGCCCTACACTGTCTCATTTACTCTTTGCTGATGATGCCATATTTTTCTTGAACAGGACTATAGTAGAATGCCAAAACTTAGCAAATATTCTCAACCAGTACTGTTTTGCATCAGACCAAGCCATTAATCTAAACAAATCAGGGGTATGTTTCAGCAGAAATTGTCCGTTATTTCTGAAAAGAAACTTAGCACAAGAACTTAGAGTCTCAATAATAGAAAAAATAGGGAAATATCTTGGAATACCAACAGAATGGGGTCACTCAAAGAAGGAGATGTTTGCATGGATTCTAGCAAGAGTAAACTCGAAGCTAGTGGGATGGAAAGAATAATTACTATCCAAAGCAGGTAAAGAAATTCTGATAAAGAGCGTTGTACAAGCCCTCCCTCATTATGCGATGCCAGTCTTTAAATTGCCTATCTCTATTTGCAAAGCCATAGAAAAAAGAATTGCTTCATTTCGGTGGCAGAAAAGTTATTCAAAAAGGGGCTTGCATTGCAAAAAATGGGAAACATTAAAAACCAGGAAAGATGAGGGAGGTTTGGGGTTCAAAGATTTGAGAAATTTTAACAGAGCAATGGTCAGCAAGCAGGCTTGGCGATTATCCAAAACCCCTTCAGCTTTGTGGAGTAGAATTTTGAAAGGCATTTATTTTCCAAACGGAGACTTGTGGAAGGCAAGAAAAGGGCAACGACCGTCTTGGGGATAGCAAAGCATTTTAACAGGGAGAGAAGCCATAGAATTAGAGGTTAAATGGTCAGTTGGGGATGACCAATCTATTAACATACAAGAAGACAAATAAAGTCTGGAGTGTTTGGAGGTCCAGCTAACCAAAATGAACCAATTATGGTGGCAGAACTTATCAATGAAGACTCGCGGGTATGGAAGGAAAGTTTAATCCTAAATATTTTTGAAGAACAAACAGCAAATGAGATACTTGCGATACCCATTAGCCCGTCCCCGAAGGATGATTACCTAGTATGGATAGGTAATAAATCAGGGACATACACTGTGAAGAGTGGGTACAACAGGGCCTATTCTAACGCCACAAGAACATAACAAAATAGAGCAACATGTTCTTACAAGCCTCCAAGATCCCTCTGGACAAGAATTTGGAGTCTATCTATTCCCCCGAAAATGAGACATTTCCTATGGAGCCTTTGCCAAAACGCCTTACCAATAAGGGAGAATCTGCATAAAAGGAAAATGTTACCCAACCCCTATTGTCCGCTTTGCTCTACACACATGGAAACAACAGAACACCTATTTCTACTTTGTAAATGGACGAAAAACATTTGGGCAGATCCACAAATCAACATCATTAAAAACCCAAGCAACATAACAAGGTGTGATCAATGGCTAACGGAAGTGTTCGAAAGAAGCGACATCTCACCTGAAAGAGAACTAGTTGCTGCTGTGCTGTGGAATATCTAGAAGACCCGAAACAATTTCATTTTTCGAGCAAAGTGTCCCCAACCAACTGATCTTGTAGATCTCGCAATAGCACAACAAAAAAATTTCGGGATAAGTACACTAATAGTGTCATAAGTTGTGTACGGCGCTCACTTTGGTGCCAAAAGTTTCCGCCGGATCACTTAAGTGCCAAATCGGAGAAAAAACGATCACTTTGGTGCCACCGGCGAGAAATTCCGGCCAAAATGATTACGTGGCTTTATATTTAAAAAAAAAATCGATAAACTCTTTAAACGACGTCGTTTTCTGTCCTACTTAAGAAAACGACGTCGTTTTGCCGTCTTATTTGGATGGCTTAGGAAAAACGACGCCATATAGCTCATTTGTGATTAAAATTAGGGTTTTTTTTTTGTTCATCCTCGCCGACCAAGCTTGCTCGGCCACCGTCGCTTGGCCACGGTGCTCGGCCACCATCGCTTGGCCACCGTCGCTCGGCCACCGTCGCTCAGCCACCATGCTCGGCCACCATCGCTCGGCTAAGAACTGATGGGAAAATAGGAGGCGAGGGCAGAGGAGAAGGAGGAAGAAGGGGGATTGAAGGTGTAGAGAGAGAGAGAAGATGAGGAGTGCGAGGGAAACAAGGAAGGCGCAGATGGAGATGGTGGATTGGGCTCTGTTCAAAGAGTGGCTGGTGCTGATGTTGTTCTTCGAGGAAGAAGACGCTGCCGCCATGGCTTCTCTCTCTGTTGGTGTTGTTCTTCGGAGAAGAAGATGATGCTGCCATGGCTTCTCTCTCTCTACGCTGGTGTTGTTCTTCGGGGAAGAAGACAACGCCGCCGCCATGGCCTCTCTCTCTCTCTCTCTCTCTCTCTCAATTTGGGGATTTAGGGTTTCAATTTGGGGTTTAAGACACCAAACGACGTGGTTTGGTGGTTTACTTGCTGACTGGACTTTCCGGCAAGCCACATCAGTATAAGAAATTAATAAAAAAAAGGCCACGTCAGAATTCCGGCAGTTCATATCGGCGTTGGCACCAAAGTGAGCGTTTTTCAAATTTTTTGGCACTTAAGTGATCCGACGGAAACTTTTGGCACTAAAGTGAGCGCCGTACACAACTTATGGCACCATTAGTGTATTTATCCCAAAAAATTTCAGTAGATGGCAGAATCAAAAAGGGCAAAAACCCACAACCTAAAGCCTACCGATTAGATGGACGCCACCGGACAGAGACGAGATGAAGCTAAACGTCAACGCCTCGTGGACTCAAGGCGATTTCCTAGGTTCGGCACCTGGGATTGTGCGAGATCCATCGGGTCTCGTGGTTGAGGGCTTCGCAGTGCAGATACGAGCGTCTTCTCCTCAGCAAGCAGAAGCCCTATCTTTGCTGCATGGTTTCATGTACTTGAGAGGAAGAGAAGCCGTGCACGTGGGCACAGGAACCGGTCAAAGTTGCAGATGGGTGCTCGAAAGTGACAGTTCAACTTTGGTGGAAGCTGTGACGGGCCGGGCCGAAACATCATGGGACTTGAAGGAAATTGTGGAACAGTGCAAAGAAGAATTATGCCTTTTCAAATCAGCAAGGGTAGAATATTGTCCTCGCGAGGCAAATCGAGTGGCAGATTGACTAGCTAACTCTCACCGAACCAAAAATCTCCTTGCAAATTGGGTGACTTTTCCTCCTCTCTCCCTTTCGGAAATTCTATGTTTAGAGTTTTACCCATCGTTGCCTTGTAAGACTCGCTTATTTTCATGAATGAATGCAATATCTATTTTCGACCAAAAAAAAAAATTCTAAATTCCCAATCCTTCAAAAAGAACGTGCTGAAATATTTGGCTCGAAGGATTTACATTAATCATTTTCAATTCCCCATTCTATACTGATCAATCATTTTTTTATCACCTCAACTCTAAATTTCTAATCCTTCAATGAGAACGTGCGAAAACCAGAAGAATTTCATTATAAACCACATAAGTACATTTACGCGATTAAAATCGAGAGATATTTACTAACTGAGCTTCTGTAAGCTAGAAATTACGAGAACCCTTTTTTAATTATCTTCATACGTGAGCTTTCTAGCGTTTATGCTCCAAAAAATGAGATCCAATTTCTTTTCAGGAAGGCATACATAGATAAGTATTTCTCTCCTCCGTGAGAGCTTCTCCATTATCCTTACTCCTCAAACGGGCTCTCTATATTATCATGAGTCATTTCCATGTGCTTTCTATTTTAGTTGACTAGTCCCCTCGCCATTGTTTCATCCCATTAGTATTCCTATCACTACACATTGCCCCTAACAACCATTCGACGATATTTCTGAGTCGATTCTCTGCTGACCCATTTCTTTTTTTCTCCTTACAGGATGGCTGCAGAGGTTCCATTTAACATCCCAAGCATCTCTGCCAGACGATCTTCTGGGGGGATCAAATTGGACTTGGAGCAAGTTGATGATAAGGATGCTGAGATGGTTTTGAATGGAAGGATTTTGTCGGAGGAGGAATGCTCGAGTCAAGCTGCATAGCTAATGTTTTAAGGAATGCCTGGGCTGGTATTGGTGAGATTCCCATAACCCCTCAAAAATTCATAGGACATAAGGAATGGAGGCATTCCAGCCCAAACATACTCCCATCCTCGCCTCAGCATAGATCGTGCCAAAATGAAAATTGAAGTAACATGCCTGCCCACGCAGGACTAGGACGCTAATGGTGGGCCGATGCTGGACCAATGCTTTTGGCAGCGGTGGTGCTCCACGATATATCGGCCTCCGTTCATTCCAATTGCGGGTGCGGTTCAATCTGGGTTGCGGATTGCTTCTTCAGGCCCCAGGCAATGCCAAAAAATGGCTTCGTGAATCGACGGAGCAGACCTCCCACGGCCATGACTATGAAGTTCGCCAGCCTCATGTGATCGCAGATCTCCGTCGGAGTGAATCGACGCAGGTTGCGACGTCCATGGCCCTGGTTCATAACCATAGCTGAAATTAAATGAGCGGAAACAACTGCTTTCATTCCTATTCTTACAAAAACAAGTCCGGTATGAAAATTTAATGTAAGAACACATGTTTGATATGTTTATATATTCTTACACCTCGGTCTCTTTATATACTATACGTGTTTATTAAAAAGCGATTAAATAATCCTTTTAGGATGATCATCTTAATGAATGGGAAATTACTGAAGTATAGATATTTGTTTCAGTTGAAATTACTGAAGTTTTCCAAAAACGAATAGATAGTCTTCCAAAAAAAAAAATTGTGAGAAATTACTGGAGTATGGCTTTCACTTAAGCAAAAAATCTTCTTCTTTTTTTAATTGTTCTGTGGAGACTGTATTTCTTGTAATTTTGCAAGTGGGGCGATTACAGTGTTGTAAGAGATGGTTGTGTCGGTAAGTGGAAGGCCGGAACACTATAAATTTATCTTACAATATCATCCATCTCTTTACCTTTTTTATATATATGCAATCAAAATCTACCGCTTCACAAAGTTGAAAGGGAGAAGCCTGCACGATAATAGTATATCAGTAAATGAAATCAGTATGTCTTTTCTTATATGCAGTCGGTCTTATGTCATCATTCAATCTTACTGTCTCCTCTGTTTCCTAATTGTAGGGCACTTGTAAGATTGAGGCCCTTCGTTTTGACGAATATGGCTACAAAAGAAGCTACAATGGTGAACAATTTAAAGAACTAGTCCACTTGAGATACCTTCAAGTGTGTGGTGGGAATTTCATTGGAGATTTTCAAATTTTACTTCCTCAATTAAGATGGCTTCAATGGGAGCGTTGTCCCTCGAATTTCGAAGTGGCCAATTTTCATCCAAAAAAATTAGTCGTGCTCAATCTATCGTGGAGTGAGATTTCAGAGGATTGGGGAGGATGGGATCCGCTGAAGGTAAGATGAAGAAATGACATATCTCTTGTTAATAATCACATTTTGTCGAAGTCCCAATTGCACCAAGTTCTCCTTTCTTTCATTCAGAAAGGTTTAATATTCTTCCTCAAATTAAGAATCTTCTTCTAAATACAAGAGGAACTTATAGGCATCTAAATATACCAGAAGCCTGTACACATACTAAAAAGAACTTTTAAGCTAAATTAATTAACATCTATTAAAAATATAATTATAGTATTTTGCCTATCCTGATTTTTTTTAATCTAAATTGTTTTTGGCTTCTAAGCTAATTTCTCCAAGGTAAAAGTATGACTTTTTAACGATTCTTGTTATATACCTATATCTATCTTCTTTAATGGCAAATGAAAAGTTACAACTATTTACCTATCGTTAACTTTTGTTTCTAATATAAATTATTCTAACTATTCAAATAGTATTTCATGTAAAAAGTAGTTAGAGCATTTGTAGAGGGCACTTTTATGAGGGTGAACTATATGTTATTTTTGTGAGTACTAGAGGGCACTTTTATGTCGGTAACATTGTTTTTGTAATAGACATTTATGTGTTGGTGACATAGCCAAACACTACTACTTAAGAAACATTTAAATAAAACAAATGTGAAGTAGTGGAGCATCATAGCAATGGTAGCATAAGATAAGGGGTAGTGGAGCGTGGGTTTTTCCGAGGAAATTAAAAAAGTCTAAAAGAACAAAGAGTAGTGGAAAATCTCATTGAGCTATCTCTTTCTTTCTTCAGATGGCAACCCAGCTCAAAGTTCTCAACCTTACAGGTTGTCTTTCTTTAAGAAGCACTCCTGACTTGTCTGCTTTCGAAAGCTTGGAGATTTTGATTCTTGAAGAATGTGAGAATCTGGAAACGATTCATCATTCTATCATGCTCATCAAGTCCCTTATCTCTTTGGATGTCAACGGTTGTAGGAGATTGGAGGAACTACCGATAGGAATAGGTAGAATGGAACAATTGAGGGAGCTTCTCATAAATGATACGGCTATACGAGAGATTCCAATATCAAAAGGTGATTTGATGAAGCTGGAGATTTTATGTGCCTCATGGTGTCCACAACTTGCTCAACTTCCTGAATCCATAGGCTCACTTAAGTTGTTAACTTAGCTAGACCTATCTCATTCAGAGATTGATAAATTACCTGAATCCATGGACTCCCTTGAATCGTTAACTCAGTTGGACCTATCTTATTCATATCTTGAAGAATTACCACACTCCATGGGCTCTCTTGGGTTGTTAACTCAATTGGACCTATCTCATTCAGGGATTAGAAAATTTCCAGAGTCCATGGGCTCCCTCGTGTCATTGATTCAGTTGGACTTGTCTTATTCAGGGATTGAAGAATTACCCGAACCAATTGGTTCTTTGAAGAAGGTCGAAACCCTCAATGCCTTTAATTGTGCATTGTTGGCCCACATACATAGCTCCATAGGCAATCTAACATTTTTGTCTCTCCTTGACCTAAGGAAATGCCATAAACTTGCTCAACTTCCAGACTCCATAGACTTCCTGGTGTCTCTACAACGCTTGTTATTACGAGGATGTCTCTTGTTGAAAGAGATTCCCGACTCGATCGGAAAGTTGGTATCATTGACTGAGCTAGACTTGAAATCTACATCAATTGTGGAATTACCTCAAAGCATTGAGAAACTGCAGAATTTGAGGATCTTGGACATTCGTGGAACCCACATAACAGAACTTCCAGGTGCCATGTTGACTCCTAGAATATTTAAACATTGAATATTATAATACGTATGTTGGCTTGGCTTATGTCATAATTTCACGTCTAGGTAGCCTGTAAGATCTCCTGCTTTCTCTTCTTCGTCGAACATGTGGCTTTCAAGTTCAAACTCAGTAGGGAAATAAATGTTGCCAACACTGTGTATGTACTGTTAGTGCGGCACCAGTTCTGTTGCTTCAACTGAGCATAATATTTTTCAGGTGGTTGGTGAATGAAATTGAGGTTGAGTTTACGCAAAGCCCGTACCAATGGTTCACAGATAAAGAGAAAGTCAATATCATACATTCATAAAAAAATTTAAATTAATATACTCATTATAAATTTATCTTAAACTAATTTTTTAACCACCAAAAACCCTAAACTGGTATGCTTGTCACAAATTTACCATTCGTTAGTTTGTATTAGATTTACTAATAAATTGCTGAGTTAAATGATACTTGCAATTGACGGGTGTGCTAATTTAGGGTTTTACTCTCCGTTTTATCACATGTTTACTACTTGTGATTTTTCATATCATAAATGTATCAATTTTGAGTTTTTAGCGGTCAAAAAATTAATTTTGGATAAATTTATCATAGATATATCAATTTGAGGCTTTTGGTGGTCAAAAAAATTGTTTAGAATAAATTTATCACAAATATGCTAGTTTGAAGTTTTTGGCTTAGGGTAAATTTGTTATATGTGAGCCAGTTTGAGATTCTTCATAATATTAACCCTATTTTTAAAGCCATTAACTTTATTGACTATAATTTGAAAGTTGCATCTGCTCTGAAGTTGCATATTTGCTTTTTATGAAAAATGGGGTCAAATTCAAATATTTAAAGTGTATATTTTTGTAATAAAGATTTTATCGACGAATGGCCCTTATTGATTAAGTTAGACATCCACGTGTAAATTTTTTGTCATTTTCAAAGCACTTTTTTTTTTCATATGGTGCACAATCAATAAATCCACTTATTAGGTGTGGGTTGGCTAACTGGTGCTCTGAGCAAGAACTTCCTAATAATAATCCTTGACTTGTCGCCACAGCATGTCCTGTTCACGATTCGGAAGCAAATGTTTCAAAAAGTTTCTAACAAAGCCATTTCTCTCTAGTTTGGAAGCTATGTATTACCATTGTTGTTGATGTCTAGTCCAATCTTATGATCTCCATATTAACTCTAAATACTTCAAAACTCGTAAAGAATCTTTTGGTTAGCTAAGTCAATTTTAATTTCCTCAAGTCATATCTCGATTTTTTGAGGTTTGGTTTGGTTTCAACTTTTGGGAAACCAAATCAAATTGCAAAATCTTATTGTATAAATTATTCATTTTGTCAATTAATTCTGCCATTTATATGTGAAGTAGCCTATCGAAATAGGTTTGATTTTTATTTTGTGTGAAATTTATGACTTGTTGTGAGTATAGATTTTTTTTTTTTTCAATGAAGTTACAATAGGTAAAGAGAAAAAGATGAAAGAAGAAACAACAACTCAACCGAATCAATCCCCAAAAAATGGTTTGGCTTGGTTAATTCTTGACTATGATACGATTTAATTGTTTCATTTTTCGTCAAATTTTACTTATACAGTTTGGTTTGGTTTATTATTCAAACTATGCCAACTGTCCCGTGCTCATCTCCTAATAGTTATCAATAAGGAAATAAGGTTGCAAAAAATTTGCACAATTTTTTGCTTTTTAACACAAAGGCACAGTTTCGAGAAAATGTGAGAGGTCAAATATAATTAATGATAATATAAACCAAGTCATTATGGCGAAGAAATGAAAATAAATACTCCATGGTGAATAGTACATATATGACGGGGAAGCGCTCATGTGGACCATTTTTTTGGAGAATGAAGCAAATCCAACGTTCGCAAAGGAGATTTTTCTAATTATCCAGAATCTCATGTGTTATCATGAGAGGTGATTCTTCAGGAACATTTCGGTAGAGAATCTTATTTTATTTATCCAAAAGTTAAAAAATAGGTCAACGGATGTCGTCTACATAGTCAAAGCCATGTGACGAGCACGAAGAAGAAACTTGAAAGAAATTGGGCGCGTGAAAAGGTATTTCGGCCTTATGATGGAAAAAAAAAAAAGAAAAAGAGTATGTCGGCCTGATAATGATGATGTGGTGGTAGGTGAGAGACTCTGCTGTTCTCGGAGGAGAGAGAGTGAAGAGAGAGAAAGAGGGATCGCTTGGATTTATCACCCCCAATAATAAAATGAAATGGGGCCCACGGCAAAGAAAGAGAGTAAGCTCCAACGCCAACTAATACTAAACAAACGGATTTGACATGACAAAGAAAATATAATGTAATATCGGTCAAAAATTATCAAAATAAAATTTTAATTATAAACATTTTAATTTGATCAATTTAACAATAATTTTTTTAATAATATATCAATTTCATTAGAAATTACTGACGTTGATGTTAACAGTATCACGTAGGACGATCATTGTTAATATAAATAAATCGGTCAGGATTGTAGTAGAAGAATCATCATAACTTTGACCAAGACCACAAAACTAAATGACTTCGTCTTAGAAGAATAATCAAAACTTCCCTAGAAATATTCATGATCACGAAAATTTAATGGAAGAATTGTTATTATGTTGTCTATGTGTATAAAGATATATCTAAAAATTAATTTCCAGGTCACGATTTCTGTAAAAAGTGTACACAAGAATATTTAGTGGTGAAATTATCGATTTATCTACCACATTATATTATATTTTTGCAAGACTATACATTTGCAATGATATGGTCTCGATAATAATTTGTAATTTACTTTTAGAACATATATTAAAAAACATACATCTTCAATCAAATGATGACGAACCTTTCAGTGTCGAAGAATTATCACAACTAAAATTTTTAACAACATATTTACTAAACATGTATACACAAATTTCTTTTATGGAGAATCATCGGAGTTTATATTTTAGTGATCGGGTAACCATACATTTACAATGGTTTTATAAATTTATGAGAGAACAATAGTGAGAAAAATAGAAAACAAATTTACAACCATCTGCCGAGATCAAAGTAATATTAACATAATATATTACAATATAATTTTCAATTCAACAATCAAATTCAGGATAAGAATACTTTCGACTTTTCTATTTTTTTTTAAATGATTATCACATAAGTTTGAGGACCATGTATTCATATAATAACAATTATTAACAACGTTATATTAGAATATGATTATATACACAGTTAGAGATAGCTCTCATCACCTGTAATACTTAAATTTAAGCCAATGTAATTTTTTTAATTAAATATATATATGAGAATGTTGTCCATCATCTCATAAATTACTCGAAAAAGTGATGGATCAAATTTTGTTAATGAGATTAATCTTCATAATATCAATAAGACGTGGATAAATTCAAAGCAATGGCTCACTCAAATATTTTTAAATTTAACATTTGTTGTCATGTAAAAAAACAAAAAATGTTTTGAATTTTATATGACGACGAGTTTTCATTATTAGTGTTAAAGTTAATATGGACGTAACTAAAAGCACTTATGACATATGGATGATTTGTTCAAGCATCACACAAGCACGCGCAAATGTCAAGAGCATCTTTAATTGACAAGTACCACATATAAACATTGAGATGCAAAATATAATGAAGTAGCAATATTACTGAAAAATATTATATCGATGATTTTCAGCAAGCAAATTTTTGCACAAATGGAAATCTAATCAACAATATAGAACATTGATTAGAACTAAAAGAAAGTTATCTATGAAGTTATTGAGAAAACACTATAAATTTACAAGGAACTTTTGAAGGAAAAGTAAGTAGCGTCTCATCTGAAAGAATACAAGTTTGAAGGAGAAATTGTATCCTCCAAACATAACAATTGAGCTCTTTAAACATCCAATTTAGTCGATCTTCATAGCCAATGTGTCTATTAGCAAGATCTCATCAATCTATGGGCAAATTGATCAAACATATCAATGACTGCTATTTCACAATGCATGAGAAGAGAACATCAACCATCTGCAGTGACGAAAAGAGGAGTAAAAATTAATTATATAATGTTTGATCGATGATTGGTTTTTCTTTCAAGTACAATGAAAATCACTCAGAGGAAAAACATGACAAAAAAGGAATGTAAACATGTGCGTACTTTTTGGATGACATTCTTGTTTCACTTAGCTATTACCATGGGGATTCTCTAATTTTGATGGATGCCTTGATGGCAAGTTTGATAGATATATTTGCATTGTAAGGGTCGTCTTGTTTTGCGTATTAAGGATATGAGTTAGAGTTGCATTGTTTCGCATATAAAGGACATGAATTTTAATAGATATATTTGGAGTGGTGTGTGCATGGAGAGAGACATTATATTCTATTTTTTTTTTTTGGAAATTCAAAATGTGTAAATTGTGAAGGGCATAATTGGAAGAGAATAAGTCACGAAACACCCTCCTTAGCCTTACATTTTTATACATATGAGATATTTAATTATGCAATCAAAATCTACCGCTTCATAAAGTTGAAAGGGAGAAGCCCGCACGATAATAGTATATCAGTAAATGAAATAGTATATATTTTCTTATATGCAGTTGGTCTCATGTCATCATTCAAATCTTACGGTCTCCTATGTTTCCTAATTATAGGGCACTTGTAAGTAAGATTGAGGCCCTTCGTCTTGACGAATATGGCTACAAAAGAAGCTACACAGGTGAACAATTGTTGACGAATAGTAATTAGTTGCATAAAAAATATAAAAACTATTAAAATTACATTTCATGTAGTCGCATTTGCATCAATACTAAAAACGCGACAAGATGCAGCGGCTCGCAGTTGATTATGTGCACGAAGGGATGGTCTCTCTCCATTGGTTTGAGCACGCAAAAGAGCGAAAGTCAAAAAGAGGAAGGAAGTTCTTGCACGTCTATTGTCTCTCCTTCATTAATGCATGCGCACGCACGCACAAATTCGGCGGACGTGCGGATTCTAGAGGAACCCTCAGAGAAGCAAAATGAGCCCGTGATATAATATTATATAATATGCTCTCTCTCAAGTGTGGGTTGTCAGGAGAAGTAAACCAGAAATTTGCTTAAGGAGGAAGCAAATAATAAGCAAGAAAAGTCAAAAGTTGCGGCTATCCTATATAGAAGGGAGGGACAAGTAGCCGTATAAGAAGCCCCAAGCATGAGGAAGAAAGAAGAATCCATGAACGTGCATTTTCTTCCCTCTCATTAATGCCTGCACATGCACACATTAATGGGGACGTGAAAATTCTCCTGCAAGAAGATGGACCAACATTTCTTTAATATTATCCCTGCTGAAAAGCAGATGGGTAGCCACCATATTTGAAAAAAGCAACCGGACGTGAACAGCAAGGAAAAATTACGGCCGCCTCCTATTCACACTAAAGTCAATTGGACTTCAAGAACCTTATAAATACGCAAAGGGGGAAGCCACGCAGGGGGGGAGCTCAAGAAGAACGAAAAATTCACTGAAGAGGTTTTGTGAAAGCTATTAAAAAAGAGAGAACCCGTAGAGAGAACCCGTAGAGAGACACACGAGTGGAGAGAAAGGAAGAGATTAAAAAAGGAAGAGATGCTCGTCAAGAGAACCAAGAAAAAATGAAGTCAAGGGGGAAGTGAAAGGAGAGAGGAGGAGATTAAAAGATAGAGAGTCCGTCAGAAAAAAGAAAAAGAAAAAAAGAAATCAGGTACAAGAGCTGAACAGAAACAGAAAAAGTACATTGAAAAGAAGAGAAGTGAGAGAAAAGAAAAGTAAAAAAAAAGAGAGAGAAGAAAGAACAGTTACTGTTCTTCTTCTTTGCGAGGCTTCAGCCGTCGACCCCTCGCGGCCCGCGCTTGCACCGTCGCGCCTCCACCTCCGCCGTGCACTGCCTCGTTTGCTGTGTGCACCAACCCACGACGACTCGACGCTGCTCCTTCTCCGCCCGCTGCTGCTGTCTCGCCGCTCCACTGCTCCTCCGCCAACACTGCTGCAGCCCCGCGACGCCAGGACCGGAGGCCAAGCCACCGCACGCCCGAGCGACTCTACCGCTGCTTCTGCTCTGCCCGTGACCCGCAGCAGTGGAGCCCCCGTTCGTCGTCTCCAGTCACCGCCACTTCGCCCGCCATCCCCTGTGCAAGCACCATCCACGTGCTCGCATCGCCGTCGCTCGCCTCCATCGCGCCCGCCAACCTCCGCCTACAACTCACATCCGACGCCGAGAGCACCCTCCTCCAAGCACCGCCTCCGCTCGCCCGCACCTTGCAGCTCGAAGCTTCGAGCGACACCTGCAACTCCGTCACCGCAGCTACTGTTTCGCGGTCGCTGGAGCTCCGAAAACCGTTGCTGTTGCAGCCCTCAACCTACTTGTCGCCGCACCACCGCAGCACCTTCATCCGTCTCTTGCAGCAACCCGCGCCCGACGCCAGCAACCCGCACCATCTTCGTTCCACCAGCCACCGAAGCTCTATCTCACCCGCGAACTCGCGCCGTCCTCTGCACCTCCGCCTGACGCCGCGTCATCGCCCAGTCGCCCGCAAGCTGCAGCACCTGTTGCTACGCCCTATCCGTCGCCGCACCTCCGCTCGCCCGTCGCCGCGCCTCCTCCATCTTCACCTGGCCTGAGCTGCGCGCTGCTGCTCCTTCCCTGCAGGTACACCAGCGACGACAAGCTGTGTCAAGCACCACCAGCCACAACCCTCGTTGTCCTGAGCTCGCTGACTCGACCCCGGCCTGCTCGCTGCTCTGCCGAGTCCACCAACTCTCCTTCCTGAGTTGCTGCACCTGAACTACACCCACAAAGCCCTCGTCGTGCCTGACCAAAAGTTGTTGTTGCGTTGCAACCGCCACAGCCCGACCCCGACGCGAACCACCGTTCGTGAATCTTTGGCGCCGATATAAATAAGGTAGTTTTCTTTAACCAAATTTCTTCTCAATATTATTATATAAACTGAAATGTTTGATGTTAATTGAGCCTTTAGGCATTACCTAATAGGATATTATTGGTAAAAATCACTATAATTACTAATTTGGTCCGTAAGATTTCGGACCATTTTTTAATTATGTCGATTTTGATGATATCTTGGCTTTAAAATCACTATAATTATTAAGTTGATCCGAGAGACTTCGGATCAATTTTTTTAATTATTTTGATTTTTTTTTAGTGTTGTGATGTTTAGGGTTAAAATAATCACTAATTTAATCCGTGAGATGACGGATTATTTTTTCGATTATTTTCACCCTTCATTTGATGAATATCCCGAGTGAGTTTGGTACAATGCTTATATGGTGATTGCTTGTTTTGGAAAATACTAAAAAAATGGTTGTATGATGGCTTCATAAATTAGGATTGCATTTTGCACGTCATGATATATATAGGGTTTCATGATAGTATTATTTAGTTTGAATATGATTGCATGTTTAGATAATTTTGGAATAGATTAGGAAAGGATCTAAATAACTTTTTTTGTAGATAGGGTGTTTGGATAATGTTTGCATATTTTAATAATTCCATTAATATATATATAATTTTCTTAAATAGGATAGGGTCACATGTTTAGAATTTATCTTGTTAGATTTCTTAATATTAGGTTGCATGTTACGGCTACTTAATTAGGATAAGTTTCCGAATTAAAATGGGATTTTATCTAAATTATTTCCTAACTTGAGTAGGATAACTTGTCAAGTTTAGTAGTCAACTTTCAGTAATTATTTCGAATTTCAATTAAAAAAATACCAAAAAAAAATATATCATGTACATGTTATCTAGGTGAGTTTTCATTTTAAAACAAGAGAAAACCCAAAAAAAAATAGTTGCTTACCTTATGGTGTTTAATTCTGCAATGTTTTTTTTTTTTTGCTTTTGAATGTTATCTTTAATGTTTGTGCACCCGTATGATCACTTTAGTGTTTTAGGCTAAAATCAACTCGAGCTGCCTGCAAAACATTTTTTTGAAATAAAAGAGAAAATGTACCGAAAGGGCGTTAGAGAAATCTAGCGTAATCAAGTCCCCGAACTCATTTAATCTCTGGTTCGTAGGAGTAAAGTAACTCTCCCATTACTTTACTTGGGTTTCTAATCGACCAACCAAAAAATAGATTAGTGGTGACTCCAGGATAAAACTCATATGCATATTAAAAACTTAAACCCTAAGTTGCGAATTGGTAAGGGCTTGGGAGAGCTCGAGCTAAGTCTAGACTTAGCAATCCATTAGCCGAACCCTTAGGTGGTCCAACCCGCTCCGGGAAGGTCGTGACAGCTTGGCGACTCTGCTGGGGACTTGATTTAAGACTTTAGTGGACTTAGGCCAATTTTCTCTTTTCAAAACAAAAATATTTTTTGTTTGGCAGCGAGGATCCCAGGTACGTCCCTAACGTTTAAGGTGTTAAATGTTCTTGCAGGATGGGAGGTATAAGGGGAGTAGTCTTTGCTAATCCTTGTCTTGTAGGGAGGTGTGGAGATGAATGATTTATTTTTCATGATTAGAAGTGTTGTTTGCATTTAAACTGTTGTGCATGTTTTATTACTTTTAGCACTACACTATTGCACACACAACCTGCGGCAGGACCTGGGCTGCGATAGGATTTTTAGGATGGTGTTTAGAAGGACACTTCCTCAAAAGCGAGACTGCTATGTAGAGGTTGACCTTCTCTTCCCCGAAAGTTTTTCATAGTGTCGACTGTGTTTGTCCATATCCGCGAGACTGCGTGATTATAGGACATTCCTTTCGACTGAGCCGGAGTTAGGAGGACCTGACACGTTAATGCAAGACTGCAATGGTCAGATCATCCTCTTAACTCCTCTTTGTTAAAGCCGTCCAGGTAGAAATCGAGCCTCACGTTTCATGTGTGTGTCTATGTGATTGTCATCCATTCCAAGTGAAAGTAAGTTGTCTAAACTCTAACTTTGCAATTTACTTACTTCATCGCATTTTTGTCGGTCCATGACACTAGGTTTCGTCGCCAGTCTCATTTTATATGTAATGGGGAAAACTAATGTACAGTTCATTTCCACTCCCAAAAAAGAGCTCAAAACGTGGTTGGACCAATTAGATCAAGAGGGCCAAAGATATGTGAAAGCAAGAATCACCCGACTTCTCCCATTGCTAGAGATCAACATCCACTCTGGTGTTATGCAAGCGTTGTCACACTTTTGGTGTCCGTAGACTTCCACCTTCATATTTGGTGAATACGAACTAACCCCAACATTGGAGGAATATAGTGTTGCCATTGGAATGCCTCTTGAAAAGGAACTTGTTAGGCCGCCTATCGGTATAGATTCTATTTCTGAATTATCACAGTTTTTAACAATCAAAGCTGAAATGGTAAGGAAGGTTGTCAAAGCCAATTGTTATGCATGCCCATTTTCTTTTTTGGCAAAGTGTTTTGCAAATCAGCCAATGATTTCAAAGGCTAGGATTTTTATCTTAGCATTTTTTGGACTAATTGTTTTTCCTTATCGAAAAAATGCGATAAATCCTTCAATTTCATGGGTGGTTAGCCAAGTTTGTGACGGGTTAAATTATGTCAACATGATTTTGGTTGAAACATTTTTGTCATTAAACCGTTTCAAACAAAATGAAGAAAGGACCATGCATGCCCTCCCAGAACTTTTGCAAATATGGTTTTTCTCCCACATAAAAGGGTTTGGGCACCTTATGAAACAATTTAAGATTGATGATTTTAGGCATCCCATACAAAATTTTGAGGTCCTGGAGCGTTTTGCCCCGAGTAAACAGTACTCATGTTGGATCAATTTTCTGAAAAAATCTTAATCCTGAAGCATTCTTATGGCACGCTAAATGGTTCTATGTTGAGGAAGCTCGTTTCTCTCATAAGTATGATGAGCCAATCCCGCTGCTGGGTCTCTCTGGTACTACTTCTTATTACCCATATAGGGTGGCCCGTCAATATAGAGCTCTACAAGAAATTCCTCCGCCTCTCAAGACAGAGTTGTTCCAAGATCGTTTCACTCGTATGGGCTATGACTACTTCAACGACATCCAGATGATCATTGCTACATGGAATGAATGGCATCTAGAGAAGATTTTGGTGCCCAAGAGACTAAAAGGCAAGGAGGAGATTCACCATGCATCGACATTCTATATCCAACAACATCGGATTCCTGCCGCCTTGCGTCCAATGGTCCCTGATGTGACTGAAAAGCCTACTTAGCAAGCACGAATTAAGCATCTTAAACGGAATGTGGAAATGGCTAAAGCTGAAAATAAAAAGCTTCGCAAGGCATTGGGCTCCCGAAAGCATATAAAATGAGATGTTTCCTTAGTTTCAATGTTTAGGAAGTTTGATTTCAATTTTTAGATTAGGGGATTTGCTTTCAATTCTTAGTCCAACGTTTAGGGAATGTTTGTTTCAACTTTTTTAATGGAATTTGGTTTCAGTCTTAATTTCAAATGTTAATGAGTTTTGAATAAATGAGGCAAATAGACCGTTGTCATGGACCGTTTTCCTATACTTGATTCTTATATTACCTCTGTTATTTTTAATAAGGTGATAACGGATCCTCCACGTTCGCCCATCATTACACGATCGAGAGCAAAGATGGCCGACCAAACCGAAATGCGTGATCGTATGACCACTATGGAAAACCAACTACAGCAGTTGCTCACCTCTATGCAGCTTATGACAGATCAAATGCAATCCCTCCAAGTGCATCAGACTCTTGCACCCACTCTCCCCAAGATAATGATCCCAAAGCAGACGGACAAGGCCCAAATGGATGATGACGACATGCCTGAGCTAGAGGATGAGCCACTATTTGTCATTGCTGAAAAAGCTAAACCCGCTAATGTCCCTAAGGCTGAGCAAGATGAACGCTTCGCCAAACTTGAAGAGAAACTGAAATAATTGCAAGAGTCGCGGAATTCACTCCCGTTCGACTTGTCGGTTTATGAGAAGGTCAAAATGCCGAAGAAGTTTAAGATGCCGGAGTTCGAAAAATACTATGGTACTTCCTGCCCAAAAGCTCATTTGCAGATGTACCACGTACGCATGGCCCAATACGTCAAGAACGAGCCTCTCATGATCCAATCGTTTCATGCAAGCTTGATTGGGCCCTCACTTAACTGGTACATAATGAAAAATGTAAACCTTCTCGACACCTGGAATGATGTGGCTGATGCTTTCCTAAAGCAGTATAAGTTCAACATGGACATTACACCTTCCCGAGAGGATCTTGAGCGGATGGAGAAGAAGAAAAGTGAGTCATTTAAGGAGTATGCTGTAAGGTGGCAAAACTTGGCAGCTCAAATCACTCCTAAGCCTACAAACAAGGAGTTGATGAAGTTGTTCGTCAAGACTCTCCCGTATGAGTTCCGTAACCGGATGGCTAGCACATACGTTGAGAACTTCAACCAACTTATCCCAATGGGTGAA
Source organism: Eucalyptus pumila (assembly GCA_016097595.1). NCBI lineage: Eukaryota > Viridiplantae > Streptophyta > Magnoliopsida > Myrtales > Myrtaceae > Eucalyptus > Eucalyptus pumila. The sequence continues at coordinate 20,415,014 of CM027848.1, read as the reverse complement.
CAGATCGAGATGGGGCTAAAGGATGGATGGTTCAATGAACCGACTCATCAAGGCAAAAGGTTCACCATGAAGAAAGATAAAGAACCAACCACTGAAATCAATGTTGCATATGCGCAACCAGCCCCTAATAAGCCTCATATGGTTCGTGTCCCTGGGAATCAGCAAGATGGAGGCCGAGTGTATTCACCAAAAGGCAATTCTCTCCTCTTCCTGGCCCTCTATCTCAGGTCCTGCCGATACTCCAAAAGAAGGGATTGATCTCCCACGAACCAAAGTGGCCCAATGCTGAAAAATTCTCCAACTATGATCCCTCCAAAAAATGTGAGTATCATACGGGAGAGGTCGGCCATTCAACTGATGAATGCTTGACTTTGAAGCACAAGATCCAAAATTTGTTGGATACTAAGGCATTTTCTTTCCGTACCACCCAACCGAATGTCAAGAAGAATCTGTTGCCGGAACATCAGGGAAGCGTGAATGCAATTTTTGAGTTCAATGCTGGCAAAAAGATGAACTTGAAGGTGTCTGTCAAAGATATCTATAACGGATTAGTTGGAGTTGGTTACTATCCAACAGATGAGAATCCTCCCTTGCTTACCATGAAGGAAATGGTTCAAGAAATGGTTAAGGCTGGCATGATCGTGTATGCTGACCAAGCTGGAATAGTGTCAACTATCTCCGAAGTCGTCATTGATTGGGAGAAAGAATTTGCTAAGCTAAGTGCTGAAAAGAGTGAACCAGATCCATTGATCGAGGACATGCCCCCACTTGAGGACGCCTCCGACCATGAAGGACTGATGGTGGAAGTGCCTTCAACTGATGAAGAAATAATTATTGAGATGCCCCAGCTGTATGAGTACACGGATAACAAAGCAGTTCCCTGGTCATACAAGCTAGATGTTGACCTAATTATAAGGTCTGGTCGAACCTATGCTCAAGCTAATACCCAACATGCAAAGCCAGTTACTGATGAAGAGGCTAAAGAATTTCTGGCTATAATCAAAGCAAGTGAGTATAACGTGGTCGACCAGTTGCACAAATTGCCTGCTCAAATATCTTTACTTGAACTCTTGCAAACGTCTCCCACACATCAAAAGTCTCTAATGAAGGTTTTGAGCGAAGTTCGTGTACCAGAGACGATTGAGGTAAACAGGTTGGAGGAATTTGTAGGGTCGATTCTTCTTAAGGATTTAATAGCCTTTTCTGATGAAGAATTCCCTCTTGAGGGGAGGGGACATACTAAGGCGTTATATATATCCATCAAGTGCAAGGCTTCCCATGTGGCTCGAGTACTCATTGATAATGGGTCTGCCTTGAATATTTGTCCATTGGCGACTCTGCACCGCCTTAAAATAGATCCTTCAAAAATAAATGCTGCAAAGACCTCCGTTCGAGCTTTTGATGGTACAAGAAAGGAGGTGATATGGGAGACCCACTTTGATCTGCAAATAGGCCCGGTGATGTTCAACGTCCTTTTCCAGGTGATGGACATTCCTACAGCATTCAATTTCCTATTAGGTCGCCCCTAGATTCATACTGCTGGAGCTGTGCCATCAAGTCTCCACCAAAGCGTGAAATTTGTTGTTAAAGGAAAGCCAGTCATTGTTCATGGCGAGGAGGATCATCGAATCTATCATGAGACGGCCATCCCCTATGTCGAGCCGGAACGTAAAGAGGAGTCGAGCTACCAATCATTTGAGCTCGTATCCACTATTCATGCATCTCGAGGATCGACAACACCTATCCCTAATATGTCGAATGCAGCAATTATGGTAGCAAGAGTGATGGTTGGAAATGGCTTTATTCCTGGCCGTGGACTTGGTAAAAAAGAGCAAGGTATCCAAAATCCTATTGAAGCCCCTCAAAGGTCTCGTTCCGCCGGATTAGGGTACCATGGAAAAGGTGGAGGACATGAACAAAAAAAGAAAAACTCATTACTCCTTGATATCCGCGAGATTCCCTGGCCCTGCTAGAATGATGCATGACGAAGGAGGAGTGATCGACACCCGAGGTATCAAGCCCAATGGATGGAGTAGCATGGATGACCCGACAACTTCAAAGACAGAGGATCCAGATAATGGGATGGAAGGGATCACGACCCTATTCGATGATCTCCTTATAGGTGCCATTGACGAAGAACCATCGGAGGAAATGGGTGCTGGCCCACAAGAGAGCAACCTTATGGCAGGCAAGAATGTGAAAATGGTCCAATCCAATGCCATGAGTGATGACGGTGATGACCCTGATGATCCAAATGGTGACTCCATTGAAGTACAGCAAAGTTGGGAGCAACATGAAAAACCCAAAGTTCTCACCTCCGAGTAAATCGTCACTCTCAATTTGAGTGATGCCGAAGATCCCAAGGAGATAAAAATTGGGGCAAATCTTCCCAAAGATGAGGCCGAGCACCTGACTCAATTACTAAAAGAATATCAGGATATTTTTGCTTGGACATATGCTGATATGCCAGGTTTAGATCCATCAATTGTGGAACATTGTTTGCCCACTAATCCAGACATGCGCCCTAAGAAGCAAAAGCTTCGAAGGACTAAACCGGAGCTCTCGAATAAGATAGAAGAGGAAGTAATGAAACTTCTCAAAGTAGGATTCATTGAAGTCTCACAATACCCTGAATGGGTGGCCAACATAGTACCAGTCATAAAGAAAGATGGTCGAGTCCGAGTGTGTGTTGATTACCGGGATTTGAACAAGGCCAGCCCAAAGGATGACTTTCCATTGCCACATATCGATGTTCTCATAGATAGTACTGCCGGATTTGAATTATTCTCTTTCATGGATGGTTTTTCTGGGTACAACCAGATAAGAATGAAAGATGAAGACAAAGAGAAGACAGCGTTTATCACCCCGTGGGGAACCTTTCATTATAAGGTCATGCCCTTTGGACTCAAAAATGCAGGGGCAACTTACCAGCGAGCCATGGTTACGTTGTTCCATGACATGATGCATGAAGAAATCAAGGTGTATGTTGATGATATGATTGCAAAAACCCAACCTGGGAGAAGTCATGTCAAAACCCTCATGAAGTTATTTGATCGACTCCATGAATTCAAGCTCCGTTTAAACCCTGCCAAGTGCGTGTTCGGGGCAACGTCGGGTAAATTACTTGGGTTCATTGTGAGTTGTAAAGGGATCGAAATTGACCCATCTAAAGCCAAGGCAATATGTGAGCTGCAACCTCCGTCGACAGTGAAGGAGGTCCGGAGTCTCCTAGGAAGACTGAATTACATTGCACGATTCATTTCCCAACTCTCTGAGACCGCTAAGCCGTTCTTCAAACTCTTGAGGAAAAACGTACAAGTTGAGTGGAACGATGAATGTCGAGAGACGTTCGATAAGCTAAAGCAATATTTGATGAATCCACCAGTTCTTGTCCCACCAATATTGGGGCATCCTTTGATTTTGTACCTCACAATCCATAGTGATTCACTCGGCGCAATGTTAGCTCAGAAAAGTCCTGTGGATCAGAAGGAATGGGCCATTTATTATCTCAGTAAAAAGTTCACTGTCTTAGAGCTAAAATATTCGGATGCTGAAAAAACTTGTGTTGCGTTAGTATGGGTATTGCATAGACTGCGACAGTACACCTTGCATTACCAGACGTTTCTCGTGACTGAGAACGATCCCATCAAGTATCTATTTAATCAACCGGCTTTAGTGGGTAAGCTAGCCAAATGGCAGGTCTTGATTTTGGAATTCGACGTGCAGTTCATGCCACAAAAATCAATTAAAGGCCAAGTAATTGCTGATATATTGGCTGAGAATCCTAGAACCTTGAATGATGATGATTGTCCTCTGGATGATCGTATTTTGGCCATAAATGAAGATGCATGGTCTATGTTCTTTGATGGAGCTGTGAACTTGTCCGGTTATGGTACTGGGGCAGTACTAATATCCCTAGATGGACAACACCACCCAGTAGCCGCGAAATTAATATTTCCATGCACTAACAATATTGCTGAATACGAAGCTTGTATTCTCAGACTTCAGGCCGCAATTGAAACGGGAGTGGCCAAATTGAAAGTATATGGAGATTTTGCACTGATCATACTCCAAACTGTAGGTGAATGGAAGACCAGGGATGCCAAATTACTGCCGTATCATAAGTACCTCGAAGAGTTGGTGAAGGAGTTCGACGAAATCTCGTTTGACTATTTGGCTAGATCTCATAATCAGTTCGCCAATGCCTTGGCAACGTTGTCATCTATGTTGCAAGTTACTGATGGTTTAGAAGTTAATCCTTTGAAAATTGAGGTTCTAGCCAAACCTTCTTATTGTATGGTCGTGAATGAAGAGCTTGATAAGAAGCCATGGTATTGCGACATCATGAACTATATCCAAAAGCAGGAATTTCCTGAAGGGAGCACTCCGGCCGATAGAAAATACATAATGAAGATGGCCTCAAAGTTTTTTGTCAGTGGTAAGAATTTATACAAGAGATCTTATGATTCAGTTCTATTGAGGTGCGTAGATGAAGCAGAAGCTACCCAAATCATGCAAGAAGTGCATGAAGGAGTTTGTGGCCCACACATGAATGGGCACATGTTGGCCAAGAAGATTATGAGACTAGGTTACTATTGGCTTGCGCTTGAAAGTGACTGCATACAGCATGTTAGAAGTTGCCATCCTATCCAAATTCATGGAGATAAAATAAATGTTCCTCCAACAGAGTTACACCAGCTATCTGAGCCATGGCCTTTCTCAATGTGGGGGATCGATGTAATTGGCCCGATAAATCCCAAAGCTTCAAATGGGCACCGGTTCATATTGGTGGCAATAGATTATTTCTCAAAGTGGATTGAAGCCGCATCATATGCTAATGTTACAGCTCGAAACGTTGTGAAGTTTATTAGGCGTGACATAATCGCCCGTTATGGTGTCCCCAAAGCAATTGTCACTGACAATGGGACAAATCTAAATAACAAGTTCGTTAAAGAGTTGTTCAGTGAGTTCAAAATCAGGCATTTGAATTCATCACCATATCGCCCACAAATGAATGGAGCTGTTGAGGCAGCTAATAAGAACATTAAGAAGATCCTAGCTAAGACAGCCGAAAATTATCGAGATTGGCATGACAGGTTACCTTTTGCTCTAATGGCGTATCGGACATCGATCCGAACATCTACCGGGGCAACCCATTTCTCCTTAGTTTATGGCATGGAGGCAGTCTTGCCTGTGGAAGTAGAAATCCCCTCTCTGAGAGTCTTATCCCAAGTGGAATTGTCCGAGGTAGAATGGACACAACAAAGGTTCAAGCAGTTGAACCTGATTGATGAGAAAAGGTTAAAAGCTCTTTGCCATGGTCAGGCATATCAACAAAGAGTAGCCAAGTCATTCAATCGAAAGGTACGGCCAAGACACTTCGAAGTGAATGATCTAGTTCTAAGAAAGGTGTTGCCGATTTTTCCTGATCCTGGAGGCAAATTTGCTCCAAATTATAGCGGCCCGTATATGGTGAAGAGGGTACTCCCTGGAGGTGCCTTAATCCTTACAGAAATGGATGGTCGTGAGTTTTCTAATCCTGTTAACTCGGATGCTGTAAGAAGTATTACCCTTGATAGACTTTGTTGTGAATCGAAGATACTCATTTCTTCATTGAATTGTGTGGGAATGGAATGAATGAGATGAAAAGTGGCCATGTTCCATACACATGTCGAATTCATTTGATTCGATAGATTAGACGTGTTGATGCAGAGTCGGTTCAATAAAAAAAGAAATGCCCTGAGGAAACCACCAACACCTCGGCCTGGTGGCATGGGGAATGAAAGGGTCCGAGAACGACCAGGGTTTGATCCCTGGAAATGGCAACAAATTTGCCACACAAAAAAAAACAAAAACAAAAACAAAACAAAACAAAACATTTTTTTTACCAATCCTTTTTCTTTCCTTTTTGAGCTGCAAACTCTTTGTGTTCAAAGCTGATAAGTTCATGAAGTGATTGTGACATTTCAAAGGAGAATTTTGCATGATAGTTTTACCTGTTAAATTACCAATTCCACTGAAGATTATCACCACAAATCAAGTTAATGAATGATGTGGAATGTAATGAACATGCTAAATGAGACATGTCAGGATGATGAAAGGCAAGCCTTAACCTATGCACAGTCCCTTGCTCATACACTGGAGAGATGAGTGTAGGAAGTTCCATGTTTGTAAGGTAAAGAGTTTCCTCACGAAAGGTACAATGATCGAAATGATGAGAGGCGGTTCATTCTCTATCCCAAACATTACGTGATCATCCATTGTTTAAACCCTTTTGAGCCCACACACGTGGATAATTTTTAAATTACCCCTGTTAAGAACCAACCCACATTGGAGCAAACTGAAGGTAAGATGACATCATGAGGTGAGGAAATTGATAGGAATATTTTTAGTCTCGCTTGCATCAATCTTCGGGTATTGCTATTACATTGAATTCATACGGTAATTTAGGTGCCTTAGGATGATGAAGAGCAGTTCTTTCTCTATCCTACACACTTTATCCATTGCATAGCCCCTTGAGCCTGTAAATTCGTTTTATTTAAACCCAATTGGTGATCATCCCCCACACTGGGGCAAGGCAAAAGGCAAATGTTCAAGTAGCAGAATCTTGAGTGCCAACAAAAAATGAAAACTCCTCAAGAACTCAAATGTTAAAGCATTGCGTGGTTATTTAAAAAAAAAAAAAAAACAAAACAAAACAAAAGGGGCATGAAAAAGCAGTGTGCTTGGTAAAAGCAAGGCCAATGCCCATAGAAAATGAAAGAAGGAGTCAAGATGAATGATTATCAGTTGTAAAAGAGTGTATTCCCAATGGAGTGGTACTCAAAGAACTCAAATGCTAAGTTTTTATAGTACCTATGAGGAAAATCCCAATGGTGAAGAAGAAGACCGGTGACAATGCCAAGATGATCACCAATTCTCATTCCCATATACACATTTTGAGCCTAATGATCCATTCACTTCTCAACCCATGAACTTAACCTACGTTACGTCCCTTACAAAGTCTCTTCAGATTAGGGCACTGAAATTAACGTAGGAATTCATATGCTTAAAAGCATCGCTCGAAGAAGTGCAAGCAAGACCATTTCTATCTCATTCCGTAGGTTCCTTGACTTGTAAACCCGGAGATGATTGCGAAGTATTGTTCTTTCATTAGCCTTGACTCGAAGAGTCCCACTTTGTTGAGCCATTGACCAAGCCTACATTACAGTCCTAATAAAGACCTCTCAGATTGATAAGGTCGTACCGCTTGCGAGAATACTCGAACCCTTGTCGACATGATGATGATAAGATGGAGTGATTCCTGTGATCCCACATTAATGGTTGGGGTAAAATAACCTTCTTAATGAGAGTGAGTGAAAGTCCTTTCTAACTGAAAGTCTCTCATTTGGTATTCTTGAAAATCCATGTCATGAGTGAAATTTGTCTTAAGCGATGATTCTCCCCAGTGGAAATTTGGTGGTGCAAATATGGTAAAACCATCATGCATAAATCTTGATTGAATGGATAAAAGCTTCAGTGGACTTTGGAGTGTGCTGAATTGCTTGATTCTTTAGCGAATGCATGTATTTTTGCTCTAATCATGTTTAACAGGTAATGTTTCCTTGAAGACCCGAGAGCTCCTGACATTTATGTTGCTTTCAAAAGCCTCCATGAATAGTTGAAGTACATCCTCGATGTTCCAAAACTTCTTTCTACCAAGAGGTAAGTGACCTTCACAAATATCCCAGGTTTGTCCTAGGTATTCCCAAATTCTTGATATATGTCTCAAAATTCTTCGTTAAGCATTTCATTCTGGATATGAATGCTTTCCGATTTTTTCGTTATACCTTAGTCTAGATCTAGGTATTTCGAATCTTCTTAATCCAATATTCATCTCACCTAACATTGAGTGTTTATTGGTTAAGTTTCCAAATTTCTGACATCTCAGTCTGGATCTAGATGTCTCAAAACTGTTCATTAAGCATTTCATTATGGATATGAATGCTTTCTGATCTTTCTCGTTATACCTTAGTCTGGATCTAGGTATTTCGAACCCTCTTAATCCAATATTCATCTCACCTAACATTGAGTGTCTATTGGTTAAGTTCCCAATCCTCTTAATCCAATATTCATCTCACCTAACATTGAGTGTTTATTGGTTAAGTCCCCAATTTCTTGACATCTCAGTCTGGATCTAGATGTCTCAAATCTCGTCGATCTTACTCGCTATACCTTAGTATGAATCTAGGTATTTTGAGTCATCTGAATTCAACAAGGCATCTCACCTAACATTGAGTGTCTGTTGCATAAATTCATGTGGACTCTTCAGGGAACCTGGACACTTGTTGAGCCAACAAAAATTCATCCCGTACTTTAGGATGCTCTGACTAGTAAGTAATTACAGGTATGCTCTCCTTTTCAACATCTCACATTTGCATTACCATTTTCATGACATTGCATATATATATATCCATAGTCCCATCAAAGTATCATCTATTGCATGTTCATGGTAAAAATTTAGGTATCATATTGTCTTTGAATGCAACCTCTGCGAGCTCACCTTCAAAGAGGGGCAGCTGTTGACACCTAAATTTTTGCCTAATCATTTACTAACTAGTTGCATAAAAAATAAAAAAATATTAAAATTACATTTCATGTAGTCGCATTTGCATCAATACTAAAAGCGCGACAAGATGCAGCGGCTCACAGTCGATTATGTGCACGAAGGGATGGTCTCTCTCCATTGGTTTGAGCACGCAAAAGAGCGAAAGTCAAAAAGAGGAAGGAAGTTCTTGCACGTCTATTGTCTCTCCCTCATTAATGCATGCGCATGCACGCACAAATTCGGCGGACGTGCGGATTCTAGAGGAACCCTCAGAGAAGCAAAATGAGCCCGTAATATAATATTATATAATATGCTCTCTCTCTCAAGTGTGGGTTGTCAGGAGAAGTAAACCAGAAATTTGCTTAAGGAGGAAGCAAATAATAAACAAGAAAAGTCAAAAGTTGCGGCTATCCTATAGAAGGGAGGGACAAGTAGCCGTATAAGAAGCCCCAAGCATGAGGAAGAAAGAAGAATCCATGAACGTGCATTTTCTTCCCTCTCATTAATGCCTGCACATGCACGCATTAATGGGGACGTGAAAATTCTCCTGCAAGAAGATGGACCAACATTTCTTTAATATTATCCCTGCTGAAAAGCAGATGGGTAGCCACCATATTTGAAAAAAGCAACCGGACGTGAACAGCAAGGAAAAATTACGGCCGCCTCCTATTCACACTAAAGTCAGTTGGACTTCAAGAACCCTATAAATACTCAAAGGGGGAAGCCACGCAGGGGGGGAGCTCAAGAAGAACGAAAAATTCACTGAAGAGGTTTTGTGAAAGCTATTAGAAAAGAGAGAACCTGTAGAGAGACACACGAGTGGAGAGAAAGGAAGAGATTAAAAAAGGAAGAGATGCTCGTCAAGAGAACCAAGAAAAAATGAAGTCAGGGGGGAAGTGAAAGGAGAGAGGAGGAGATTAAAAGATAGAGAGTCCGTCAGAAAAAAAAAAATCAGGTACAAGAGCTAAACAGAAATAGAAAAAGTACACTGAAAAGAAGAGAAGCGAGAGAAAAGAAAAGTAAAAAAAAAAATGGAGAGAAGAAAGAATAGTTACTGTTCTTCTTCTTTGCGAGGCTTCAGCCGTCGACCCCTCGCGGCCCGCGCTCGCACCGTCACACCTCCACCTCCGCTGTGCACCGCCTCGCCTACTGTGTGCACCAACCCACGACGACCCGACGCTGCTCCTTCTCCACCCGCTGCTGCTGTCTTGCCGCTCCACTGCTCCTCCGCCAACACTGCTGCAGACCCGCGACGCCAGGACCGGAGGCCGAGCCACCGCACGCCCGAGCGACTCTACCGTTGCTTCTGCTCTGCCCGTGACCCACAGCAATCGAGCCCCCGTTCGTCGTCTCCAGTCACCGCCACTCCGCCTGCCATCCCCTGTGCAAGCACCATCCACGTGCTCGCATCGCCGTCGCTCGCCTCCATCGCACCTGCCAACCTCCGCTTGCAACTCGCATCCGACGCCGCGAGCACCCTTCTCCAAGCACCGCCTCCGCTCGCCCGCACCTTGCAGCTCGAAGCTTCGAGCGACACCTGCAACTCCGTCACCGCAGCTACTATTTCGCGGTCGCTGGAGCTCCAAAAACCATTGCTGTTGCAGCCCTCAACCTGCTTGTCGCCGCACCACCGCAACACCTTCATCCGTCTCCTGCAGCAACCCACGCCCGATGCCAGCAACCCACACCATCTTCGTTCCACCAGCCGCCGAAGCTCCATCTCACCCGCGAACTCCTACCGTCCTCTGCACCTCCGCCTGACGCTACGTCACTGCCCAGACGCCCGCAAGCTGCAGCACCCGTCGCTGCGCCCTATCCGTCGCCGCACCTCCGCTCGCCCGTCGCCGCGCCTCCTCCATCTTCACCTGGCCTGAGCTGCGCGCTGCTGCTCCTTCCCTGCAAGTACACTAGCGACGACAAGCACCACCAGCCACAACCCCCGTTGTCCTGAGTTCGCTGACTCGACCCCGGCCTGCTCGCTGCTCTGCCGAGTCCACCAGCTCTCCTTCCTAAGTTGCTGCACCTGAACTGCACCCACAAAGCCCTCGTCGAGCCTGACCAGAAGCTGCTGTTGCGTTGCAACCGGCACAGCCCGACCCCGATGCAAACCACCGTTCGTGAATCTTTGGTGCCGATCCAAATAAGGTAGTTTTCTTTAACCAAATTTCTTCTCAATATTATTATATAAACTGAAATGTTTGATGTTAATTGAGCCTTTAGGCATTACCTAATAGGATATTATTGGTAAAAATCACTATAATTACTAATTTGGTCTGTAAGATTTCGGACCATTTTTTAATTATGTCGATTTTGATGATATCTTGGCTTTAAAATCATTATAATTATTAAGTTGATCCGAGAGACTTCGGATCAATTTTTTTAATTATTTTGATTTTTCTTGACTGTTGTGATGTTTAGGGTTAAAATAATCACTAATTTAATCCGTGAGATGACGGATTATTTTTTCGATTATTTTCACCCTTCATTTGATGAATATCCCGAGTGAGTTTGGTACAATGCTTATATGGTGATTGCTTGTTTTGGAAAATACTAAAAAATGGTTGTATGATGGCTTCATAAATTAGGATTGCATTTTGCACGTCATGATATATATAGGGTTTCATGATAGTATTATTTAGTTTGAATATGATTGCATGTTTAGATAATTTTGGAATAGATTAGGAAAGGATCTAAATAACTTTTTTTGTAGATAGGGTTTTTGGATAATGGTTGCATATTTTAATAATTTCATTAATATATATATAATTTTCTTAAATAGGATAGGGTCACATGTTTAGAATTTATCTTGTTAGATTTCTTAATATTAGGTTGCATGTTACCACTACTTAATTAGGATAAGTTTGCGAATTAAAATGGGATTTATTCTAAATTATTTCCTAACTTGAGTGGGATAACTTGTCAAGTTTGGTAGTCAACTTTCAGTAATTATTTCGAATTTCAATTAAAAAAATACCAAAAATATATATATCATGTGCATGTTATCTAGGTGAGTTTTCATTTTAAAACAAGAGAAAACCCAAAAAAAAATAGTTGCTTACCTTATGGTGTTTAATTCTGCAATGTTTTTTTTTTCTTTTGAATGTTATCTTTAATGTTTGTGCACCCGTATGATCACTTTAGTGTTTTAGGCTAAAATCAACTCGAGCTGCCTGCAAAACATTTTTTTGAAATAAAAGAGAAAATTTACCGAAAGGGCGTTAGAGAAATCTAGCGTAATCAAGTCCCCGAACTCATTTAATCTCTGGTTCGTAGGAGTAAAGTAACTCTCCCATTACTTTACTAGGGTTTCTAATCGACCCACCAAAAAATAGATTAGTGGCGACTCCAGGATAAAACTCATATGCATATTAAAAACTTAAACCCTAAGTTGCGAATTGGTAAGGGCTTGAGAGAGCTCGAGCTAAGTCTAGGCTTAGCAATCCATTAGCCGAACCCTTAGGTGGTCCAACCCGCTCCGGGAAGGTCGCGACAACAATTTAAAGAACTAGCCCACTTGAGGTACCTTCAAGTGTGTGGTGTGAATTTCATCGGAGATTTTCAAAATTTACTTCCTCAATTAAGATGGCTTCATTGGGAGCGTTGTCTCTCGAATTTCGAAGCAGCTAATTTTCATCCAAAAAAATTAGTCATGCTCAATCTATCGTGGAGTGAGATTTCAGATGATTGGGAAGGATGGGATCCACTGAAGGTAAGATGAAGAAAGGATATATCTCTTATTAATAATCACATTTTGTTGAAGTCCCAATCGCACCAAGTTCTCCTTTCTTTCATTCAAAAGGTTTAATATTCTTGCTCAAATTAAGAATCTTCCTCTAAATACAAGAGGAGCTTATAGGCATCTAAATATACCAGAAGCTTGTGCACCTTAACATCTTAAATTGATAATACCTTAACAACCAGTCATGCTTAATATTGGACATACCAAAAGGAACTTCTTAAACTATATTAATTAACATCTATTAAAAATATAATTACAGTATTTTGCCTATCGTGATTTTTTTTTATCTAAATTGTTTTTGGCTTCTAGGCTAATTTCTCCCAGGTAAAAGTATGACTTTTTAACGATTCTTGTTATATATCTATATCTATCTTCTTTAATGGGAAATGAAAAGTTACGACTATTTACCTATCATTTGGTTACTATCACACAAATGCTCTAACTGCTTTTTACATGAAATACTATTTGAATAGTTAGAATAATTTATATTAGAAACAAAAGTTAACGCTACTTCAAAATAAGTGCATTGCTTTATAATTAATTTTGTGAGGGTGAACTATATGTTATTTTTGTGAGTGCTAGAGGGCACTTTTATGTCCGTAACATTCTTTTTGTGATAGACATTTATGTGTCAGTGACATAGCCAAACACTACTACTTAAGAAACATTTAAATAAAACAAATGTGAAGTAGTGTAGCATCATAGCAATGGTAGCATAAGATAAGGAGTAGTGGAGCGTGGGTTTTTCTGAGGAATTTTAAAAAGTCTAAAAGAACAAAGAGTAGTGGAAAATCTCATTGAGGTATCTCTTTTTTTTCTTTAGATGGCAACCCAGCTCAAAGTTCTCAACCTTACGGGTTGTCTTTCTTTGAGAAGCACTCCTGACTTGTTTGCTTTCGAAAGCTTGGAGATTTTGATTCTTGAAGAATGTGAGAATCTGGAAACGATTCATCATTCCATCATGCACATCAAATCCCTTATCTCTTTTAATGTCAACGGTTGTAGGAGACTGGAGGAACTACCGATAGGAATAGGTAGAATGGAACAATTGAGGGAGATTCTCATAAATGACACAGCTATACAAGAGATTCCAATATCAAAGGGTGATTTAATGAAGATGGAGATTTTATGTGCCTCGTGGTGTCCACGACTTGCTCAACTTCCTGAATCCATGGGCTCACTTAAGTCGTTAACTCAACTAGACCTATCTCATTCAGAGATTGATAAATTACCTGAATCCATGGACTCCCTTAAGTCGTTAACTCAATTGGACCTATCTTATTCATATCTTGAAGAATTACCACACTCCATGGGCTCTCTTGGGTTGTTAACTCAATTGGACCTATCTCATTCAAGGACTAGAAATTTTCCAGAGTCCATGGGCTCCCTCATGCCATTGATTCAGTTGGACTTGTCTTATTAAGGAATTGAAGAATTACCTAAATCAATTGGTTCTTTGAAGAAGCTCGAAACCCTTAATGCCTTTAATTGTGCATTGTTGGCCCACATACACAGCTCCATAGGCAATCTAACATTGTCTCTCCTTGATCTAAGAAAATGCAATAAACTTGCTCAACTTCCAGACTCCATAGACTCTCTAATGTCTCTACAACGCTTGTTATTATGAGGATGTCATTTGTTGAAAGAGATCACCGACTCGATTGGAAAGTTGATATCGTTGACTGAGCTGGACTTGAAGTCACATCAATTGCAGAATTACCTCAAAGCATTGAGAAACTGCAGAATTTGAGGATCTTGGACATTCGTGGAACTCACATCACAGAACTTCCAGGTGCCATGTGACATCTTGAAATTCGACCCCGTTTCGATAAAGTGAAATGGACATGTCGTCAACGTGCCTATGGTCCTTTTTCTCTAAGCTGATCACTCATGAGTTAACTAACCTATTGAGTGAAGTCGTTAAAGGATGTATCTGCAGTAAAATCCCTAAAAGCTACTCAATTGGTTGGATTGGACTAAAATTGCATATGATCGATTCTAACCATGAAATTTAATTTGGTTTCGGGAATCGAATATTCGAGCATGTCACAATTCATTTTTAGGATCCTGTCTCATCGTCCGTCAAATTATTGACGAGTCTGAAATTTCAATAAAGAAATTATCAGAGGAAAAATGAAGACCAAAAGAAATTAAAAAGGAAAAGAGAAAATAAAATAAAATAAGAATAATGGTATTATTTTTATTTTATATTTCCCTCTCTCCCTCTCTTTTTTTTTTCTCTCTCTCTCTCTCCTTCCCTCTTTTCTCTCGTGCAATTTCCCCCTCCCCACTGACTGCCCCCAGCTGTCTCCCTCTTTGTTTTTCTTTTCTTTGACCGGTCAATCCTTATCTTCTCTCTCATCTCTCCTTCTCTCTCGACACTCTCTCTCTCACTCTCGACTCTCTCTCTGCTCGAGCGAGCAAAACGAGGAGCTGAAGAAGAGGAAGACCAGAGCAGCAGCCGCCAGCCGTTCCGGCGTTCACGCGTGCACCGCCCCACCAAGCTGCCGTCCGTCCCTTCCCTCACGCCCCTCAGGCGTTGCGGCCCTCATTTTCTTCCTCTCTGCTCGTGCGAAGCCAGCGGACAAAAGCAGCAGCTCGCCGAGGACTGTCACCGCCCACCGCTCGCCGCCTGCGCCCGCGCGTCCGCCGCTCACCGTGCGCTCCGCTAGCCCCCGTCCCCGCACGCCCAGTCCTCCCCCGCGTGATCCAGCCTCTGTTCAACCTCTGTTCAGCCACCGTGAGCAGCTAAGCAAGCCACCGGAGCCGCCGTGCAGCCTCGTCGGACCGCCGCCTACCTTCCCGACCCCTTGCCGCCCCCAACCCTCTCTCTTTCTCTCTGTTTTGCAGCCGAACCAGCAAACCAGCAAGTGGGTTTCCAGCCGGTTCGTGGGCCGTTTTGGGCCGTTTCCGGGCCTCGAACCCGAGGGCCGCTTTGGAGTTTGTTGTTCCTCTCGTCCCCCCCGTCAGATTGATCCGATTTGCAAGCGATTCCGGTGAGTAATCTCACTAATCCCTGATTATTTGGCTAATTATGCTTAAGGGTAGTTTAGTTTTAATTAATTAGGTTTAGGTGGTTAGATTAGTATGGATTTGTGTTTATTAGTCAATTGTGATGCGAATTAGACAAATTGATTGTGCAATTAGCAAGTAGACATAGTCTGCTATTTATTGAAAGTATCTTGGGATTTTTCCCAACCCTTAGTGGGCTTCAATTAGGCTTTTCGGGCCTAAGTGAAATTTTTTGTATTTAAATATTAATTTTCGGAATTAAATTAAATAATTATTTATTTTCCGAAAATTCAACTGGATGGCCCGTGATCGGAATATTATGCTGATGACCATGGTGAAGTCCATTTATTTAATCGGGTTTTATTTTGAGCTAAATTAAATTTTTTTAATATTTATTAATTAATTATTTTTCGGAAATTAAGTTTGAGATGGCCGACGACCGAAATCTCGTGTTGATCGTCGTGGTGCAATCCGTTTATTTAATTGAGCTTCAATTTGTATGGAATTGATTTAAATTGTGAATTTTATGATATATTCCTATTGAGTTGATTTGATTATTCGATTGAGAATTAATTGGGTATCGATAGTGGATTGACGAACTATAGAGAAAGGCATTGTTTCATAGTGGAATCATGGTAGAAAGTAAATCACCTAGAGAAGGGTACGTTGGCTCGGTGATTAAGTATTGGCATCTAAAAGGACACGTGGCTCGGTGATCTGATGCGTCACTTTGGTGAACTAGTGCCTTAGAGAATGCACGTGGGTCCAACAATTGAGTATTGGCATCTAAAAGGGCACGTGGCTCGATGATCTGATGCGTCACTTTGGTGAACTAGTGCCTTAGAGAATGCACGTTGGCCAAACGTTCGAATGGCATCTAAAAGGACACATGGCTCAGTGATCTGATGCATCACTTTGGTGAACTAGTACCTTAGAGAATGCACGTGGGTCCAGTATTTGAGAATGACATCTAAAAGGGCATGTGGCTCGGTGAATTGATGTACCACCTTGGCGAAGAGATTGCCTTAAAGAATGCACGTGGGCCCAAGGTTTGAGGCACGTGGCTCGGAGACTTGGAATGTCATCCTGGAGAATGCACGTGGCCTAGCTTTTAGATATTCCTCAATGGGGAATGATTTGTGTGACATGTAATCGACTGATTCGATTTGTTTGGAATAAATGGGTGCCTATTATGAATTGTATTGACTTGCAGGTGGGATCTAAGACCAAGGTAAGCCCTCTGACCTGTGCGTGTTTAGGCAGCCTATAGTATAATTGTTTACTAATTAGGCCTTAGTGGGGGTAGAACTCACTGAGACGTAGTCTCATCCCGGTTTGGGGAAAACATTTCAGGAACCCGATGAGGAGCTAAGGAGGAGGAATCTGAGAAGGAGATCTCTGAGGTGAAACCTGAGGAGAAGGATTTTTGGAAGAAGAAGATAATACCAAAAGGAATCTTGCGTACGACCTGGATGGACTGAGATTTCATCTTCTTTTGAGATCTCCATTTTGATGTTAATAGTTATGTAGTACTTTGGTTTGCGTTTTGTATAAAAGTTTGGTTATAAGTTTCAATATGAAAAATATGGCCCTGCTTTTCTATCCCATCGATTTACTGTCTGGGGATTTATAACTGCTTCCGCATGTGCTTAATAAATAAAAGGGTCGGCGATACATAGTCCTAGGATATCGCATTATAAAATCGACCAAGGTAGAAGGATGTGTGCGTGCCCGAGGATCGGGGCGTGACATGCCACGTTGACTCCTAGAATATTTAAACATTGAATAATTTAATACGTATGTTGGCTTGGCTTATGTCATAATTTCACGTCTAGGTAGCCTGTAAGATCTCCGTGCTTTCTCTTCTTTGTCGAACATGTGGTTTTCAAGTGCAAACTCAGTAGGGAAATAAATGTTGTGAACACTGTGTATGTACTGTTAGTGAGGCACCAGTTCTGTTGCTTCAACTGAGCATAATATTTTTCAAGTGGTTGGTTAATGAAATTGAGGTTGAATTTACGCGTACCAATGGTTCACAGATAAAGAGAGTCAATTTCATACATTTATATCTCTCTTTTAATGGAGTGAAATTGGTCAGTTCTTTGATTTTGCTTGAATGGATCGCCAGACGGGGTGGGAAGGAATGTGATGTTGTATGCTCATTGTCCCGACCCGCTCGAGGGTGGTCGGCCAAGCAAGTTTTAGAAATCTTGCCTTGAGATGAGCTGATAAATTACCAAGTCCATGTATGGTTCCTCTCACAAGGTGATGCTCGCGCTTGATTTGAACTCTCCCAAATCCTACGAATCACGACACTAATTGAATCAATTAGTTATGAAAATTTTGCTCTTTCTTTTGAAGTCGTCACTAACGTATTTAAGGCTGGTTAGAAGTTGACTGAAATGCAAGAGCTTGTTTTCCAAGAACTCAAGATTATAGGAACGGGAATTATTTATGTCTAACTTGATATATTATCTCTTTATTTCAAAAATGTTTTGAACATGCAATCTTGCTCATTTTCTTGTATTCCTAGGCACATTCATCTAAATGAGCAAGCATTGCAATTTTGCACAGGAACAATTAACATTCACGTAACCCCATAATCAGAACAAGATAAAAGTACTTAATAGTGGGATGCAGAAATGATAGGGCGTCGGACAAATTATATACACCGCCATATTATTAAACCCTAGGACATGACCCTATGAGCTAAACCCTAATCTAATCATGCATGCGATTCTATTGAAGTGATGCTATCATCCTAGAATAAATTAATGATGCCATATTAAGGGAGCGTTTGTTTAACAGACAATAAATGATTTAGAAAACATTTTCTAAAAAAAAATCGATTACAATGCTTATAAAATGAACGGACGACGTGTATGAAAATATTTAGATATAAATTGTTGTCGATAATAAAAATATTTTTCATTGACTAATTACTTCAAGTGATACAACTAATTATTTTAGGAAAATATTTTTCATATCATTCATTTTCTATAAAACAAATGCAGCCTAAGACAACAAACTAAATCCAACCCTAACATGCTATTCATTATCAAAACATGACCTCATTGTTTTTGTTATGCGATTCTAAAATGAAATATTACTAAGGTTCCAATTGTTTCACGAATAACATTTTCTAGGAAAATATGTTCCTCATTTTCTGACGATTGTTTTGCTTAAGAAAATGAGTCCATGAAAAATATTTTCATAGTCAACGAAAAATCTAGTCTTAATTTTTTTTAAATGATTTTTTTTTCTTTAAAAATTAGAAATATTTTTTAAAATATAACTACATATCAGTGCTTGGACTCAAAATTCTACCCAAGTCCATTGAGGTTAGGCCTCAACCCTTGGTGCTCGTGCCCTATGCCCCATCACTCGAGCTCGGGTCATAAAGGCTATGCTTGAGTCCTCAACACTCCAGCTCTGGTCCTTGGCACTCAAGCTTAGGTTTATAAAGGCTATGCATAGGTAATCGATGCTTGCGCTCAAATCTTCATTCTTATGAAAATATTTTAAAAAATCAAAATTATATTATTTTTAATTTTTTCTTTTCTTTCTTTTTCTTTTTTCTTCTTCCTTGATTGGTTGACAACCACAACAACTGGTCGTAGGCGAGCTTGAGCATCACTAGCCTATGGTGACCTCAAGCAAGCCTCAAGCCTCGCCTAGCTCACCAGTCTAGGGCGAGCGACAAGCTAGCCATCAACTGTCACTGTCCCACCAAGAAAGAAGGAAAAAGGAAAAAAAGAAAAGAAAAGAAATAAAAATCAATAAAAATAATCAAATGTAAAAAATATGAATTTTTTTGGAAAATATTCCATATCAAATGGTGCAAAATAATCTCTAATTCATTTTCAGGTTTTAGCTAAAAAACAAGAAAATATCGTAAATTTCCTAGGAAACATTTTTCAAAAATGTCAGATTTTCGGTGAAGCAAATGAAGACTAAACATCATACAACATGCCTAAGATCACAACCTTAATATAGTGTCTACTTATGTCTTTTCAAATTATTATTGTTTATCATTTTTCAATTAAAACCAAGACCTAACATTACTTGAACTACCCTAAGACATGCCAAACACGCATTAACTCAGCATAACACACTGAAACACATTTGAAAAACAAGCACGGAAGATAGAAGTCATACTAAATAGGAATGACCATGCCAATCAAATACATTTTAACATGTAGATGACATCAAATGCACTAATCAAGATGACAATACTAATTAGACACCAATTCCGACCTAAACATGACCCCAATCCACCGAAACCGCTCAAGACCACCTCTAGACACCTCGAAGGATTTCAAACCGCTCCTCATCATACTCGAACCAACCATGGTTCACTGATTAGACTCGAACCAACCGTGATTCTATCATCAAACCCGGATCAACCGTGATTCAAATATTTGAGGGCCAAGCCGAATGGTCCCCCAGAGGACCAATTGACCTGTTATTCAACACAGAACACATGCAAACCAATAAACTACTCCAAATCATGCTATGTGAAGAACACCTGAATGTAATTTATGTTTTTATTTTAATCTTTTCAATATCATCATCATCATCATCATCATCATCATCATCATCATCATCATCATCATCATCATCATCATCATCATCATTCATAACCCAAGTATCGACTTTTAATTATTGCACACCAAACACCACCTCAGCATAATCAACTCTTTGTTGCTCAGAATACACTATCATCACCAACATAAGTTTTAAAGGAAGACGCAAGGAAGTGTCTCCTTCCCGACACTAGGAACTCAACAACAAGAGTGGCGACCATTACAATGAGATTAGTGATTGTTTCGCCAGTTTTGGATCTTGCAACAAAATATATTTCACCAAATGTTATATTTTGATTTTTATTAGAGGAGACTTAGGTTCCGTGCTAGTATTAGACAGAGAGAGTTAAATGCTAACTGTCACACCCCAAACCTCGAGCACACGCACATCCCTCATTGGTCGATCAAATTGCGACGTTCCCAGGACGCGTCGCCGACCCATTTATTTTATACACATGCGGAAGCGAACTTAAACAATCTTCAAACAACCAACAAACACATGGGGTAATAACACAAACATATTTTATAAACAAACTTTATATACAATCAGGCCAAACCTAAGGTTTATGTACAGGAGTCTAGCTCAAAAAGAGCTATTGAACCAACTAAACTCCGAACTCTTTAGTCATGGGCTCTAGGTCCTCCACGACACCATTAGGGGTGTCAATATCCATAGGGTGCCCTATTTTCCACTCCTTGGTCTCGACGGGAAGCCCGTCAAAACCCTATATGGGACCCTCTTGACCCTCATTAGGAAAGTTAATGAACCACATTCTGAATCGGTGAGGTACCAATTGAGGTAGGCCCTCTTCGACCCAGACCGTTGACTCAACTAACTCATGGGTCAGGTTAGTCCTAGGGATAGGGAAATAGTAGTGTTGAAGTCCATCTCCTGCAGGACCCCATATCGTACATAACACACCTCCATCTAAGGACCTGTAAAAATTTAAACCATGACGGGGTGAGATGATATCTCAGCGAGTCACACCCTAAACCTCGATTAGGACGATAATTTACCTAAAGGTAGCCTAAACACACGTCATATAAGACTTACCTCACCTCAACACCTTCCTGCACATTAGTATAGCTCATATAATATATGCATACAGTAAATGCATTCAATAATTGGAACACTTTAATTCAGATATCAATCACTCACAGTAGTCCCGATTATAAGGCCAAATTGTTATGACACGTCATATTCTGTGCCACACAATTTAGTCCCATAATTGTGGCTATTTCACTCACTCAAGCGTGTCCTAATTAATTACGACCCAACGACTATAGCCAACTCAACAATTGGTGGTCATCCGGCATAACTGGGCATCGTCCCGTTTTGTTGGGCACAGCAACGTCTACATTTAGACGGCATTCCCGAAAGAGCATCGGTCTAGCCTCCACTGCGACTGATGTCCGTTGGCGTAGGGCATTCTATATAGGAGCATCGCCCTCGATTTTCATCGAGTAACGGGTTCTCATAGCGATCACACGCACATCCATTCTCGGCCAAGGATATCATGCTTTGCACTCAAATGCCTCAATTTCAAATAATGAACTTAGCATATTTTCTTCATTTTAAAAATACCCGATAAAATAATTGTGCGTGGACACACAATTAGATTGAACCATAAAACGTGATATACCCTCTTTTAAAAATTCCCCGATTTTATATAGTACTTAAAATATTTTTGGTGTCAAAACCCGACATCTAGCATTTTTCTAATTAAATACCAAAGATCCCTATTTTTGAAATAATAATCAAAAATCATCATTTAGCACTCAATTGCATAAATTGGCAATCAATTTAACAAATCAACACTTCCACAACGATCAATACTAAATTCTGACAACCGGCTATCGCGGTATAATTTACGCTAATTAATAAATAATTAAATATATTACATTTAATTAAATAAATTGTAAAATAATTAAATTAAACCACTTAATTACATTAAATAACCTAACCGGGCTAAACTAATTGAACTAAGTAATTAATCTAATAATTCTAACTAATTTAATCTAATAGGATCCACTAACTAACTAATAAACTAACTAAATAGTTGGCCTAACTAATTAAAGCTAACTAATCCATATATATATAGCCTAAACTAATCCTCTATAAGTGCAATTAACCTCTAATTAGAGCTTAGGAGGTTAACTCACTAGTTTAGCGCAAAAACCGGTTCACAGCGACGGTGACCAAAACCCGGGCCTATGGCGACACTAGAGGAGGCCAAGAAAGGGCTGAAAATAACCAACAAGTCTCAGCCCAAGCTAGGATTTGTTGCTGAGTTGAGCTGGACCAAGGGGCTAGTGTGAGGAGGAACGACGGTTGACTGCTCAGGCTGGCTGCTGGTGCAAGGAGGGGGTTGGTTGCGAACAACCAGGCAGGTAGCGGACGGCGGCCTGGTCAAGCAACGGGGCGGTCAGGTAGTGACGGGCTAGCATAGGCAGTCAAGCAACGTGACGGGCGGCTGGAGATGGACTTGAGCAGTTGAGCTGATAATGCTGGCCTGAGGCTAGCTTGGTCCTAGGTGTTTACAGTTTCAACAATGGAGGGAAATGGAGCTTTGAGGAAGAAGAAGAAGTTGAAATAGAAGTAGAAGTTGGTCTGCTAGGTGTGATGGTCGACCAAGGAGGAGAAGGGAGGGAGAGAGGGGGAACCAAAGGGGTACAAGAGGCCAATAAGTCTTGCTGCTGTCCAATGAGAGCAAAGGGGGAAATATCATTCACTTGAGTGCAGCCACCAAAGTCTTCAGCCAACCCCTAAAGTCCAAAGGGTCATCCACAAGCAATTTTTCTCTCCCAAAGCTTTACCAACAAGCCATCTTGAAGGCCAAAACAGACCCCCACCGCAACCCTACGAATTTCCCTTGCTTTTCATTAGAATCCTCACTAATTCAAGTCAAATTGGTGACCAAGAAATCCCCTTGAAGTTGCCATACGAATTTCCACCATTTCTCCACAAATTAATTCAATTTGGTAGTCCAAAAATCCAATTAAAGAGGCCCCTCCGAATTTCTTGAATTTCCTCTTCAATTTCCCTCCAAACAACTTCAATTTAATGGCCAAAATTGCTGAGGAGGATGCCCACACCAATTTCCACAATTGTCTTCATGACCTAGTTCACTTTGAAGGCCAAAATGTCCCTCAATTTT
This sequence comes from Eucalyptus pumila, assembly GCA_016097595.1. NCBI lineage: Eukaryota > Viridiplantae > Streptophyta > Magnoliopsida > Myrtales > Myrtaceae > Eucalyptus > Eucalyptus pumila. The sequence goes on along the minus strand of CM027848.1, from coordinate 20,391,932 downwards.
GCCCATCCAAATTTCCACCATTAAATTTGCCAAATTTTGATTTTCCACCAAAATCCCGAGCTTGCCGAAAATTCTTCAAAGGATGAGACGATGTCCTAAAAATAAATCATGACATGCTTGAACTTTCGATTCCCGAATCCGAGTTCAATTTCGTGGTTAATTTTGATCGGACGCAATTTTAGCGTAACCTAACATATCGGGTAACTTTTACGGATTTTATCGCATTTAACCCATGGTCGATAATTTTCAATCCATGTTTGTGCATCTTCGACTCATTGGCTACTCTCAGTTGTCGTAAAAATCTCAAGGTTTCAATTACGAGTACCGGGTATAGAATCGATAGAAAAATTGGTTTAGCGCAATTCATCATGAGTTTCGCAAACAGGTGGAGTCACCCACAATTTAAATACGTGCTTCTGTCGAATCGACCTATCTTCGATCTCTAATCAATTTTAACGGTGTCGTATTGACACTTGCCGATTAGCACGGTTGAGTAGTCGATTTTTGGTCGAATTCTCAAGTCTGTTGCGTTTATATCCCTTAATGGCTTCACTTAATAGATTAGTTATCTCGTAAGTGATCAGCTCAGAGAAATAAATCATAGGCGCATCAACGAAAAGCTCATTTCATTTAATCGAAATAGGGTCGAAAATCAGGATGTTACACTAATGAAGATATATATTATATAGTTCCAACTCTTATAAAGTTGCTTGATAAGAGGTCAAAATCAATAATAACCAATGTCGAAATCCATTTAACAGTTTGATCCAAACTCACTTTAACATACTAATGAAAGCCCATTAAAATCAAAGTGGTTTGTACAATGTTGAAGCTAATTCGACAACGTTGGATATTATCAAAAGCACCTAGAAGGCACTACTTTCAATTGAGTTTGAAGACACAATGTCGAAACCTAATCAACAACGATGGACAGTGGAAATAATACCTAATAGACATTACACCTAGATGAATATGAGGATACAACGTTGGAATCTAATCGACGGCACTGGATGGTGGTAACAATACCAAGTAGACACTACTCTTAGATGGATATGAGGATGCAACATCATAATCTAATCGATGACACTTGACAGTAGGATAACACTATAATCTAATCAATAGCACTACCCATGATATAGACACTAGCTGGAATTGAATTTACAATGGGAATCTAAAGCTATAGCTAAACTAGACTAAGCTAAGATAACTAAAGGATAAGATAAAGGAATTTTGTGTGTTGTTCGGGAGGCTTCTTAGTGGATTGCCTATGGTATTTATAGGTCAATTTGATAACATCAGTGGTGGGTTGCTTCCTCCTTAAAAGTCGCTCCACGTTCTTTGCTGAATCGCCTTATCCATATTTTGTTGCTTTCTAACTTGTTCGATGATGTTCTAATGGCTTGTTCAGCAAATATTAACCGTTCATTTGAATTTGGTGCCCTTTTAAGCACTAACCGTTCCTGCCCAAATTTCGCCGTCAATTTCGTCTAAATGCAATGTCTTCAACAGCGTCTCTTGGCTTGGACATGTGGCAATCAACTACTTTATTATCAAATCATATATCTCTACTTGTAGATCCATTGAAATCTAGCCCAAAGGCTCATGAAATCCTTGGCCATCTTTCGTTTCCATGACTACTATGGGCTAGGCTGATTTAAATCATAGCCCGCATGTGTCAGCGAGGATGATTTCAAAGGTTTTTACCCCTCATGACCAACACGTGATGGTAAGGGTATTTTTGGGTGTCAACATACGCCCTCTTTTAAAAGAAATAAATTTCCCTTTTAAAAGAAATAAATTTTCCTTTTAAAATAAATAAATTGGAAATTTATTTCTTTAAAGGAGAGACCTCATTATGCACGCAATCCACTCCATATGATCATCATACCTTTCTATGATCTGACATATCCACAGTCGATATGAATCAACTGCTTCCGTTCTATTTTCAATTGTCGTCTTCTACTCCAAATAGAAGAATACATCCTACTGTCTATTTCTTTATACTCATTTGTCTTCTTCCTTAAACCCTAAACCCTCTACATCCTACTCTCAAGTCTTCCATGGCAACCAAAGCTCCCACATTCGTCCCTAAGTCCTTTATCTCAAAATTTGATGATCTTCGTCATACAGAAGAAGCTATCTATTGTCAAATTCAATTGTTGAGCACTGTAGAGGAGCATCTAGAATCACTGCTTCTTAGGCCTTGCCTCTTGGATCACAATCATGTTCCATCATTTCTTAAGCCCTGCTTTCCAATCAAGAGGAATGAGAAACTTCCCATACGTCATTCTTCTATTAAAGATATCCGGAAATCTACCCTTACCAAGTTTCGGAGTTTCCCTCTTTTTAAAGAAAAAATCCACTCTTGGTACTTACAATTAAAGCATGATTTGGGAACTTGACTATCATGGATGAATGTGGACATAGAGATGGCATTGGAGGCTAATATGCTGCCCCACAACTTAAATAGGGGGTTATTTGATTCTATTGTTTGCTTATAGTCCCCGTCGACCAATTGTTTCTTTTTCCCTTGGGCCCATGTCCATAACCCTTTGGACATCTTTACTATCTCTGGGTTCATACTAAATGGTATTCATGTGGAACAAATTGAAGATTTCAAGGACTTTTTGGTTCCTGATAGTGTCCTTGCTTATGGAACCTTCCTTGATCGGTATTACAAAACCTCTAGCCTTGTTAGTGTTAAGGAGCAAACCTTTTTCTTTTTTTTTTGCTTTTTTGGCTTTCGAAATACGTATTCTTTAATCTAACCCTCAATGTCTCAAACGATTGCCTTAAACTTGCTTCAAATATGGCGAGGGGAAAGAGATTAGTTCTTGGACCACTTGCTTTGGTAATCTTATATAGGGGCCTTAACCATGTTGCTCTTTCAATGATGTTTAAAGAGAGTAGAGTCTTATTTGGTCCGTTTTGGATTCACATGCATGGATGACTCTCTATTTCCCCTTTCTATTCAATAAAGTTCCTCATGATCTTCTACATAATTCATCATCAAAACCCAAACAACCAAAACCCCTGTGCTTATGTTGTTGATTGCTTACCTTGTCTCCTTTGAAGGTTCCTAATGATACTTGTCCTTTTATTCATTACATTCGGGAGATCTTGAATTTCGATCATGCGCATATCAACCTCTTCCCTTATGAGGCCTCTAAGTTTTATTATCTTTTCTGCTTGGATACTCAGTATCTAGATGATTTCAACACTCTGGTTGTGTATACTTACCTCGGTGGATCTTCCAATACGGTTTTGTAAGGAGGGAATATTCTATCATGGATTCAAACCCCATTCTCCATAATACTACGCCAAAGAGTTTGGTCTCTGTTGAGGTGTACTGATGCCAATTGCATACTTTATGGAGTACCTTTTAATGAATAGGCAGAAGAACAACCCAAAGAAACACTATTCCTTTGCTTGCTGTTCTTAAATAGCTGCAACAATACGTGATCGGTTCTCTTCAGACTTTGATCCATTTCCAATTTCTCCAGGAGTTATATCCGAGTACATAAGCTAGTGGATTTCTTTCTCATTTGAGAGTTCATATGAGGATGCCATCAAGACTGTTTTCCACTAAATAAAGCAATATCTTCCGAAGCTGAAAAATGACTTACAAGGGTAAAGTTGTGCTTGAATACCCTCTAGAACTTGATCCTCCAATCGCATCGAAGGTACTTAGAATTAGCGTTCGATAAATTCCACAATACGAAGCAAGAGGAGTTGTCTGGAGAAGAAGACACCAACTAATTTGAGCATTTCATATGTGATGTGGTGGAGGCAGAGGAGCAAACTATGCTAGTATTTTAGGGGTCTTCATTTGAAAATTGCTGATGTTGTCCGATTACAGCCTTTTTGAACTTTTAATTAGGGCTTCGAATTATCAATGAAGGTGCAAAAGCAACTCAAGGAGAAACGAGAGTTTGAGTCAGGAGCCATCAACCAAAGAGGGTGTTGGAGAAAAATTCCTATTTGTTTTGAAATTGACAAAACGTTTCCATCAGTCTAGTCTAAAGACTTGAAGACTCTATCGTCAAAGTCTGAACACCTCTAGTCTCAAGATTTAAAGTCTGTCTTCATTGACAGTTTCCAGACCGACGAAGAAAAGTATTATCCGTTGATGAAGACTTATCCAAATACGGGTATATCTTTAAGGATTTCATTCATATAGTTGAAGAAGGTCTCACAGCTGGAGATTGCACCTCGAGATCTATTATTCGCTCTGAAATTAATTCGAGCATTTTAGACCCATTGATTGGCGAAGTATACTTGGAAAGTTCTACTTATGGAAACCTAGATTCTAATTGTATGGGCGAGCAGGATTGGTGGGCTATCATTATATTCCTTAAATAACTCGAAATCTCCCTAATTGATTCTATCCAACAGGTTAATTGGAAGAACTCCTTTGGAATGTGCCAACGGTTATGAAGGCATGGAGGAGTATATAATGAAGACGCTCCAGTTATTCGAGTGTGTTAAAAGATAAAGAAATTCAAAAGTCGGAAGCTCCTTGTTCTTTGCCATTTCAATTGTTGAACGTAAAATTGTACTCAAAAGAGATATTAGATACTTGTGAGATCTTGAGGAAGTGTAGCAAAGTCTCTACACTATGAAATCAAGGACGTGAGAATGTAAAATCTCTTTTGATTCTTAATGGAATTCAACCAGTGGGCTGTCAATGCGGGACAGTGGACGTAGGTTTAGTTTAAGCCGAACCACTATAAACCTTGTGTTTTGATTCTCTATCCCTAAACTCTTTACTTTAAATCGCAGCTCTATATAACAGTTTGTAGTTGTTCACGACTTCAGTTTATTATTCTTAGAAGTCAATTTGTTTTTATAAGATTTACAAAAACTTCTTTGATCACCTATTCACCCCCCCTCTAGGTACTCGTACTAGCCTTTTCAATTGGTATTAGAGCCTGTGCACTCATTAAATTGAAGTGTTTTTACTTCTGAGTTAAAGATCTATGGCTAGTATGTTGGCTCCAGGTTTGGTTGAAGGTCAAAGCAACACTAGACCTTACTTCAATGGAAAGGAATACAGCATATGGAAAAACAAGATGAATGAATTTCTAAGATTGAAAGATCCTCTGGAATGAGCTGTGGTAGAAAAAAGGAATCATTCCTAAAGCTATATCAGTCTCAAAGAGGGGAAAAGAAGTTGCAGAAGTTGGCAAGACGACTCAAGAAGAGATAACCAAGAGACAAGCTCTTGACACAAAAGCGATTTATTCTTTATATTGTGTGTTATCTCCCACTAAATATAATAGAATATATTCTTGTGAAACAGCCAAAGAAGTATGGGATAGATTGCACATTACCTATGAAGAAACTAATCGAGTGAAAAAAACAATGATCAATATTTTACTCGGACAGTATGAAGCCTTCAAGATAAAGCCAGGAGAATCAATCACTGATATGTTTAGTCACTTCACTAAAATTGTAAATGGTCTAGAGTATCAGGGACAACCAATCTCAGGATCCATGAAAGCTAACAAATTGCTGCATGGACTTTCCAAAGACTGGAATCACGTAAAGACTTCAATAAGGGAAACACAAATGATCATGCTGCTCTCCCTAGACGAACTAGTTGGCACACTTCAGTCTTATGAAGTGGAACAAATCAATGATAAAGAAGATCCCAAAGGTAAGAAATCTATTGGCTTAAAATTTAACGATGATTCTGATGTTACAGACTTTGAAGAAGATTTAGACGATTAAGAGCTAGCACTTATGATAAGAAGGTTCAAGAAACTGAACAAGAAGGGAAGAAGATTCAATTGGAAGAAATAAAGCACTCAAAGGTCTCTGTTGACACCTAAATTTTTGGGGTTAATTTTTTGCTAAATAAAAAATAAAAAATCATAATCACATGGCATATAGTTTAGGGAAATTTTATTTTGTGTTATATTTCATTAAGATTTTTCACATATTTGGGTAATATACACTAAGAGATGCATTTTTGTGCAAAAAGGGAATTTTTTTGATCGAATATGCAAAAAATATTGCGCAAGGTAAAACGATATATTCAATGGAATTTTACACAAGCAAAATTGGCAATGAAATATACCGCGAAGATACATTTTTTTGGTGTATAAAAGAGTCGCGTACGGTGGGGAAAAAGGGGGCTTCTTTTGGGTGAAAAAAGAACACAAAAGTAAAAAGTAAAGGAGAGAGAAGTGACGTGAGAGCAGGGAGAAAAGAAAAGGAAAAAAAAAAAAGGAAACCCTAGCACTGTTCATCTTCTCCACGAGGCAACCCTTGCCGGCGTCGGCCCCGCGTCCTCGCCGGCCACCTCCAATGCCTCCGCCTGCGACGTCACAACAACCTCCGAGCCCGCCTAGGTCCGTCATCAACGCCAACAGCCGCAACCCAGCCTTCCTTGCTCGTTGCTCGCGGCCCCTGACAATAGCAGGTCCAAATCCGAACGCCGCCCCGCCTTAGCCGGTGAATCGCCTGCAACCCGCACCGACCCATGACGGCCCCGACGCCACTCCGCTCTGCCATCCGTCCACTGGAAGCCGCGTCACCGCCACACCAGCCGAGTCACCGAGCCCTCCTCTCGCGCGCTCGTCACGCTACCCCGTGTTGGCCGCTGCTACTCGCATTTGCTCGCGCAACAACCTCCCCACGACAGCAGGTCCAGATCCACCGCAACTGGCCTGCACACTCGCCACCACAGGGACCCGTGACGCCAGTAGCCCGTCAAAGCCGCAGATCCGCCTCTGCCGTCGCTGGAGGCGCGCCCCTGCACCGCGCCACACCCCGGATCTCCGTTCCACGACGCCGACGTCCCCCCTTTGCAGGCCGCGTGACCAACGCCAGGAGACTCGAAGCTCCTGCTCCGCCCGCGACACTGCCCAACGGTTTCGCCATGCCGCCCGTGTCGCCTCGTGCTGATTCTGAACCCCCCTGGTGCCACGCCGCCGTCATGCCATCCTCCGGAGCCTCGTCGGAACCCTAGCCGGCGATCTCCCCTCGCCGGATCGGCCACCAACTTTATTTTTCTTTTGTTAGAAAAAAAAAGAAAAGAAAAAAAAAAGAGAAAAGCAAAAGGAAATTTAGGTATTTTCTTTATCTTATTTTTATTTTATTATTTTTGCTATTTTATTTTATCTTTTTAGTGTAATTATTCCTTTAATGTGAAATTGAAATTCCATGATATGAAATTGCCTTGAAATTAGTGATTGTCAGTCCGATTTTTGCACCCGAAATCCGACTCGCAATTACTTAAAAAATTGCCAATCCGATCTCCCGCCCGAGATCCGATTCGTGATTTATGTGAAATTAGCCAACCCGATCTCATGCGCGAGATATGGTTCGTCAATTTAGGTATCAATATGGCTTAATTTGCTGTGGTGTTACTTAAATTAGTTTTCTTTTAAAAAAAATTTAAAAAAGTGTAGTTTTAGGGTTTGCATGTTCATAATAGGTATTTTACTTCGAATTTTCAAAAAAAAAATCAAATCAATTAATTTAGGTTGCTAGTTTTTTTAAAACTTGGATTGCATGTTTAATTATTTGGCAATTATCAATTTCTAAATTTAAAAAAAAGGAAAAAAAGGAAAAAACACAAAAAAGTCATTATGCATATGTCATGTAAAATTAGGGCATCTTTTGCACGTCATAGCATATTAGGGTAAAATTGCATTTAGTTTGTCTTTTTCTTAATTTACTATAGGTTTAGGTATTTTATTAAATAGATTGCATTTTAGGATTATCTAGGTTAAGATAATATTTTAGTTTAAATTAGGATTTGGCTCAACCTAATTCCTAATATAAATTAAATAGGATCTTAATCTAATTAGTTAATTTTCACATTTCACCAAATTTCGAATTTCATGAAAAATATATAAAAAAAATGTCATAGGTTAAATTAGCTTTATTATTTAGGATAAAATGCATTCTTTTAGGAAAAAAATTGTCATATGCACGTCGTTAGGGTTAGATTCATTAAGATGCATGTCATTTAGTATTTTTGCTAGGCCCATTTAATTAAAAATTACATGTCATTAGAATTAGGTCATTCAATTAACATTGCATTACATATTGCATGATTTTCATTAATTAAGCGAAAACAAAATAAAAATTGCGTGTTAATTAGAAACCATATCTAGGGTTGTGGATGTGGATTTTAATTTAATATTGCAAATGCTTTCGTTGCTATGAGGTAAGTTTTTGCAATTTATTTAATTGTTTTCTTGAGCGTTAAATTGGTGGTTTTTGTGCACCCACATGATCACCTCACATGTTAGGGAAATAGATTTAAAATCAATTCAAACTGCCTACAAAAAACATTTTTTTTAAAATAAAAAGAAAGGTACCGAAAGGGCGTTAGAGAATTCTAGCGTAACCAAGTCCCTGTACCCATAGTCTCTGGTTCGTAGGAGTAAAATAATTCTCATGTTATTTCATTTGGGTTTCTAATCGACCCACCAAAAATAGGTTAGTGGCGACTCCTAATTGAAAATCAATTGCATGTTAAGAACTTGAACCTAAGTCGCAAATTGGTATGGGCTTGGGAGAGCCCGAGTTAAGTCTAGGCTTAACAATCCATTAGCCAAACCCTAGGTGGTTCACTCCCGAAAAATTGGTCGCGACAGTCTCAGAATAATCAACTGAGGATGATGAATCCAATAAAGATGTGATTTTCTTTGAATGCAAGAAAAATAGACACATCAGACCCAACTATCCTTTGTTGAAGAAAAAGAAATGAAAAACTAAGAAATACATAAAGGCTCTCAAGGCAGAAACATGAAGTGATATTGAATGCGAAGAAAGTGATGATGATTATACCAATATTTGTTTAATAGAAAAATCAGAATCAAACTCAAACTTTGAGACAAATATAGACTCAGACTCAAACAGTGAAATTGAGGTAAGCAATTTAAAAATTCCTACTTAAGTCTCAAAATATATTAATGAACTTTGTCTTAGTCTCAAAACTTCTCTTAAGAGGATTTCCAAGCTAAAAAGGGAGAATACTACATTGAAGCAACATGAAATCTCTTGGAAAGAAAAGTTTGATAATTTAGACAAAAATTTTGACATTTTGAAAGAAAATGCAGACTCTCTTTCAAAAGAAAATACATATTTGAAAAATGACATTTAACATATTTCAAAAAGGTTTTCAATAGGATCTGAGAAGCTAGAAAAGATTATTTCGATACAAAGACCTTACTTTAACAAATCAGGTTTGGGAATGACTTCTGAAAGCATTCATCTAATTGATTTTCCGAAAGTAAAGGAAAGAATTAAACAGAGACATACAAAAGCCTTTTATAGAAATCATTTTCAAAAAATCTTTGTAAAACCTGTTGGTCGAAGTGCTCTCAAATATTTCAAGTGTTACAGCTCATAACACTTTGAAAAAGAATGTCCTATGGTTTGGAGACTTATTAAGAAGGATTGGGTAAAGATTGTATATTGCACTAACTCCACTAGATCTAAGAAAATGTGGATACCAAAGAAAACTTGAGTTTCTTTTTTAATTGTAGGTCACTATCAAGAAGAAAAATTAAATGGTATTTGGATAGTGGCTGTTTAAGACACATGACTAGTGATTAAGATGTTTCACAAAGCTTGTTCAAATCAATGGAGGAAAAGTCTCTTTTGGTGGAAATAGCAAAGAAAGAATTATTGGATGCGAAACAGTAAAGATTGGAGATCTCACAATCAATAATATCTCCTTGGTGGAAGGACTAAACTGTAATCTACACAGTATAAGCTAATTGTGCGACAATGGATTCAAAATCAATTTTTAGGAAAGGGACATGTTCCGGAACTAGTAAAGATTACTCTCAATTTTTTACCAAGCGTAGACATGGGAATATTTATCTTCTAGATATAAAACTAGAAAGACCTCAATGCCTAATATCAATACAAGACGAAGTGAATCTCTGGCATCGAAAGCTTGGCCATATCAACATGAAGCAAATTGCCAAAATTTCTTCCAAGAAGCTTGTTCGAGGTCTACCCAACCTAAAATACCAAAAATCTGACTTATGCACACCATGTGTGTTGAGAAAATAGGTTAGAAGTTCTTTTAAACCAATAAATCGAGTTTCCACTAACCGTGTGCTGCAGCTCTTTCATATGGATCTCTTTAGACCAACTAGAACTCAAAACATTGGTGGAAAAAGATTTTGCCTAGTAAGAGTGGATGATTATTCGCGATTTATTTGGGTTTATTTTCTGGCAAGTAAGTCTGAAACCTTCTCTCATTTTTCAAAGTTCGCTAAGAAAGTGCAGAATGAAAAAGGTTATGATATTTCAAGAATACGAATAGACCGTGGAGGTGAGTTTGAAAATCAAGACTTTGCCAAATTCTGTGATGAATCTGGTTTTCAGCATGTGTTCCCTTCTCCATACACTCCTAAACAAAATGGAGTTGTGGAAATGAAGAATAGATATTTACAAGAGATGGCAAGAACTCTTTTAATTGAAAGTAATATTTCTTCTCGTTTTTGGGCTGAAGCAGTTTCTACAGCATGTTATATTATTAACAGAGTATTTTTAAGGCATATTCTAGAGAAAACTCCCTATGAGTTATTCAAAGGAAAGAAGCCAATTGTTTCTTATTTTCATGTGTTTAGTTGCAAATGTTTTATCTTGAAAAATGCAAATGATCGAATTGGTAAGTTTGAAGAAAAATTAGACGAAGGAATCTTCCTTAGATATTCAACCTCTAGCAAAGCCTACAGAATATTCAACAAGAAGACTCAATCTATGGAAGAATCGATGAATGTCAAATTTCAAGACTCTCTGCAAAATCAATCAATTCAGACTTACTGAAGAATCTAAACCTGCTCCAAACTCTACAAAGTCTACCTCCCCCGAAGCAGCTCAGACTTCAGAAGAAAAACAACGAACGGATGTTGAAAATTCAACTGAAGAAGAAGATCAACAATCTGTCAAAATGACCAGCAACGGAAACATAAGTTTAGTCATCCCAAAGAACTCATTATTGGTGATATTAATGAAGGGATTGTACCAGATCCAAAAGGCAAGAAGAGTCTAGTGCTATGGCACTTATTCTGAAATAGAACCCAAAAGTATAGAAGAAGCTTTAACTGATGAAAGCTAGATTGAAGCAATACAAGAAGAACTCAGACAGTTCAGCATTAACAATGTTTGGGAATTAACTCCTAAACCAAAAGGTAAGTCTATTATTGGAGCTAAAAGGGTTTTCAGGAACAAGATGAACAAAAAAGAAAAAGTGATAAGGAACAAAGCAAGACTCGTAGTCAAATGATATACGCAAGAAGAAGGGATAGACTATGATGAGACCTACGCTCATGTAGCAAGGTTAGAAGCAATTAGATTATTGCTTGCTTTTACTTGTTATAAGAATTTCAGGTTATTCCAAATGGACGTCAAAAGTGCATTCCTAAATGGATTTATTCAAGAAGAAGTCTATGTGGAACAACCTCCCGGATTTGAAGACCCAAGGAAATCAGACTATGTATTCAGACTGAAAAAGACTCTATATGAATTAAAACAAGCACCTCAAGCTTAGTACAACAAGTTAAGTAAGTTTTTAATTCAAAATGGCTTTATTAAAGGAAAAGTAGACATTACCTTATTTATTAAAAAGGAAGGTAAAAACTTTTTACTTATTCAAATTTATATTGATGATATTATATTTGGTTCACCTAACGAAAACCTGTGCAAGAAGTTTTCTAAGTCAATGCAAGATGAATTCGAGATGAGCATGATGGATGAACTATCATTCTTTCTCGGACTATAAGTAAAACAATTAAAGGAAGGAATTTTCATTCACCAAGAAAAATATGCTAAAGAACTTGTTAAAAAGTTCGGATTGAAGAATTGCAAAAAAAACAATATACCAATGTCAAGTTCTTTGAAGCTGGAAAAAGACGAAGGAGGAAAGAAAGTTGACCAAAAATTGTATAGGAGTATCATTGGTTCACTTCTTTATCTTACTGCTTCTAGACCTGACATTTTGTTTAATGTTTACATCTGTGCTAGATTTCAATCTAATCCAAAAGAGTCTCATCTAAGCACCGCAAAACGCATCATCAAATACATTACAACTACTTCAAGCTTAGGTTTGTGGTATCCCAAAGAATGAGACTTTACTCTCATTGGATATTCAGACACAGATTTAGCAGGTTGCAGAGTTCATAGGAAGAGCACTTTAGGCACTTGTCAATTGCTTGGTAATAGAACATTATCTTAGTTTTCAAGGAAGCAAAGTACTGTAGCTCTTTCAATAGCAGAAGCAGAGTATGTGGCTCTTGGAAATTGTTGTTCTCAAATCTTATGGATAAAACAACAACTAAGAGACTTTGGAATCGAAGACTCATGCACCAAGATCAAATGTGACAACACCAGCGCGATGAATCTCACAAAGAATTCAATTCTTCATTCAAGAGCAAAGCACATAGAGATTCGACACCATTTTATTAGAGATCATGTTCAAAATGGAGAAGTCTTGATTCAATTCATTGACTCAAAAAAATCAATTGGCGAACATATTCACAAAACCACTAGAGAAAAGCTTATTTGAGTCTATTCGCTCCAGACTTAACATCTTATCTCTTAAAGTCTGAAAAAGCTCAGACTCAGGGTTAAAGTTTGAAGATGCCCAGACTCAAAAGACCAAGAGTTACAACTGTAAGTTATTTCAGTTCTAGCAATTTAGCTTTCGGATAAAAACTCAAAAATGTATGATTGCTTATTAATCGCCAATTGATTAATGTTATCTTTCCAAGTTTTTGAAGTTGTAGCAATTATTCTTTTTCGAAAAGGAAGTTATCATTTTTGAAATGACAGTTATCTATTTTCAAAAAGGCAGTTATTCATTTTTTTAAAAGCATTTTTATTTGTCCTTTTATGACGATCCGTATACCTCGTTTCGACTGCTTTATATACTGTCTTTCTTGTCATTTTTACTCACAAACCCCAGAGCACAAAACTTCATTTTCTTACTTTTTCTCTCTAGTTTAATCCTTAAAGTTTTTATCTTTCTCGCGAATCAAGTTCGAAAATTCTCTCAAAGACTGGGACAATGTATTCCCATAGAAAATCCTCAAGGATAGCAAGCAAGGGACCACATCATATGCGTGAGGGTCCTACGCACTTTAATCTGACCGAGGAAGAAGACTCTTCAAGGTAGCAGGAAAGTCAACAACAACATTCTCAACCGCGCCATTCTTCTCAGGCTAGACCACAAAAGCCTCAGCAACAATAGGCAGAGGAAGAAATTATTAAGGATGTCGAACCTATAAGGTGTGGCACCCCTCGACGGCCCCCGATCCGATTAGGGTCGCCACAGTTTGCTTACCATTCACTTTTCCTAATAACATGTCACTCTAATACCATTTCAATTGTAGCGGGTCCATACAACTTGAGGGTTTACATCTTTTAGATCGGTCCCTTGCGCAATTATATATGAAAGCACATCCAACAACTCCCTTCACTATATTCAGAAAATGATGCACACCAACTAAAACATTTATAAGTAAAAGCCCCACACTTTTATTTACTTAAACCAGATAGACATCATTCATCGATACATCAAAATGCCGCAGTCTTCTATACTCGGCTATACTTCAAAAGATGATCGACTTCTCCTCCCACAATCGTATGCTTAAGGTCCATCAACCAGTGTCGGCGTCCAAAAGTTCCCTCTTTTGCTATCCTCCTCCTCGCGGTCATATCTAACCGCTCAATCTATCTATTAATCTGAAATATTGGTCCCGAAGAGATGAGTACAACCACTAAGCAAGTAAATGACCAACAAACCACTCAATGCATCATGCCACACAATCATCACAATCATAGCATTACATTTCACTGAAGTATCCATGCACAATTTACCTTAATATCATGCACATGTCATCATACCTCATGTACATACATCATTATATAGTCATCACCATCATGTCATACACTTACCATCATCATGTCACATGTACCACCATGCCATAGGTGCACATACATCCATGCACTTACCATCATCATGCATCCATGCACTCATCATCCATGCACATATCATCATCATATCACATGTACCATCATCATTACCATGCATCCATGCACATATCATCATCATATCACATGTACCATCATCATTACCATGCATCCATGCACATATCATCATCATATCACATGCATATACCATCATGCATATTTTAATTTCAATTTCTCAATTTCGTCATTTCATATTGGACCACCACATTTCTCTTTCCTAGGTTCAATGTTTGCATCCCACATTCATCACTTGCGTCCAATCCTGGCGTCACGAGAACCCTTCGGCATAATTCTTGCTGGGCATCCGGCACCCCCACGCTCCGGGCATCACGTATCCCAACTAGCATCACGAGGCATCCCCCGGGCACAAACCTTCGGGGCTTCCGGCATTTACACTCCTTGGCCGGGCATCTCGCATCCCAGCTAGCATCACAAGGCATCCCCCTAGGCACAAACCTCCAAGGCTTCCGGGATTACGTACTGACATACCACCAGGATTCTCCCCCCCCCTCTGGAATTACGTACCATATACCACCGAGCATCTCAAAACTCCCGAGGACCCTCCGGAATTACGCCACTAGGCTACCGGGCATCCGGCACTCCCTAGCCAGGTATCCCGACACTCCCGGGGCATTGTCGGCTCACACCTCCGACGGCCTTCTCACTTATCTCAATTCACATCTTCAATTATAGTTCAATTTTAACATGGCATGTGATGTGATGGCAATCAAGATCATTTTCATCCTTTGATTTATACATGCATCTCCAATCATCATCATACATGCAGCAAGACACAATTATTCATAACAATACAATTCATGGAGTCCACACAATTTAGAATAGTCCATTTATCATGCCTTTTTGAAGTTTACTAAATTCCAGCTTGTACCATTTTAGAAAATATTTAAATTAAATATCCATATGATTCTCAAAAACCATGAAATCAGGACATGAGATAGACAAGACAATAAGACAACAATTTCGTGAAGAACACATGCCCTAAAGAGTTTCACACAAGAAAATATAATCCACACAAATACAGCATGCAATTTCGGATAGAAACAGATTGCGCAGTTTCTGAAATAATTCAATTAAAATACCCGAATGACCTCCGAAAATTATGAAATTTTACCAGGTTATATTTAAGACACTAAAGTAGATTTTTCATGCAGACATATAGGCCAGATTCATTCTAGATAATTTTATATAGACGTCCGAAGCTCCTGATTCTAGCACCGAAACGTCCAGTATAGCTATATCCGAAATATCAAGTTTTCACCTACTTATCCTTCTTTGTTTCCTCTGAAATTTGGATATGTTTTGCCTCAAGAGGTCCCATACAACTTTCATCAAAAGATATAAGTTAAATTTCCAAATAATAGCCACCATATGGGTCCAAGAAGTCTCGGGTGTCCAGTACCGTGTTTCCAGATTTACCGTCTTCATGAGTAAGTCGATTCACTAGGCTACACTTGCTCATTTTACGTCAAATTTGAGTATGTTAGTCTTTAGGATGTTCTATACAAGTTTCATGAAGAATTAGAAGGGAAATTCTCGGTAAAAAGTAACATGCAACCCACAAAATTACCAAAAGGTCAGCAAAGCAGTTCCAGATCTAGTGTCTTCGTAGGAAGAGAGTTTTGCCCCTTAAATCTCAACCATTTTGTCACAAATTTTAGTATGTTATATTTTGAGATGTTGTCTACAACTTTCATGAAGGAGTCGAAGTTAAAATCCAACTCGAAACACACATGCAAGCCTCTACAAGTTTCTGAGTCGAGCGGTTCACACGAAATCAGCAAGCATTTTCAAGAACAAGTCACATTCTAGCTTCGGTTTTGCCTACCCTAACATCCGAGATCTACCACCAACAAATCACACATGCAAGAGTGAAATCGATCCCAACTTGCCTCTAAGATCAAGCGGACGACAGCACACGGACGGCACACCGGCGATGGACAGACGGTGTGCGAGCGGACGAATGGCGAGCTCCTTCCTCTCCTCCCTCTCGTTTCCTCTCTCTCACAACTCACTCTCTCTCTCTCTCTCTCTCTCTCAAAACCAGCCACTCCCTCTCTCTCTCTCTTTTTGGTTGTATATATATTTGCATGCATTCTTATTTTGTATGGGGGACACTTGTCCCTAAGAAGGAGACAAGTGTCTCCTTCGCCGAAGACACTTGGAGGAAGCCATGCGGCTCCTCCTTCCCCCTACATGCGTCGACATGGGCCCGGCTTATGGCCCACTTTAGGCCCATCTCACTTGGGCCTAAAGCCCAAACTTAAATGGCCCAAGTTTATTTTTAATAATACATTTTAATCCTCATTTAAATAAATACCTAATTGCATAATAAAATGGCCAAAAGACTTTGTGACATTAATCCATCAAATCTATAAAATGCATAGTCAAGAACAAAGTCTTCTTTATCAAATCGTCCTATGTCCAATTTAAATAGCCCATAGAAAAATATCGATAGTAAGCCCATAATTCCTATACCGCTTTAGGGCATTTGATTTTGATTTTTATTTATAGAAATCAATTAACATTCTCATAAGGGGTTCAGTCCAAGAGATAAAATATCGTGGCCAATGATGTAATTGTCCCTATGGCCATTCAAAGTCAAATATCGTTTCCCTCAAAATCAATATTTTGGGTTGAAATTCCCGGATGCCACATAAGGACTCTTAAGCCTGCATTTACTTTCAAACTCTACATCGCACTGAAGGAATGTGGTTCTCCAATGACCTTTATTGATGAATTTTTGAAAGAAAAGGAGTACCGAAATGAAACCGATTTTCTAATAACGATGGAACATTTGGGAATCGCTCTTGCTGGTTCGGCATAAAGGGCTTTTGCGAATTTACCAAGTGATCCACGTTTTGGGGGATTTAATCAACCTGAGGGTAAATATGACGATGAAAAGATGTTTACTCATTTTAAGCCTAGAATAGGTGTTGCTGCGAAAATTCAAGGAAGTAGAACGGATCTATTTCGTTCTGAGGAACACAAGCAAGTTTATGCTAAACTGCTGAAGCGAGGGGTGATGAACCCAAGGAGTATGGATTTTGATTTTCTCGATTCATTGAATGTAAAGTTACGGGAGAAGTTTTCTTTACTTCAACTTGAATGATTCTGCTTTAAGATAACTGTAGCTTATCCGGAACTTACAGCATATTTCTATTCCAATCTGAGCTTTTTAGATGCGAATAGATTTTCTTTCAATGTTAGAGATCAGGATTATGTGGTAGATATGGATACTCTAGTGATGTGATTGGAGTGGAGAGAGGATTTTCCAAACAATCAGCGTGTCTGTTGGTCATGCCACTATGGAGCTTGTTCGAGATGGAATTACAAAAGGTCGGATTTCGTATTTGAGGATGAGTGCCTCTAATGTCTTGCTCCATAAGATTGTGATTAAATGTCTCAAATCCAAATCCACATCAAAGACTGATGTCTCCAATTCTGAAGCGAAGCTGATGTACGCCATTAACATTGGTTACAAGTTCTCTCTGCCTCATACCATAATGTTTCACATGTATCAGTCAATGGTAAAAGACAAGGGACAACTTCCTTACTCTGCTCTTGTTACTCGTCTATTCAGACATCTTAACATTCAGCCTCCCAGAATTTTATGTATTCGAACCAATGTTCTAATGGTGGTAGGACTGAAGATAGTTTCAAAGATGCGTCTGAAGGAGCTAAATAAGTCTTTAGAGAGATTTAAGGAGAAGACACATGTCAAGACTCGACAAGACCCTGTGGCTGCAAAAAGAAAATGGAAGGAGCCCATGATAGCTCCATCTAAGAAGAGGAGAGTACTCATCTTGCAGGATGAAGAAGATGAGGATGACATAACTATCTTAGCCCTTGCCTTGAAGAATTTACAGCGTCTTGTTCCTGAGACAGAGACTCAAGAAAACCAAGACAAAGAAGAGACAGAGCAGAGGAGTGAAGAGAGGGAAATGATGAGGAAAGAAGAAGGAAGAACAGAAGAAGGAAGAATAGAAGAAGAAGAGCGAAGAGGAGAACAAACAGAAGGAGAAAGTCATGGTGATTCTCCAGCAGAGGAAGAAGAACAAGATCATCGTGACATTGGAGAAGAGCCAGAGCAAGAAGAGTACTTTTCTCCACCTGAAAGCATTGAAACAGGAGAAGCTGTTGATAAAAGAGGTACTCCTTCACTTGCTTTTACCAGTGATTATGTTAGTCATTCTCCTGTCGATCCAGAGGAAGTGTATGCCTCTCACTTTCATGAAGAAGGTAATGAGGCTTCATCTCCAAGTCTGGATGTTCATGCTGAAGTTCCATCATCTGGCAACACTCCATAAACTAATCATGCTGAAGCAAGCACTCAAACTGACTACTCAACAGGCTTTAAAAGATCGCTTGAACTTCTTCTAGAAATCAAAGGTTGGATTTATGCCTTGGGATGTGAATTTCATAGCATGCAGAATGCTCATCAAGCCACTTCAGTTTCTTTGCACAATCAAGTTCAAGCCCTTAATCTTCAAGTTCAAGCTACCGCAAAGGGTGAGGATTTAGCGCAACTGAAGGAGGATCTGAAAACGCTAGAGGAGACTGTTAAGTCTATGGGAGATTTCCAACTCATTCGCATTCCTAAACAATCTTAATTTTATCAAATTCTCTTCATATTCTCTCATTTTTGCTGTTGACAAAAAGGGGGAGAAGTAGTGCAGATTTGACTCTGATTTTGATTTGGCTTTAAACTTTTGTTTGGACTGTGATTGGTTTGGACTGGTTTGACCTTTTTAAATGCTTGTAGTATCTTAAGCTATGTTGATGATTTTGGTAAGGATAGTTGATGTTACAGGACTAACTTGTTTTCTGTGGATGCATAATCGCTACTATCTTTATCCTAATTTACTTATCTTTTATAAGATATCCTTGTTTGCTTAAGTGATGTCTTGCAGGTCTAAAGTTTCCAAATCTGCAGGAAAGTTTTGTCATCATCAAAAATGGGGAGATTGTTGAAGAAAACTTTCCTATTTATTTTGAAGTTGACAAAATGTTTCCATCAGTCTAGTTTGAAAACTTGAAGACTCTATCGTCAAAGTCTGAAGACCTCTAGACTCAAGATTTAAAGTCTGCCCTCATTGACAGTTTCCAGACCGACGAAGAAAAGTATTATTCGTTGAAGAAGACTTATTCAGATGCGGGTATATATTTAAGGATTTAATTTATACGGTTGAAGAAGGTCTCACGGCTGGAGATTACATCTTGAGATCTATTATTTGCTCTGAAATTAATTCGAGCATTTTAGACCCGTTGATTGACGAAGTATACTTGGAAAGTTCTACTTATGGAAACCTAGATCCTGATTGAATGGACAAGCAGGATTGGTGAGCTATCATCATATTCCTTAAATAATTTGAAATATCCCTAATTGATTATGTCCAACGGGTTGATTGGAAGAACTCCTTTGAAAGGTACCAACGATTATGAAGGCATGAAGGAGTATATAAGGAAAACTCTCCAATTATTTGAGTGTGTGAAAAGATAGAAAAATTTTAAAGTCTGAAGCTCCTTGTTCTTTGCTGTTTCAATTGTTGAGCTTAAATTTGTACTCAAAAGATAGATTAGATACTTGTGAGACCTTGAGTAAGTGTAGCAAAGTCTCTACATTGTGAAATCAACGACGTGAGACTGCAAAATCTCTTTTAATTCTTAATGGAATTTAGCCAGTGGACTGTCAGCTCGGGAGAGTGGACGTAGGCTTGGTTTAAGCCAAACCATTATAAACCTTGTGTTTTGATTCTCTATCACTAAACTCTTTACTTTAAATCGCATCTCTATATAACTGTTTATAGTTGTTCACAACTTCAGTTTATTATTCTTAGAAGTCAATTTGTTTTGATAAGATTTACAAAAACTTATTTGATCACCTATTCACCCCCCTCTAGGTGCTCGTACTAGCCCTTTCCGAGGGATCCTCTAATCTTGGGAGTTCAACTTTAAAACCTTTGTCGGGATCAAAGGAAGCTGTTGAACAAAGGAGGAGCATCTAAAACCAATTAGCCAAATGAAGCTAACAATAAATCAAGACTCTATTTGAAATGTCATGGATTTGGTCGCATCGCCTCGAGTGTCCTAATAGAAAGATCATTTCTCTTGTGCGAGATGAGCAACAGGGAGAGTCGCAACACAACCCTTTGCTCCGAGAAGATTCAAGGAGCCGTGAAGAAATCGTTGACGGAGATCAAGGAGAAGCTCTTGTCATTCAAAGGAGCTTGCATGCTGCTCATCTCGAGGATGATGATTGGCTTTGCAACAACATACTCCATACAAGACTGTACTTCTTATTTTAAAGTACGTGATGTCACAATTGATAGTGGATGTTGTGAGAACGTTGCGTCAACCACCATGGGAGACAAGTTGCATCTCAAGGCGGAGGATCATCCACATCTTTACAAGCATTCTTGGCTCAAGAAATGGAATGAGATAAAAGTAAATAACCGGTGCTTGATTTCATTCTCTATTGGCAAAAGCTATAAAGATGAGATTATGTGTGATGTATAACACCTATCCCTTTGTCAAAGACCGCGTCAAGATTACATTGGGCCCTTGCAAGACGGAGAGAGTTCCCAAGCCTCCTCATGGGAAAGGAACAAATCTTCTTTCCAAGTCTAAGTTTTCCTAAGCATCGGAGGATGCTTGTGAGGCTTACGCTTTTTTTATAGTGGAAGAAAATGAAGCAAAAGAGGAGATCCCAACCATTTTGCAGCCGTGGCTTGAGGATTCCTGTGAAGTCATGCCAATGAAATTCCATCCAACCTTCCTCCTTTGAGAGAGATTCAACATCATATCGATTGTGTGCTTGGTGCTTCTGTTCGATCGATTGAGCTCTGAGAAGCATAAAGAACTTCAAAGGCAAGTTGATAAACTCTTGGCCAAGGGAGCAATACAAGAAAGCTCGAGTCCTTTTGCTGTCCCGGCACTTCCATTTCAAAGAAAAATGGTTCTTGGCAAATGTGCATTGATAATAGATCGGTGAACAACATAACCATCAAGTTTTTTCCTTTTCCTTGCCTTGGTATTTGCTTGATCAACTTCAAGGAGCTTGTGTGTTTTTCCAAGATCAATCTTCGGAGCAGCTATTGTCAAATCCTGATGAAAGTATGAGATTAAAGGATGACAGCTTTCAAAACTAAGAATGGTCTTCTTAAATGCATGGTGATGCCCTTCTGACATTTCTAATACTTTTAGTACTTTTATGCATCTTATGAATCATGGTTTTAAACCTTTCATTGGCTAGTTTGTCGTGTATACTTTGATGACATCGTGATTTATAGCATAGCAAGGCCCAAGTGGAGCTTTTGGAGTATCAAATTCTTCAAGTACTACGGGAACACCGTTTGTATGCCAACCTGAAGAAGTGTCACTTTTGCACAAGGAGCCCGGTGCTATGTTGTCTCCAACGATGGTGTTAGAGTAGATCTTAGAAAGATGGAGGCAATAAGAAGTTGGCCAATTCCTAGCTCGCTGAATGAGAGAAAAGCTCAAGAATGTTTTTGACCTTTTTTATTTTTCAAATATCGTCCGAATGTTATGTTACACAAATAAGGCCAGGCATCTGAACTTTAAGCACATAGACCAAGCAACTAAACAGACAAAAAAAAAGACGAGGAAATACACACCAAAAAAAATAAAATAATAATAATAGTACAAGGACCAACATTGCCATGACGTCTCATCTTCCACTTTCAATTTCGAAGGACACTTGGTTACGTATGCTATCATCATTTCCTGATGCATTGCTTCTGAGGATGCCATCACATTCGCTTGATCTCTCACCAAGCAAATCCTCAGCTTCTTCTAGGTCACCGCTCCGATTCAACCATGGATGCCTGTCCATCACCCTCATCAGTCCCTCCAATTCCATTGCCACTTCCTTCATGGTTGGCCGATCTTCGCCTTTCACTGTCAGGCATTGGTTTGCCAGCATCGCAACTTCCATAATCTCTTCCGGGTTCCCCTCGTTCAGCACCATCGGGTCGATGATTTGGAACAGCCTCTCGCCCTTTATTGCAGAAGCAAAATACAAGGACAAGTTCCTCTCATTCTCGGCCCGCTCGAAGGACAAGGCCCTCAGTCCAGTCAGCAACTCAGCCAACACGACCCCGAAGCTATAGACATCGCTCTTCTCAGTCAACTGGCTTGAGCGGAGGTACTCGGGGTCCAAGTACCCAAGCGTGCCTTGAACCAGCGTGGTCAGCTGTGTGCCGTCGAGGGGGACTAGCCTGGAGGCTCCAAAATCAGCGACCTTTGCGGTGTAGTTTTCATCCAACAATATGTTTGTGCTCTTTATGTCTCTGTGCAAAATCTGAGCGGATGCATCGGAGTGCAAGTACGAGAGCGCACCTGCGGTCTCCCCTGCAATGCGCAGACGAGCCCTCCAGGATAATGTGGACTCGTGGCCGCACTTGTGTATGTGGTCAGAAAGGGTGCCATTGGTCACAAACTCGTAGACTAATAACGGGACCTCCGTCTCGAAGCAACAACCGATTAGCTTAACCACATTGCGGTGATTAATTTGGGAGAGGATGATCAGCTCGTTGATGAATTCTTCAACCTGACTTCGGTCCAAAATCTTGGCCTTCTTGATGGCGACAACCATGTTGTCTGCTAAGATCCCTCGGTATACAGTTCCGTGGCCTCCCTGGCCTAGGATTCGGCTTTCATGGTAGTGGTCCGTGGCCTTCTTGAGCTCTTCATCGGTGAATATTCTCGCCGATTCAATGGAACCTTCATGCTCAGAAAGAATTTTCTGCAACATAAGGCGGCCCCCATTTTCTAGGAAGAACTTCTCTCTCCGTCTGCTGATTTTTCTTTCTCGAAGCCCCCAATATAACCAGGAAACGCCCAAAAGAACCAGCAGGAAGCTTATGCTCACGCCTAGTAAAAGACATTATATTCGGTGAACAAACAAATTAGTTGTCCATCACACTCTATATATTTTCACAGCCAAGAAAAGAAAAAAAAAACAGAAACGAACTTTGCTTGACTCTTTCTTTTTCATTACTCAAACAATCTTGTGTTAATTTACTTCTCTGTCTTAATTTACTTCTCTGTCCTATTTTATTTTTCTTCTCCATCAACTTGAAGCTTTTTCATTAAGAATAACCTTGATAATAGCAAAATAAACCTAAATATATAATTATGCTGAGAGTAACTTATGATGACAGGAACGATTCAATGCATCAAGTGGATAAAACGTGCTTGATTCTTTTTCAACAACAGAAGAGCAAGTGGTTGATTTTGTTAATTTCGAATTGAATAACTTGAGATTACGACACATGTATATAATATCAATTTAATTCACGGACACAATTAATTCAAAGAGAAATATTTACATCCGAAAAACCTCAATAACTAATAGCAAAAGATGGAACAATGGCATAATAACAACATTTAAAGAATGTGAATAAATTACAAGATAAAAGAAGCTTTCATATGATGAAAAAGTTTGAGCAATGTGTACGACTTACTGACTAGCACGATGTCCATTGAGCGAAACCTCTTTGTAGGAGTACAACCGTTGCCATCTTTTTTTCCATCTCCTCGGGATCCCTTCGGACATGAACAATTATACGTTCCCGGCAAGTTCGTACATATTCCAACACATGGTTGTAAAATCATACATTCATCGATATCTGGAGGAATATATTCCAAATGGAATAAGCAATCCGACACCATTTCAATTGGAAGAAAGTTGAAAAAGTAAATAGAATTCCATGATTTGGCAACACTTTCAATATGAGAGGACATATCAAGTTAATTTACTTTTCCTGAGATCGTGATACCTCACCACACTTTTTAAGTGATAGGTCATTATCTCAAGAGCCTAAGCGTAACCAAGCATTTGATCTTTGTTTAGAATAGAAGATTTAAGAATTATCCAACAAAATTGTGCCATTACTAATTAGAATAACACATTACATAGAAAATAATTCAAAAATAATTGTCTATAAGTACAGAATAATGCTGGATGTATTAACATCGGTAGATGAAATTGATTTACAAGCTAACTTTACCGATACATATTGAGGGTTCGGTATGGACCATCTGTTTATAAACTCAATTGCACTCGACTGATTCAGTTTGTAAAACAATTGTACGGATTAAACTTAAGAGAGAAAATGTCTAGCTATATCTGGAATGATAGCTGTGAAAATTTACAGATTATTACTAAGCGCTTCATAGGTCATATTAAATTTCAAGCTATGAAAATTCGTGCATCTGAAAGGAAAAAAAAAATATGATTGTGTTTAACAGCCTAGATTGATATGATTTTTAAGATTATAAATGTTACGTGATTACTAGGAGAATCGTTTGAAACATGTACCATTCATCAAGTCAAAATTTGGTCCTCTGACTTTAAGTTTCTAAGAATTTCTTTCTCTGGGTTTTTTATGCAATTGGATCCATTTAACATGGTCGCCCTTATGGAAATAATATCCACGATTCTATACAGGAGCACTCGTTCGGATGTGAGGTGGGTCTAATGAAAAGACGGGAAAAGGTACCTTGACAACCATTTTGGAGATAGGGGTTCCCTTGAAAACCCTTCAAGCAGTGGCACTGGTAGCCCTTTCCATTCTCAGCATCTGTACAATTGGAGTTCTCTCGGCACATGTAGGTCGTTGCATTCTTCTTCGCATCATCGCATGTTTGATCTGGAATTAACCAATCGACAACTAGAGGGACCATATCAAATGGCAGCTCGTGCAGATTGTCCGTAGAGAAGCTAAAGAAGCCGTCTTGGGCAACGAAAGCGTATCCGCACGGATTGAAATCAGTGATGCCGAGATGATTGTTGTAGCTAGTGACAGAGATGTTGTATCGGTAGGCGTCTCGAGGAATGCCAGTCTCGCAGCAACCGATCCCCGAGCACGACCCATTAATCACGTCCAAGACGTTGTCGCATGAGGACACGCACCCCGTCACATACGTGCTTCCTTGTCGGCCGCTGAAGGTCGCGTACGTGTCGCATCCCACGGCGATAAATTTGTTCTTGGCAGAAGATATGGGGAATATGGGAAGAGAGAAGATAGGATCATTATTGTATATGGATGTGCCGGACGAATTATAACAATCTTTGGCTACAAACACCGTTACACTAATCTCGTGACTCTCCATAGATATATTGAGTACTCGGAAATTAGAATCTTTACTGTACATATGGGGAGTGGGAGGATCAGTCGAGTCGTTGCAAAAGATGAGGAAAGACTCTGATTCTTCTTTGAAGTAGCAGTCATCGCCGGCATCATTCATCCCGAATGGGTACGCGAAGGTGAGGTTGCCACATCTGTTCGCGCATCCGGGCTTTGTTGTTTGGACTACATCCGCAGTAACTACTGAGAATAGAGCCACCAATGAGCACAACAGCAGCACAACTCTCAAGGGAAGTCTATGGAGCAGCATGGATCCACCCATATTCTTCCTGAAATGAGATGATATTTTGCAACGAGATGATGAGCTTCAGAGCCCGATGACAACCTTTATAAGCGATGATGGAGCTTCTAGAAAGCTAAGGGTGCGTTTGGTAACGTTTCTGTTTAAAAATTGTTCCAGGAAACAGAAATAGAAAAAAGTGTTTCTGTTCCAGGGAATAATTTCTGAACAAAAAAACGCGTTTGAATCGTATAAAATTTCTGTTTCTGGAATAGAATAAGAACAGAAATACGGTTGGTAACTGCAAAATTTTTTTGTTTCTGGAATAGAAAAAGAACAGAAACACGTTTGGTAATGTACAAAATTTCTGTTCCAATTTTTTTTTCAATTGTTCTTTTTTTTTAATAAAGTGTAAACTTAGTATTGAATTATCATTCTCATGAAATTCTCATCAATTTAATTTTGTTCATATTAAGTGAAAACAAACATTCTAAACTTGATCATATTTGCTTATGTGGAAGAAAATTTTTAAGTTTGTACCAAAATTTTCCCTATTTTTTTTTTTTAAATAAGGTGTAAACTTAATTTTGAATTCTCATTATCATGAAATGCTCATCAATTTAATTTTGTTCATGGTAAGTAAAGTCAAACATTCTGAACATGGTTATAAGTGCATACTTTGAAGGAACATTTATAAATAAATTTGTACCAAATTTTTCTCACCATTTTGTTCACACCGCACATGACTAGAAGTTCCTCGTGTTTTGCATACAAAGACAGGCATGAACTCCCACTTTCGACTGTGTGGGTCTCTTACATTTTAGTCCTCCGCGCTCCAACCCGCCAAAGCGGGGGCAAAAGAGCGGAGAAACATGGCGAGAGACAGATGTATGTTTCTTTGGGAGCAACAAAATTTGTTGAGGTTACGTGCTATTAAGTGTAAAAGTAAGCTAACATGACCTATGGCTCTCTTCCAATGAATGACGGCTTGCTTCGGCCATTTAAAGGCATATGTATGGACTGGACACTGCCGTTCAGAAGAAATCATTAACAGCGAGCTCCAGTTCCTATCCTCCCTCTCCTCAATCAAAATCGCAAAAGGAATCGTCAGCCCTCTACACTACTGCTCATCAGCGAGCTCCAGTTCCTATGCTCCCGGTGGTTCCTCTGATAGTGCCAGTTACACTAGGCGTTGAGGAGGAAAAAGGAAGCTCAGGTCTAGCACCATGATTTACCAGCGCCGTGGAACCCCACCTCAATGCATCAAACACGTTTGATCCCAAGCAGCCTGAAAGAATCCGGACCCACTTGCCGTGGTGGTGAATACCGGGAGATTACTGCTCCTTCATATGCTGTCCTTGGTACACCATCCTGCACGTGGGAGAAAGCATCATATCTTTTGTGCGAGTAAGAGAGAAAGAGAGTATCCAACTCTAGAATCATTAATACAAGCAAGGACAATGCGTAAGGGAGCCGTTATAAGCCCTCTACCATGAGCATGGCCGTGAATAATCAGTTATAAATTTACATACTATATTATACATGCAAAACTTGCAAAGTAACTGCACAAGACTGAAGTGACCACACATCAGAGTATACATGTTCTGGCCGAATAAATTGTCGACCTTGGTGGTTCTCTTGTAGCCTCAACCAGTCATCCCAGAAAGTTAGTGTTTTCAAAGAAAATTTCGGGAGACACATGAGCTATAAACATATGTGATCTAAAACCAATATATCAAACCAATAAGGATATGCCTTAGGCCACTTTGGGGATAATTCCTTCCATGTAGATCTGGTCAACAGCCATTCCAGTCCAGAAAGAAATCAGATCGATAAAGGATTTCCGCAAAATGTATTTAAAGATTACAAGAAAAGAGAGATGGAGAAGGAAACACATATCTTCGACAAGAAAAGGTTGATAAGGCTGTGAAGATGAATAAAAGAAGCTTCAAACTTGAAATAAAATGAACTATAGCATCCCTCTGTCTAAACAGGTCCCCCATTAAAACTTCTTGGATCAATCATTAAACACAATACATGGGAATTACTAGCATCATTTAAGTGTGAATTCTCTCAGAAGCTACTCCTCCTGAAGGACAGCAACACAATAAAACCATCCGAAGACAAAACTAACCAAATAATGTAATGGATCCACCATTAGTACTTCTTGACTAACCATAAAAACACAATATATGAGAATTACTACCATCATTTGATGGGGTATAATATTCTCACTTGAACGGATTGACTCTTCCCAATTGATATTTCAAGCAAGACAGTAAATTTACTAAACGTTGGATGAAAGAGAGATTCAGCACTCAGCGTTCTCAAAAATTTTGCTCAATATGACAAATTCAGAAAGGTTCCTCCCACACAGCAAGGAAAGGGTTCCACCACACACTCAAATTTCTTTTTCAAATTCACTAGGCGGAGTGAGTTGCAGATCTAAATTCACCTAAGCTTATAATTACATAACTTAAAAGTCTAGATGCTGGCTGCACATGATAATAACAAATTTACCGAGTACATATCTTAATAACTGAATGTGTATCTCTTGGAACAAAGCTAGAGGTTCAAATGGCCATCGATCCAGAAGTAGATACCAGGATGAGGTAATAGGATGGAGACTTCCAGCAGCAGCAAGTTGATCAGCATGTTCCAATTGTGTCATGAAAAGACACATCTGCGGGAGAGAGGGAAAAAAACAAAAACAAAAAGATAAAAGTCAAACGAGGAAACATATAATTTTGGTGGATAAACAAATGAAGTAAGGACAACCATTGGATAAACATACCAACACAAGAAGAATTGATCACGGAAGCCAACATGACTGCTACATACATATGTACATTGCTTGATGCTGGAGCATCTCTTTAAAGCCAAAAAAAGACGATAATGTTGGGGAAGAAACTGAACTGAAAGATTTAACTGAAACTGGAGAAAAGAAAAGTTTAGCACAAATCCTTTTTCCTGGCCAAGAACCGTTTTGGATATATGTTTGTGATAATCATAAGATAAGCATCTCCCTAACCATCGAACAACAGTTTATACATGAAATTGGAGAGCTAAAGGGCTAAAAAGGCAGCAATTGAAGGTGAATCGACAAAAAAAGATAGTTTAAGTGTGGTTATAGAAAATTAGTATGTTTTAGGATTGGATTACTATAATTCTTGATGGTAACTTGATGAGTTAAAATTTATGAATGGGGCACAAGGCCATACAATTCTGTACTCAATCATAAGATGTCCTGTCCTTTACTAGAAACCAGACCAGCAGAGGAAAGAAAAACGAGTTTCACCAAAAATACCACAGCTACAGCATCAAATACCTGAGTTAATGGGCCCATATTTTGCCTCTTGAATCAAAGCATCTCTTAATTTTCCTGCTGAAATTCCTAAAGTACCACATGTCCATGGTCATCAAAGCAAAATTCCTACAAAGTAACCCCACAACAGAGCACGAAGGCAACGAACATCTAAAATCACGCTATTCTATAGTTACGAGACTTTCTGCAATTAATAGACGGCCCACAAACACTATAATTTTCTACATCTTTACTAGGAGTAGACAATCTAGTGCTATCAACCCCTTCTCATTTGTTCTACATCGAACACTTCTTTCACGTGTTAGGAAAGAAGCCTTAGTCCTTCTATCTCGCATGATTTTGTAAATTACTTTAGTTCAGCGACTGATGCAAGCACGCGCAAAAGGAACAGAATCTCTGGTCAAAATACATAAACTAAGATAAAGGTGCAATTGAATTCGCCCGCATTTTCAGTCCATCAGCATTAGCAAACTGAAAATTCAGCAGACGAAACAACTTTTGTTCCATTTATTCGCATCAGTCTTCTGTTTTACACGCGAAATGGCGTTTAAGAAAGAAGCGAACAACAAAAACCTACAAAACCACACAAAAGCAGCCGCGAGCACATATGCACGTGGATCGGTCACACAAAACCGCAAAAATTCCAGATCGCGTGAGAATCGGGACCAAGGAATCACCTGGATGTGGATCAACGCCACCGCCGCGGCGAGGAGGAGGAACCACCGGAAGTCGCAGAGGAACTTTCTCACCATCGTCTCTCCGGAGCCGGCGGGGGAAACCGCCGTAGCAGCTGAAGATCACGCGGCGAAGGCGTCGGGAGCACCGAACATGGCCGAGCTAGCGAGAGGAGCTTGAGGATTTCTGAGAAGGCTTTGATGGCGAATCTCGAGCGTCGAAGGTGGGGTGCTTCGTTCTCCTTGAAGCGACGACGGTGACGGCGACGACGACGACTAGGAGCGGCGAGTCAACAAAGCCGAGCCGAGGCGGGAGACCGGCTTCCGAAGCCGGACGATCGGCGCCGGCCGACCGAAGCCTGTTTGGAGACGAGGCTCGCAGGAGGAGAGGCGGTGTTCGTCGCAAGAGGAGAAGCTCGTCGCAGGAGGAGAAGCTCGTCGCAGGGGGAGAGAGGCGGTGTTCGATGGGAGCAAGAAATAGAAAAGGAACACAATTTTGTTCCTTTTTTGTTTGTTTCAGAAATAAGAAACACAAATTTTGTGTTTCTTATTTCTGTTTTTTTTTGGTTTCTGGGAATAAAAGAACAAAAAAGGAACAGAAACGCACCCAAACGCGTTTCTGTTCCTTTTTTGTTCCCAGAAACAAAAAAACAAAAAAAATGTTTAAAAACAAAAAAAAAGAAACACAAACAAACAGAGCCTAAGGAGTATATGCATTATTCATAGTCCCCACCATATTGATTGTCTTCGCGGTGATTACATCATTACTAATCAATCATACGGTTTTGTCCACTCTCTATGGCTCTTCACTAAAGAAGCCTTGACAAGCCTGTCGCGATTCACGTTGTGGCGTCGCAATCATTCGTAGTAGTTTTCTCAGATTCGCCTATAAAGTTTCAAGTAAATCCTAAGTCAATGCGATCAGTTTTCTTGGCAATTTCTCACGCACGAGAGTATGTCCCATCAAGGTGCTTTCATTGTCCTGCCAAGACTTGAAAAGTCAAGCAAGTATGAAGCGTATGCAATGGGAGATCACAACGCTAAAATTCGTTAAAGGACTCATTGCCCTCAAGGAAAATTTAACAAGTTTTATAATAGAAAATTATCAATAAATTTTTTTTAAACCTATTATACTTGTACAAATTCAGTCATAAAATCTTCAATTGTGCTAATTAAAACTCAAACCTGTTGAAAGTTTACCAATTTAATTTTTTTATCAAACTTGACCAAAAATCGCTATAGTATATAATTTTTATAATTTTTGGGAAAAGCCTAAGGCAAGGCGGTCGGTTTCCTTGGCAATTTCTCATGTGCAACAATATATTTCGTCCCGAGTTATTGCCCACCAACTTTGGGTGCATCATAGATAGAGAGTATAAATGAGACGAGATGCTTACTACACCAAGACTTGAAAAGTTAAGCAAGTACTAAGTGTATGCAATGGGAGATCACAACTAGAAGTGATCGGTTCTCGGATGATTTGATTCCCACCCCAAAATCGAGAATTGGACCAAAAGGATCGATTCTTTGTTTCTAAAACCATGAAACCGGATCAGTGCCCCTGAAACTGGACCAATGCCCCTGAAACCGAACCAACCAATTTGGTTTAGTTCCTAGGTGGATCATGGAACCGGTGGCGTGTTCAAATTTATTTATTTATTTATTTTTCATTAATGTTCAAGATGAATTGAAGATGTTCTCGATAACCAAGATGTTTCTGCAATCAGTGAATTACGTGTAGCATCGCAGGTTACACATAACTTTTTTCCAATTTGTGGCAAAATTTGGTTAGAATGAGCAACTATTGTTTATGTTTTGATTTGTTCTTGTCATCTTACTCACATGCATGAGTGAAATAGGAGTCGTGCGACTTGTGCTTGTCTGTATGCGTGAGTGAAGTCTAAAATGTGAGATAGATTAGGGGTTTTTTAACAAATTATAAGGAAATTAAAAAAAAAAAAATTGGTCTAACCCAGGTGAGCAGTTCCACACCTGAAACTGAGGATTGGACTAAAATTCACTAGTTTAAATTTTATAGAATTGAGAACTAGATCGGTGCCCCCAGGAACCGCCCAAAACTGGCCGATCTAGTCCCATCCAAGTGGCTCCTTTTGCTTATCCCTAATCATAACTCTAAAATAGAAGAATGCTGAAGAAGAAAATCATGAAGAGCAAACTGCTTTGAGATGGTGATTGGTGATGGTCAGTTCCATTAAAAAGAACAAAAACTAACCAACCTATATATAGCAGAAGAACGAAATCTACAGTGTCCAAATCTACACAATAGAAAACATAATCCTCAAATTCAAATTACATTTTCCAATTCAAAGTCAAACCATAGATATGGTCTGAGATCTAATCATTGCTAACTAAAAGGACTTTGGGAGTCTGAAATTGATTTTTAGAAATTTCTGATGGTTGACCGAAAGTTCCAGGTAAATGCCAAGTCAATGGGGTCGGTTTCCTCGACAATTTCTTATGTAGCATGATAAGTCGCATCAGAATTTGTCGTTGCCTGCCAACTTTGACTGCGTCATTGATAGATGCAAGGTGCTTTCATTACATTGCCAAGACTTGAGAAGTCTAGCAAATCAACGGTAAGCGTCTGTAGTGGAGGAGAGATCACAACCCCAAAACAAAAGAATGACAAAGAAGAAAAATACAAGAGCAGAGTGGTTTGAGCTGGGGATTGTCTGCACGTTCAGATTTTTTTCTATTGCATTCTGGAAAAGAATAATGCCTATTTTCAGAGTGATTAATCAACTAGTTTTAAAGAGGTAAAAACTAAACATTTGCCATTGCCGTGCAATAAGATTTTTAGATAACATTTCATTATATACTTTTACATTAAGATAAGATACGTTGAACGTAGGTTTTTTTTTTTTTTTTTTAATCTTGGTTGTTGGCCTAGGATTTCTAATTAAAAATATGGACTGTGGTGATACGTATTGTGGAGAATTATCAGTCCAAGGAATTTATTTTTCCTTCCATCTGGTATCCGTGTTGTAAATCTTTTGTTGCATTTCCATAATTTTGAGGAAAACACCATCTTGCTGCCACCGTGGTAACAAAGAAAAACGCAATCATTATTGCCAAAAGTCATTTTGAAGAAACTAGGCTAATCGAATTAGGAGCAAAATAGTGTCTCATATTGGACCTTAGTGTAAATGTGACTTAAACCGGAAAAAGTACAAAAAAAAAAAAAAAAAAGTCTTAAATCTATTGTCTTGATACCAATTCAGCTCTAAACATTTTAATTGGATCAATTTAATTCTAAACATTTTCATATTGATACCAATTTAGTCCATCCAACCAATTTAAACTAAAAATTGCCAATGTGAACACTAGTCGTCCTACGTAGCATGATTGATGCTGGCGTGGACACTTTTAATAATATTTTCATATTTTTTGAATTTTTTGAATTTTTAAAATCCTTTTTTCTTTTTCTTTTTTCAACCTCCCTCTTCGTTGCTTTTTCTTTTTGCCAGTGACCATTGCTAGCCACCGACCATAGCCATGGTCAGCGAGGGCTGGCCTTGGTCAACCTCACCAACCACAAGCAATGGTCGGCCTCACTAGGCTGCCCTTGAGCGAGGGCAAGCACCGACCGTCAAAGCGAGGCCCTCTCACCAGATCTAGTGACCAACCATCGCACAGGTGAGGGCAAGGCTAGTTGGGCCTCGCCATCACCCACGTAGGGCTCACCAAGCCTCACCCTCGCCCAAGCGAGAGCCTCGACAAGGCCAACCTTTACTTAGGCGAGGTACAATGAGGCCACCCTAGCCTAGGAGATTGTCAGCCTCATCAGATCTGGCGAGGGGGCCTCACCTAGCAACACTTGGACGGCTGACTCTCTGCGTTGCCCACGCGCTCGCCCAAAGAAATTACCATCGGATAGTTGCATATATGTTGCATTGCTATGTCTACAAAGAAATTACCGCTATGTAAGGCGCCTATTTAAGCAAAAGCATACATTCTTCGTTCAAATTATCTGATGGCAAATTGAATAGCAGTATTGTGTTGCTGATTGGAGAGCTTACCTTGTACTCTAACGATTATACCACACATAAATAGATAATGTTTCCTTTCGACGGATTAGTTCTAGAAAATATAGAATTAATGTGTAATATCTTTTAAGACGCTGTCTAAGGGCTTTGTGGCAGAACGTAAATTAGATATAACAAATGTGACTGTCCATCAACAAATTAACCTAGCGTGAACCGGTCAACCTACCCTAGCAAAAAACTATTGATTCAGGTTGGTTCCGTTTCGATTTGAAATCTGAAAAGAAGAAAAACTAACCAACCTATATATAGCAGAAGAACGAAATTTGCAGTGTCCAAATCTACACAATAGAAAACATAATCCTCAAATCAAATTACATTTTCCAATTCAAAGTAAAACGACAGATATGGTCCGAGATCTGATCATTGCTAACTAAAAGGAATTTGGGAGTCTAAAATCGATTTTCAAAAATTTCTGATGGTTGACCTAAAGTTCCAGGTAAATGCCAAGTCAATGGGGTCGGTTTCCTCACCAATTTCTTATGTAGCACAATAGGTCACATCAGAATTTGTTATTGCCCGCCAACTTTGACTGCGTCATTGATAGATGCAGGGTGCTTTCATTACATTGCCAAGACTTGAGAAGTCTATCAACGGTAAGCATATGCAGTGGGGGAGAGATCACAACCCCAAAACAAGAGAATGACAAAGAAGAAAAATCAACAAGAGCAGAGTGGTTTGAGCTGGGGATTGTCTGCATGAAATGTGTTTCAAGGTGGATGGATTTTATAATCTGAAAATTTGTATTTTCCTGTTTCTAGACTGTATATATGCATTCTAAAAAGGAGTAACTGGTAGCTTCAAAATAATTAATCAATAACTGGTAGCTTCAAAATAATTAATCAACTAGCTTCAAAGAGGTAAAATATCAACTTTTTTAATTGTTGTGTTACAAAATTAAGATGTTGAAATAAGATTCCATTATGTACTTTTAAGCTTAAAAAAGATACATCACGTGTGGATATTTTTTTCCTTTTTCTAGGCTAACATTTCCAACTAATATGGATTGTGAAGGGAACATTGTCCAAATAGTCCTAAACCTATTGCACTTTTGTCAATTTAGTCCTAAACTTTTCAATTTTGCCAATTGAGTCATAAACATTTTCACATTTTTGCAAATTTAATCCTAAGTATTTTTACTTCTTGCCGATTGAGCCCATTCAACCAATTTTGGCTAAAAATTGCTGACGTGGATGATCGGCTTTAACGTGGCACTTTTTAAATAGCATTTTTTTAAAAAAATTATGCTTTTTTTTTTATCTAGTCGGCAAAGGTTGTCGGCCAACCCTCGCCAGCCACAAGCGAGGGCCAACAAGCGAGAGCCGACCAACCCTCACCAGCTCCGGGTGAGGGCGCACAAGCCCTCGCCTAGAAATAGCAAGGCCTATGACGCCCTCACCAAATCTAGCAAGGCGAGGGCTTGGTGACCCTCGCTAGCTCTAAGCAAGGGGGGTGACCTCGCTCAAGGCCTTCGCCTGGCTAGATCTAGCGAGTGCGATGACCTTGCTCGAGGCCTTTGCCTGGCATGCCCTCACCTTCACTGGTGAGGGCATCGTGACCCTCGCCCAAAGCTCGTGAAGGGCACAATGCCCTCGCCCAAAAGTTGGTGAGGGTCAATTGGCCCTCGCCTATGGCTAGTGAGGGTCGCCGACCCTCACCTATGACTGACGCTGGCCCTCACCTATGGCCAAGGCCAGCCAAATCCGAACCCAAAAAAAAAAAAAAACAATAAAAAGTTGAAAAAGAAAAATCATAAAAAATTCAAAATATTATTTAAAAAGTGACATGTCAGCACCGGCCATCCACATTAGCAATTTCCAGCCAAAATTGACCGGATAGAGTGAATTGATAAGAAGTGAAAAGATTTATGATTGAATTAATAAAATTGAAATATTTATGACTTAATTGGTAAAAGTGTAATAGGTTGAGGACTTTTTGGATAATTTTTCCGATTGTGGTTGATACGCATTTGTGGAGAATTATCATTATCAAGAATTTAATTTTTCTTTTCCCTTTTCTGGTCCAGTGACTGTAGTTATTAGCTTATTTTAAGCTGTGGATTTAACAACGGCAGGTCCTGGAGACTTTCAAGAGACGATTCCACTACAAATCCTTGTGTGACGAAGTCTTTGTGCGGTGCGGTGCGCGTTTAAATTTTCCAAATGCACGATTTATTTGACATATATTTCTTAATCTTTCGTCGCTGCTCATCCGAACAAAACAGGCCATTGTGGGCCAAAGACTGGTGCACAATTGTCCCAGAAGAGCTGCTCTTACTTTTCAAATAATCCGTGGGAAACAAAAAGTCTTGGTCTTCTCCTTTCCCAATCGATTTTTATAGTATGGTGCATTGGGGATGTTACTTCTGCGCATGGCAAAATTTTTCTTTCGGGGCGTTGATTAATGCAAAAATTGAAATTTGATAGCGAAAGGAGAAGACCTAACCTCTCTCTTTCATGAAGAAAGAGACTTCTTGTGAGACTTATTCTTTAACTCTATATTTGAACAATTCCAAAACTTAATAATGCACCTTAAGTCTCAGTCGTCGGGCAGCAATTATCAATGAAAAAGGCACACTAGTTCGTAAATTTCATCAGTTGACTTACAATAAGGTATAATTATCTTTAGCAATGTCTCTCTACAAATCTTTAGAATTCTTTGGAGCGACTAATTGAAAATCCCAACTGCCGACGTAATTGGACGATGCATTGAGAGATGATGTGCATCCAAACTCAATAACTTATTAATGAGGGCTTTGACGCTCTCCATCATAAGCATCTAGAAACTTTTCAAACGGGTTCTTTGCCAACTAATAAGCTAAGTACCCTTGTCAAATTTCCAATAGAAATCTGGCTGCAGGAAATTTTTTCAACACTGACCAAATTGACGCATGATGCCTACATGGGCAAGTCGAATTACTTCGATAATCTAAATCTATCAGTAAGAAAATCCGACATTATCACACGACATTAGATTTAGGGGTATACGCCTAAAGAGGCAGGCCAACAACCCTGGATTAGGTGCAAACTCTCTGAAGCCCATTCCTCACACGACATTGGATTTTGTATTTTAGTTCTTTAACAACCTATGTATTTCTAGGAGTCACCACTAGCCTATTGAAGTTGGCTAGAAACAAATCAAGTCACAGTAATATTGTCTTAATTCCTATGCAACCAGAGATTTCTAGAAACAGAGACTTATTTACGCCAATGTTTCTAGTAGCATCCTTGCAGTACTACTAACTTGACTAAAAAGGATCTTTTTATGTGAAAAACTCAATTTTTTACCAAAGTTGACTTTTGATGAAAGGATGGACCAAAAAGTTAACTCAAAAATCAACCATTTGACTTTTCTAGTTTTTAATATAAAAAAATGAACAGAAAATTGCTTAACAATGACAAGACAGAAGAAAGAAATGAAAACGACACTTTTTTGTTCATAAAACAAGCTTTGTCGCAGTCAGAAACCCTAACCTCAAGTTTTTATCTT
Organism: Eucalyptus pumila; assembly: GCA_016097595.1. Lineage (NCBI taxonomy): Eukaryota > Viridiplantae > Streptophyta > Magnoliopsida > Myrtales > Myrtaceae > Eucalyptus > Eucalyptus pumila. The sequence goes on along the minus strand of CM027848.1, from coordinate 20,354,958 downwards.
TATCGATGCGTTAACTAAAAATTAAATGTCAACAACCTTAAAACAAGTTCGGTTACATAGAGGGGTAAGAATCTCAAACAAATGATTAGCCATATGATTAGTCAAATCATTTTGTGTTCTTCATACATCCTCCTCATGGTGGCCATTAGTGTTGAATTTGGGTCAAATCCCTTCTCTAATCCTTGGTAAAGTTCCGGGGAATATCACCAAAATTCAAGCTCAAATTGACATCATCAACTAGGTTTGCCTCCTGATTGGAATTTTCTAAACAAGCAGGCATTTCTCTTACACATTGCAGGGACTGATTGTCCTCGCCAATGGCAGTGCCACTCTCCTTGTTCCTTATTCTTGCCATAGACACCTCCTAGGAATGGACCGTGATGGTCCCACCGACGTGCCAAAAAAAATATTCGCAGGGGAAACAACTTCCTTGACAAATATCTTTTACCGAGAGGCAAATCTTGGGCCATTTTATGTAAATCGGGTTTTGCATCATTTCAGAAAGGAAGTGACTAGTCTTACTCTATAGACAATAAAGCAAAGGATAAACATGAGATAAAATGTGCAATAAAATGTAAACATGCAATAACAAGATAGCCAAAAGACAAATTTTCTTGTGTTCATTTGATTGTTAGGAAAAGGGTCCTTTACAATTGTGTCTCTTTGGCTATTTATAGCTAATCTCACAAGTAACTGTTCTTCAACAGTTATTATCTTCAATTTCAAATCACTTCTGGAGACTTCGGTACCATGCCAATAATTGCATCACCTTATCCATAGTGTCATGGGCACCAAACTCTCGAAATTGTCTTCATTTTTATCTCTTTGAGCCGGAGCAATTACTAATTCCAAATCCTCGGTATCTCTTGTAACCCGCCATTCTTCTCACGACTTGGGCTTAATGGGCGTTCCTCTTTTCTAGGCCCAATGAGCTAATTTTCGCGCCAACATCAGTTATCCATTAAGTATGAAGTTTTGACAAATTATACCACAAGCAATGCATCAGGACAGGTGAGTCCCTAAAAAAACTGATAAAAGCAGCAAACCGAAACCGAGCGGTCTCGGATGTGAACAATGAAAAGAACTATGTTCAGCAAAAAAAAAAAATCATCGTAAGGAACAAAGAAGTTCTTAAGAAGCAATTACATTTTGACAAGAAAATGCAGTAATTCTGTGTCAGAAACCGAATGTTGAATCAACATACAAGATTGTACTGAAGGCTTGCAACTTTTGGTATTAGTTCAGAACGTAAGGATATAATCCTTCAATCCTAGGACTTAATCTCCGGTCAATCGAAGTTCGTCATGAATTGTTACCGAATTAGATTACTGCTTCTTCTTTTTTTCAGTTGAATACCAGAAGTAGTGCACACGGTACTCTTGCGCCAAAATAAGAAACAGAATTCAATGGACTCGAATTCGCTGAAATATTTGGCTTGAAGGATTTATACATCAATCATTTTCAATGCCGCATTCTATGCTGATCAATCATTTTGTTATCATCTCAACTCTAAATTTCCAATCCTTCAAAGAGAACGTGCTGAAATATTTGGCTCGAAGGATTTACATCAATCATTTTCAATTCCTCATTCTATACTGATCAATCTTTTTTTTTTTTTATCACCTCAACTCTAAATTTCTAATCCTTCAATGAGAACGTGCGAAAACCAAAAGAATTTCACTATAAACCACATAAGTACATTTACGCGATTAAAAACGAGAGATATTTACTAACTGAGCTTCTGTAAGCTAGAAATTACGAGAACCCTTTTTTAATTATCTTCATACGTGAGCTTTCTAGCGTTTATGCTCCCAAAAATGAGATCCAATTTCTTTTCAGGAAGGCATACATAAATAATAGATCCGTTAAACGGGTGGGTCGGGCCAGATTTGGGTCGGATCATAAATGGTCTGGCCCAAATCGACCAATTTAACCCGTTTATGACTCATTTATTGCTAAAATAGTTTTATACAACACAAATTTAATGAACAATTTTTATAATTTTTAAAATAATTATTTTAAAAGATCGAATTTTAATTATTTTTATTTTTAAATATATTTTTCTTTTTCTTTTTTTCTTCTTCTTCGTCTTTGGCCGGCCGCCGGCCACGACAACGGCCGGCGGCCGGCCACAGTGAGCCTGGAGCTTGCTTGGCTCACCGACACCAGCGAGCTCGAGTCCGCCAGATGAACAAGGCTCGAGCCTCGCCGGACGTCGGCGAGCTCGAGGCTCACCGGCATCAGGCAAGCTCGAGCTCGTCCCTTGCCGAATCTGGCAAGGCTCAAGCCTCACCCGACGCCGGCGAGTTTGAGTCTCGCCAAATCGGTGAGCCCTCCGCCTTGCCGAGATCCGGCAAGGGGCGAGCTCGAGCTCGCCCGACGCCGGTGAGCTTGAGGCTCGCTCTGGCCGGCCGCCGGCCATCGCCGTGCCAAGAACCGAAGGAAGAAGAAAGAAAAAAATGAAAGAAAAAATAAAAAATAAAAGAAAATCAAAATAAAAATAATAATTATAATTTCGATTTTTATAAAAAAAAATATTTTTGTAAAGTTAAAGAGAGAAGAGAGAGATTGTGAGGTTTTGGGTGAAAATGGATTCTAAATCCAACTCATTTAAGACCCACTTAAAAACCATCTATCAAAGTCTTTAATTGTTAAACCCATTTAACTACTTTTTATCAAAAAACAAGTGACCCATATATGACATTTTTATGATTTAAATGGGTCATATATGGGTCTAAGACCCATTTTAACACCTCTATGTCTCTGCTGGGGGGATCAAATTGGACTTGGAGCAAGTTGATGATAAGGATGCTGAGATGGTTTTGAATGGAAGGATTTTGTCGGAGAAGGAATGCTCGAGTCAAGCTGCATAGCTAATGTTTTAAGGAATGCCTGGGCTGGTATTGGTGAGATTCCCATAACCCCTCAAATTCATAGGACATAAGGAATGGAGGCATTCCAGCCCAAACATACTCCCATCCTCGCCTCAGCATAGATCGTGCCAAAATGAAAATTGAAGTAACATGCCTGCCCACGCAGGTCTAGGACGCTGGTGGTGGGCCGATGCTGGACCAATGCTTTTGGCAGCGGTGGTGCTCCACGATATATCGGCCTCCGTTCATTCCAATTGCGGGTGCGGTTCAATCTGGACTGCGGATTGCTTCTTCAGGCCCCAGGCAATGCCAAAAAATGGGTTCGTGAATCGACGGAGCAGACCTCCCACGGCCATGACTAAGAAGTTCGCCAGCCTCATGTGATCGCAGATCTCCGTCGGAGTGAATCAACGCAGATAGCTGAAATTAAATGAGCGGAAACAACAGCTTTCATTCCTATTCTTACAAAAACAGGTCCGGTATGAAAATTTAATGTAAGAACACACGTTTGATATGTCATTTTTATATATTCTTACACCTCGGTCTCTTTATATACTATTCGTGTTTATTAAAAAGTGATTACATAATCCTTTTAGGATAATCATCTTAATGAATGGGAAATTACTGAAGTATAGATATTTGTTTCAGTTGAAATTACTGAAGCTTTCCAAAAACGAATAGATAGTTTTCCAAAAAAATGTGGGAAATTACTGAAGTATGGCTTTCACTTATGGAAAAAATCTTTTTTTTTTTTTTTAAATTGTTCTGTGAAGGCTGTATTTCTTGTAATTTTGCAAGTGGGGGGATTACAGTGTTGTAAGAGATGGTTGTGTCTGTAAGTGGAAGGCCGGAACACTATAAATTTATCTTACAATATCATCCATCTCTTTACCTTTTTTTATTATCCATATATATATAAACTACTGCATCTATATAACTATGTTTCTTTTGCAAAAGCTAATTTTCTCCCTTTTATGAGATGTTATGATTCTTTTTAAATTCAGCCCCTTATTGAGCTTTACATTAGTAGTCATCTCAAGAATAGAGGATTATGTTGGGTTTTGTTTTTGTCTTTGGAGTAATCTATTTTATCCATACTAATAAGAATTGTATACTTATGCCAAAAGAAAATAATTAATACTATAAAAAAATCCAAATTAATATATTTATGATAAATTTATTTCAAATAAATTTTTTGATTATTAAAAATCATAAACTGATACAGTGACAATTTTATCTCAATTAATTTTCATTAAATTAAATTAATATCATGAAAAATCAAAATTTGGTACATCCGTATGACTAATGGATGGTAAGATCCCAAATTAATACACCTATCAATTGTTATATGTTCAACTTATTAATTTGATGATAAAATTTAATAAAAATTCATAAAATATGAATTTGTCGCAGATGTAATAGTTGAAGGTCTTTGGCAATCAAAAAATTAATTTGGGATAAATTTTTAATAAGTGTATCAATTTTTGTGGTATTAATCCAAAACTATTTACCGACAAAAAAAAAACTATTTATGAAACCTGACGTTAAGTGTGAAAAGAAAAAGCCATGTGATTTTATTTTATTTTTTTGGTGGAAAGAAGCCATATGATTAAAAAACTCAAGAAGGACAGGAGACCAAAAGCTTAAGATGGGAGTCCATTTCTGATTCTCAGTCGTCGTCATTCGAGTTCGCGTGTATTGTCTTGCGGAATCGCGTTGCAACCGTCGACCTCGTCCTCCTCCTCGTCCCGAGCCAGAAGCCCCTTCGACTTCAATCGTAATTCGTCGAAGACGAGGTATTCTCTTCGATCGCGAGCTTTCCGCTCTCTTTATTGACCGCGAATTGCTCGTTCTTGGTTCGGTTCTTCAATACCCAGAAATCGTTCGATTGATATTTGGTAAAAAGCAAGAAATTTGTTCTCTGGGTATGCTTAAAAGATTGGCTTTGATTGCTTTCGCTGCGGTGGTAGGCGGGTCTGTGCTCGCGGTACATTTGCGTGCTTGATTCTTGAGTAATTTGAGCGGATATGAGGGGGGAGTGATTAGGGAGTGGTGAGAATGCACGAATTATATAACCAAATGTTCGCTGGGTATGCTCGAAAGATTGGCTTTGATTGCTTTCGTTATGATGTCCGTGCTTGTGGTGCATTATCATGCTTGATTTTGAGAAATTTGCCCGGATATGAGGGGAGTGAATTGGGAGTGGCGAGGATGCACGAATTATACACCCAAATCTTCTCTGGGTACGCTTGAAAGATTGGCTTTGATTACTTTCGTTGTGGTGGTAGGCGAGTTGGTGCTCGCAGTACATTTCCGTGCTTGATACTTGAGTAATTTGCCCGGATATGAGAGGGGAGTCATTTGGGAGTGGCGAGAATGCGCAAAGATATATACCCAAATGTTAGACAGCATGAGGCATGATTTTCCCTTTTCTTTGAGTTTTTTGATATATTGGTTCACTGTTGTTCAATTTTTCAGTTGAATTTGGTGGAAGTCAGACTTCCTGTAGCAGACTTGATTTGCAAGGATATATTGAAATGCAGGTATGATTACTTGTAACTGCTGCCTCTTTGTTCTGCTGTTTCCACACAATGGGGAGTGAAGTCTATTGTTTTCAAAACTTTGCGCCCAGAATATGATCATTCTTGAAAAGTTTTCTTTCTTATGGTGAAATTTACACTAGGCTATCATACTTATGTACTGAGTAAGTCATTTTGCCATGCCGGGTATCTCATGAAGCAGCAGTTTTGACCTCCTGCAATTATACATGTGGAGGAATTGGTTTCTGCTTTTTTTTCTTTATAACCCCAGGTTGGTTGTGGATCCTAATGTCGATGTGTGCTTATATTTGTAGACATCGAGGGCGAGGCTGTTCAAGGAATACAAAGAGGTGCAGCGAGAGAAGGGAGCTGATCCGGACATTCAGTTGGTTTGTGATGACTCAAACATATTTAAGTGGACTGCTCTTATCAAGGTGAGATTGAATGGCTGGTGGGGGGTAATTGTCAAGGGAATGGTGCGGTTGCTCATATAATAAAAATGACAATTCTCTTTTTCATTAGGGACCGTCGGAGACTCCTTTTGAGGGTGGTGTTTTCCAGCTCGCCTTTGCTATACCTGAGCAGTATCCACTGCAGCCGCCTCAAGTTCGTTTCCTGACTAAGATATTCCACCCCAACGTGCACTTTAAGGTATAATTGTTTGTATAGGAATGCTTATTGATGATAACTTAGCTGGAACTAGATCAAGTAAATGTTAATTGGTTGAAGGGTGAACTGATTTACTATGTTGTCGGCGGTTAATGGTTCTTCTAGTCAATATCTATTTTGTTCAGAATCAGAAACTAGAAAGAGTTGGTAGTTTCGGTTTCTGATTTAACTGGCACATGAAAGATAGATGGAGGTGCAAAGCTGAGAATTGGATACTTCTTTGACACTTTATCAGGAACCAATCTTGACCTGTTTTAGGTTAATTTTTTCCAAATTCTGTTTCCAATCTCTACATGAATAGATTTTCTGATAACTACTAGCTTGGGAAAGTCAACAGAGATACCTGATGCAAAAGTATGAGATGCTGTGAGTGTTTGTTTGACTAATTGATAGACATTTTAATTTTATACAGACGGGGGAGATATGCCTTGATATTCTGAAGAATGCATGGAGTCCTGCCTGGACACTTCAGTCTGTTTGCAGGGCTATAATAGCTCTCATGGCCCACCCTGAGCCTGACAGCCCACTAAATTGCGATTCAGGTATCATGGATTTTTTTTTAAGCAAGATATAACATCTGTAACTAAAAAATCATTATTCTTTCGTCATTACATTAACCTCAACCTGAAAGTTCCTCACCTAAAGTCTTCGTAATGCCTATTATCTAAGTGAACTAGTGTGCTGTTTAATATTTGTTGCTTGCACCTCTTGCAAGGAGTGCATACTCGTGTGCTTGCATGTTCACTGTTTCGTGATAAAATGTGGCAGTGTTGCTTCCTTAATAATATCTAGTTGAATGTTGTTTCAGTTACATTAAAACTATGCAGAGTTAGGACCAAGAGCCAAAAGTTGGTAGAGTCACCTTTCTCGGTATAAAATCTGGATTTGGGGATCACTTCACCTTCCCACCTTGTGCATACCATAACAACAAGGACAAGAAGTTGTGCCATTGCACTTCATCAAGTAATATTTTCTCCCCTCAGCCAAAAAAGAGAAAAGTGAAATTCCCTCTTAAACAGGAAAAGAACAAAACTCTGTGGCAAAGTTCATATGAGAACAATCATCTTCTGTCCTCCATGATATTGACATAGACTAGTTATATCAGTGCCGACAAGGAGTGCCCTCCACATCTCGCAGTGATTCTCAATAGGTTGCTTTTAGAAGGAGGTGCAACAGTGTCCTTAATCGAACTGTTGTGGAAATAACAAGAGCGAGACCTTTTTTTTCGTTTGACAATTATTAAGAGAGAGCATTTGATTTCATCGGGTCTTCCACATTTTGTTTCCTAATCCCATCTCACAAATACTTCATCTCATTCTTTATTTCTAATGGTGATTCAGTTGGATTGGATACACAGGACAGTAGTGCTGGGACAAGTGATTATAGTTGGATGTCTTTGCCTCAATTGAGTATTGACATAAACACATTCTGTTGGTCTGTACATTACGCACGAGATTCTGGGGATTAGATGAATTAGGCATGATATAATGCTTCAATTTCAACTCAAACTCTTATCTATTAGATACCTTAAGAGCAATTTGTCTTAGTCATTCATGCAACAAGCACTCTTGGGGTTTGTTGATTACCTCTTGGTTGGCCAAAATATTATATGGCTTAAATGAGATAATTTCAACTATGGAGTGATGGAGAACGGTAATAAAGAACAAATGCTTGTACTTGTCCAATGTAACATTTCAAAATTATTTTTTCCTTCTGTCCTGGTCCTGCTTGCAATGATCGCAGTGTATTAGAAAAGAGATTATGTTTTTCCGAAGTAAAATCCGTTAGATGAAAATGTGGGGCCCCTGGGAAGGACTGCCTGCCATGAATCCACTGTTGTGTCAGGCGGTCATGTTCTTCTACTGCTGTCCTTAATATGACTCTTTACTCTGCTCCTCCATGTGTGGTGAGGTGAGCCTTTCTTTTCTTTTTATTTCTCTCTAGGCAGCTCTCTTGCTCAGATTGCTGCTGAGCTCTTGGAATCATCTTTGATGGGAATTAGGCTTCTTGAGAGCATCTGTTCGTGTGTGTGACATTCTGTGAGCTTGGATGTTGATGTGCTTATTGCAAGATAGCTGTCCAGTGTTGTGTATCAGTTTAATGGATGCTTTGATATGAATAGAGTACTGAGACTCTACCTACGAAAAAAAGAAAATAACGATTCCATCATTTAGTGTGTTGTGTGTATGTGTGGGCAACTAGAGCTTTTGAGGTGGTGTCCTTGATATACTGTCCAAATGCTGAAGAGCAGACCTGAGTGCAACTGCAAGGGAATCTGAGTGTATAAATGTGGTTCAAGAGACAAGCCCTTCTCAGGTTATAGAACAACACAAGAAACTAGTAAAACGTAGTGATTGGGTTATGTATTGCATGATTTTGATGGTTTGGTCATGTCAATATAATCTTTGTTGTTACTTAAATAAATTTCTCATTATGTCGAAGGCTCAACACACAGAGGATATCAAAAGTATGGGGCTAGGGTTACATATAGCATGATTTACTTACCTTTGTTTGCAGGAAACCTACTCCGATCGGGTGACGTGAGAGGATACCAATCCATGGCGAGTATGTACACTAGGCTCGCTGCCATGCCGAAGAAAGGCTGAAACCAAGCACTTAGGCATGCTCGATTTGATGCATTGACGCCTTTATCCATGTGCTTGTAAAATAACTCAGGACTTTTCTTATGAAGATAAAGCTGTATGGTTCTTCATGCAGATGAATTCTTAATTAACAAAAGCTGAAGTCGGGCTAGAGAACAGAGTCGGTATGTCATTTGCTGTACAATATCATGCCAGTTGCTAGATTTGGTGTTGAGCTCCTCCAAAAGATGGATTCTCTTTACAAATTCAGTGAACTCTGCTGAACAAGCCTGTATCTGTTCTGAGTTTAAACTGGATCTTATGTTTCTCCTTCTGGGCATAACCTTGAGCTCGTGCCTGAGATTGAATATCATTTACAAAGACAGAAAGTTTCTCTTCTTCCTTTTGGCAAATTGGCATTTTTTTTTTTCTTTTTGGTAAGAGGTAAGAATATATTGAGCTTCGGACAAATATACAAAAATTGGCGCCAAAACTTACACTCTAGCTGCAACAACAAGAAGAGTAAGAGAGAGCCGAAGAAAAGCCAAAGGAAACAACAAACACAGCAGCATAGCCCAAGGCCGGCGAACAAGCAACACTACGAACAACTCAACAAACCTCGACTAGCAATAAGAAAGACGAAGAACGGAGAGTCCATTTTAAGACAATAGACATAGGAGATGAGGGGGTTCTATAGCATAAAAGGGATTCTACAGAAAGAGGCATTAGTAGTCATGCTTTGGGAAATGAAATTATCAATCCGCTTTTTATTAAATTAACTAATAGATTAAAAAAAAAAAAGTGCTTGATCCAACTAATCTCAAATCTCTCCCCTTTGTCCAAAAAGATTCCGTTGACTACTGCGTGATCATCGAGAAAGTTGTCGCGCAATCATAGAAAAAACATTGTAATTTTCGATGCAAAAAATTTAACGATTTTAAAATGTAAACTATTTATTTTTGAATAAATGGGTCTTGCGAACGAATGTTGACTGATTAATCATACTTTTTGATAATTAAATTCTAAATATATTTAAAAAAAGTGCCTTCTGACACTTATTAATGTTATCCTCATCGAAATTCGTTCCTTCGCCTTGTCTTTCAAATTAACTGTACCCCCATTTCTCCCCACGTGCCCCGATTATTATTTTATTCTTTTCCTTTGCCGTGTCTCATCATCTCGAGGAAATTTACCAAATAATTGACAGTGAAAAGGAAGCGCAAAAGAATTTTAAAATAGAATAAAGATCAGACAAGATCAGAGAATGATGCTTTGCTTAAGGGATAAATGTACTACAAAATCTAAAACTCATTGAATTTTACAATTTTCAAAAAGTATAATTAAATTATAAAATTTCCGAATTTATGCAAGTAAATCATGTCATTAATTCCGTTTAATTTAATTAATGAGAAATATTTATGTGATTTATTTATTGTTATTTTCTCTATCATACATAATGTTGATGTGGCTAAAACCACTTTGTGGTGATCAAATTTTGAATATAAATTCTATTTGAATTTTAAATAATTTTATTAATATTTTAAAAAGAAATTTAAAAAAAATAAAAAGAAAGAGGAGGGAGGTGAGAAACCCTCACCTGAAAGGGCTAGTGACCCTTGCTAGTCATAGGCCAGAGCTATCTTCGCCTGCATTCTTCTTCTCGTGTGTGTTCTATTCTCATTCTCGTTTATATGTGTGTGTTTTTTTCTTCCAAGTTTGCTTTTTTATTTAATTTAAGTTAAAAATAAAATTTATTAAAAAAAAGAATTTTAATAGAAACAACATTATTCTAGCCTCGTGTTTCATATTTTAGCTGTTTTATCGCCATCTATGAGAAAGAAAATAAGAAAAAAAAAAACATGTCATCATTTTTCATTAGTCTAGTTAAACGAAATTAACGGAATACGTGATCGTTCAAATTTGATAAATCGTAAAACTTAATTATGTTTTTAAAAATTTTAGTACTCCATTGCGATTTCATAAGAAATTTTTAAACTTCGCACTTATCCTTAATAAAGTACAGGACTAAAGGCGAAATGATAAATATAGGAAAAATTAAAATAATAAAATGTCTCCGACCAAAAAAGAGAAAAAAAAAATGACAAAATATCGGTAATATCATATCAGCGTCACCGCCGATTGTGGAATAATCAAATCACGGCGGGCTCCCCCACTCCCGCACACATTCTCTCTCCCTTTTTCTCTCTCTCTCTCTCTCTCTCTCTCTCTCTCGCCATCATCTTCGAGCTTCGGTCAAGACGTTCGCCCGTTTCTCCGCCGGCTTCGCGTCACGGCTCACCGATCGGACTCGCCACGAGACGGCGGCGGCGGCGGCGGCTACGGCGGCGACTGCGGCGGCGGCGGCGGCGGCGGCGACGGCGAGGAATGACGTGAACCTGTCGAGCGCGATCCGGCCTCCGTCGCTCGCGGCATGGCCCGCCGCCCTCCTCCTCTCTCGCCCTCCGTCGTCCTCCACTTCCTCCTCCTAATCCTCCTTCCGGCTTGCTTGCTCGTCGCCCGTGGCGAACCTAATCGCGGCGCGCCTCGCTTGACGCCCATCGACCTCGATCTCTATCATTCCAGGTAATGGCGGTTCGATTTCTGCCTTCTTCAGTCGGATTCCGAGATCGCTCGGCTGATTACGCGTGTTCGTTCTGTTTTGGCCGATCAGCTCGTTATGAGCTTACTTGCGAGTTTACGAGCGAAAATGAGTTGCAGACGCGAATAATACCTACTTTTTCTGGGGCCGTTTTTAGTCGTTTGTGGCAGTTCGATTTTCCTGGGGATGTTTGGCGATAGTAATTTGGACGAATCCGTATTCAACGCTTCCTTTTTGGTTCTAAGTGGTGCTATCTGTTCGTTAGTCTCGGGCGATTTCTCTGTTATGAGTACTTACGATAGATTTGTGTCGATTGCAATCATTGAGATTTTATAATTGATTGATGTTGTTGTTGTTGTTGTGCGCTAGGTCAACGAGTTTTCCGCATCTAAACGTGAACTAATGCTGAACTTTCCTTCTTTTTGGGTGCCGCATTTACGCATAATTTTGATTCGTTAGTTAGTCTACAGTTGCTGTTGGCGCGTCAAGTTTTAAATTTTTGATTGATCATACGGGTAGAGCTCTGAAAGTACTGCAACTTTCTTTGCCTCTCCCGTCCATTGACTTCTGTAGAGAGTTCATGCCTTGAATTTTGCCTGTCAGCGCTCGTTTGATGGAAGAGATAAAGGCTTTGGTTCACCGTCACCCAGATAAACTTACGGTGAGGCATCGGCTCGCTTGTTCTCTTGTTTCATTATTCTTTGATTTCAGCTAATTTAATCTCGTTAACAGATGAATAATATTAGAAGTGGAAATAGAGGTTATCGAGCAGAGCTAGCCATTGTTACCTATTGCCGCAATGTCAGAGAAATCAATGACAAGTCGAAGTTTCGGATTCTTCTTGTAAGTTTCCAGAGTTTCTACATTCTTTAAATTCTGTTTAGCAATATTTGTTTCATACTTCAACTGTAATTTTTCTGGCAGACATGTAAAAGTCACAATCGTGATAATTAAGGCTCCGCCTTATATTTCTAGGCAGGCCTGCAAAGATCTAGGGATGGCCTTCTTAATTCCACTTTTCAGCTTGACTTGTAGTGGATAGACGATCTCAGCTTGGTAACTGCTGGTGTTTTTGACAGATGATTCCTTGTCTTCCAGAGTTTTGGACAGCATGGAAGGGAGCTGATTACATCTGAAGTGGCTTTGAGGATATTGTCAATCCTGACTGAAGAACAATTTTTACCAAATGTAGATTCAGTTTCTCTAAACAGTTTCCTTGACAAACTCATCATAAAGGTAAACTTCTCATGACTTCTGTCACAAGTTTTTCTATTATAAAGCAGGGAGCTGCTATCTCTGCTCCCGGCACAGTTTTAGGTGCCTGTGAAATGAGCAGTTTTCTTTACTTGCATGACTTCTTGCTTGATTTACTTGTGGCTGACAAGGCATCAAACAAGTATGGATCTTTAATTGTTCAAATTGATTGAATCAGCTGTTCATTTCTGTCTCTTTGTTAAATTGAGTATCATTATACATATTATACTAAATGAACCTTTTCCTTTTGCGGCCCAGAATCTTCTATTTAGGTGCACCAAGAATATCCCTTGGAGCTATTTCTTTTGTGTCTAAATTGATCCATAGCATGAAATCCATCGTTTTTATGCATGTCACCAACAACTACAAAGAATATTTTCGCAGAACATATTCTTGTTTTGAGAAATCGCAGTGAAACTTATATTCTTGAAGTTCCATTTCATACTAGGTAGTCCCAATGGAGAACGTAAATGGCCGTAGACTTGTTGAAGCAGGAGATCTTTGTGAAAGGAGAAATGGTATTGTATAATTCTGATGTCTTCAGACTCATATATTTTTCTAAGAAAAAGAATTTACATCCGTTTCAATTTTGTAACAGGGAGAGGAGTTGACCTCAACAGAAATTGGAGTGTAGATTGGGGCAAAAAGGAGAAGGTTTGTCTTATATCATCGTCTGGTTATGTAATTTATATGCTGCAATGGAATGGCTCAACTTCATATCTTTCCTTTCTGTGTTGTTTATCCTAGCTGTTTCTTATCATTGAGATTACATTTAGTAAATTTTCACTGCAGGACATTCTAGCACTTAATATAAACTTCAATGCACGTTCAACCTTTGTTCTCTTGTGAAATGTTCTTCTGATTCTCAAAGTTTCTTTGATTTTAGGATTATGATCCATATGAAGAAAATCCAGGAACTGGTCCTTTTAGTGAGCCAGAATCTCAAATTATGCGGAAACTTGCAACTTCATTCAATCCTCACATCTGGGTGAATGTGCATTCAGGAATGGAAGTAAGTGTTATCCATTTCCTGCTAATGCTTTTGTTTTCTCACTTTTGCTTATCTAAATAGTTAATGGCTTTGCCTTTATTGTTTTGGATTTGTGTATCGTTAACTGCAGTAGTTGCAATATTAAATTGTGGCAATGTATTTAAAGTGGTGATACAATTCTGTGCAAGAACTGCATTCGTTGATTATTTGTAAGTGATGTGCTTAGTTATAGCTGCTTTTAGAATTTTTTTTTCGATGTAAGATGTCTTAGTTTGCCAGGTCTGATGGTGTTTTTACTAGTAATGTTGGCATTTAAGGTACTGATGGACAATTCATTTGCAAATTCCTTCCCCAATGATCTCATAACTGGATTTTGTTCTTAACCCCACTGTGAAGGAAAATTACAGAAGCCTTTTCCCTAAGTACCCCATTTGAAGATACTTTACTTTCAGCTGAAAATTTGGCAATAATTTTTATTGTTTGATCATTAGATCCATGGTGGGGAATCGTGTGATATTCTTACTCAGGGAAAGTAAAAAATGTAGGGTAACAACACTTTTACATTGTTTTTTACGTGGAAATTATATGCACATTGTGATGTTGTTCTTGGCTGTGAAGGTCTATTTTAATCTTTTTCTTGATTGTGTAGGCTTTGTTTATGCCCTATGACCACAGAAATACAACTCCTCTGGGCTTACCTTCTACTAGGATGACTTTGTTGCTGAAGGAACTAAATGTTCTTCACTGCCAGAATCGTTGCATGATTGGCTCCGGTGGAGGATCAGTCGGGTTTGTATTACTTTAATTATCAAGTTTATGTAATTGGTATATTTCCCTGTTTAAAGAGACTGAAGTAAAATGATGCCTCTGGAGACCCAGAATCGAAAAAGGAAAGCAATGACACCATGGAATCAATAAGTTCCTTTGCTGAGCAATAGTGTTTTAGTTTTGAAGGGATCCTTCTTCTGGATTTCTTTAATCTTATGAGATCTCCCTACTTTGAGTTGGTCAATTTGTAGTCTGTCTTTTTTTCTTTTGGGTCAAAATTTGTAGTCTGTTGGAGTGAAACTTTTTGCTTCTCGGTTTTTCAAATGTCGCCGTGTCCATACTTTGACATTTTTTTCCTTAAATATTAAGCACCTAAAACTTTCACAATGTATTAGTCTTGACACTAAATTCACATGTAATTCTTTCATAATATTTTTAAGTTAGATAATATTTTAGATATTGGTGAGAAATTAACAAAGTTGCTTTTTGCTTTAGTAAGTCAAAGCAAATATACCTTAAATTTCTGATTGCTTGATGCATCTCCATCTCCATTCAATCTCACCTTTTGTTTATGCTTACATTTGTGCTGTTTTGCTTCTTGTTTGGTGGAACTTTTTCTTTTTTAATCATTGACTGGGAAGTGTGCAAGCATGTGAGACTGAGTAGATGATGGAAGTGCACTAATGTTTTATACCAATTGGATCACTCTTGAAGCTGCAGAAATCGAGATTTTTCGAATGGATATTCTGCCTCTAATTGCCCTCCTGCTTGTTCCACAACACTTTGAAAGTGACCAATCACTTAGGTTCAGTTCGTGTTCTCAAATTATAAAGCCAGTCAATACTTCTGTTTTGTTTGTTATCAAGAAACTGATACAAGACTGAACTAGAGATCAGTCACAATTGACGATGGCTCTTAAGGATGTCTACGTGGATAAAGGGCCTAGTTCCATTCCTAAATAGAATTCACAGTATTACTATCCTTAAAACTAGTTTAGTCCAAATTTACTTGGTCCTTACTGGGGAGCATACAACTGGTTCCCTTGGTTCTAATAGCCTAGGACCAATAATTAACGGGATGCCATTACACTAGATGGCCTACTACCATCCAACTTGAGTGAACTCTTTCAACATAGTAGATCAAGTTATGCTGTAAATTACAGTCACTTATATGGTCTTGAAGCCAGCATCAATTGATATATAAGTTGGTCAGGGATTGCAACTGGAACTAACTTATCTCCTGAAGACTAACATGTTAACTACTTCTCCATTCCACAAAGGATGTAGATAATCGTCTAATACTTATGCTTACTTTTGCACATGTTCTGACCGGCAGTTGTGTTCAGGTATCTTGCGCATGGCACTGCTACGGATTACATGTATGATGTTGCCAGGGTGCCTATGGCTTTTACCTTTGAGGTTTGTGCAGAGTGCAGTTTACCTTTTCCAGGACAGACTTATAATATTCTGGCTTTCGCAATCACTTGACCTCAGTGTTGTTTGACAGATCTATGGAGATGGAGCAGCATCACCAAAGGACTGCTTCAAGATGTTCAATCCGACAGATATTAGCACTTACAATGTAAGTCTTGTTCTTAATTTTGTTTCACTATTGCTGTCAGCACAAAATCGAATAAAACATAAGGATTTAGTTCACACTACCTGGTTGATTGGTAATGAATGAAGGTAGGAGTGGCCTTAATTCTGTCTGTATTCACTTTCAGAGAGTTCTCAGTGATTGGTCAGCTGCATTTTTTACAATCTTCAAGCACGGGCCCCGATACCTAGACGAAATCCACATGAAAGACTCCCGACCGAGCTCATGGGAATCGATGGACGAGTACCTTGAGGGGTACTTGATGGACCGGAGTAGTAGGTATGGGAAGAAGATGGAGGTGCTCGATTTCGGTATGCAAGAGATTAGGACATACTTCAGGCTCTTCCTCTTATCGTTCGTGCTGCTAATGTTCATGTTCTGTTCTAGAATTTCAAAGAGCAAGTTGAGTAGACCTGTTGTTCCATCCGTGCCCGTATGACACATCATGATTTTGTCTTGTTTTCTTGTTTTGTTTTCTTTCTGTAATTTCTGTTGGGCATGGGTGGCGATGTGCGTTGTAGTGTTAAGAGGAAAGGTTGCCAATTTTCATATGCGCAAGTGTTCTTTTTTCCCCTTTTGTGTAGAAGATTTTGTATCTGTTCAAGACGCAATGATTTAATTTATAAGAATAGGGTTACATGCACTCTTGTAGTACTGTATTGAACTTTGTATCATTGAAGTAAGAAATGCATGGAATATACCAGTTTTGAGAAGCAAATTCAGCTCTTATCTTTACTTATCCCAAATTCGTGATTTGTACTTTTCATTTGTGTGGAAATGAAACGTAACGTATTTAAATTTTCAATATGTCAACAGTTACTAACTTCTGTAAGAAGTTATTAATATTGATTTGGGTTATTTATTACCTATTCGCAGGTTAAAGGTTACCAACTGGTTTTAGTTGCACACTCTCTTATTTGTACGAGTTATACATTCATTTGTTTTTTTTTTTTTTTTAAACTACCAATATTATTTTTTACAAATGGAAGATATAGGGGCAGCGATTGGTTTATCAATTGATGCTTCAACGAGGAAGCATCTCCACATCTATGGAGATGCGGCCGTGGTCAACGGAACTTTATGCTTGAGATAATATACCGGTATATGCTCAGACGTCATAACTGAGAAATTTGGATTAAAGCATCGGTGAGATAGGGGAAAGATGAGTTCCCTGCTATACACACAAGACGACGACGTACACATCACCGAGGGATCCACCCAAAGGACGGCTGGATCCGGAGAAACACGCACTGCAATACGCAACACTGAAGTAGATCGAAATACATGAAAAGCAACAGGTAGCCAAGACGAACAACGAGGATCGTTACTGTTGCTTAAGGAACCTGTCGAACCAGTCACTAGCCTCTTTGACCATCAGCGGTGTCACCTGGTGTCCGATTCCCGGTTCTGCAATTAACTGCACGTGTTGGAAGAAGAGATCAGTTTTTCAATAGAATTGGTGTGGTTTTCAATCAACCATAACAGTAACAATGTTGGAATGTGCGTGCGTGCGTGTAGTGGTGGGCGCGAAAGTATGTGTTTGACAACGACTGTGTGCCAACTGGTAATGAAGCATTTGGCTGACCGTTGGGCAAATGACATTGTCCTCGATAAGCCCGACAGGTATGTTTGTCGGGCAGAGATTGCTTAACAAGCAGGCACATTGACCGGACACAGTGTTCATACCTAATGAATCATCCTAAGACAAAAACCTCCACCTTTTAAGTAAGCCCATCGGAGAGGACAGTGGTGTAACCACTGCCCAAATGTCGATTGGCCCCGCGGAATGGTTTAACCACTGCCTGTCACGACTAAATCACCAACAATCACGACTAATTTGCCACCCGTCACTTCTGAGCTGACACATGTCTATCGCGGCCTGTCCACATAGATACTGTTGGATGGGAGGGGAACCATAGGGCTGGACTCTTTGTGGACTAAGTAGAAAGGTGTGTCGGTGAATCCCTAGAGCCGAATTAAGTTCAAACGCCAGCGCAGGGGTGACGTGTAGAGGCCACTTGCTTTGCTTGAAGTCAGGACGACTGAAAACTTCTGCTTCCAATAAGAAAGTTTTTCATACGTGTACTAGCATTGGCATCTAGTCAGAAAAAGAACAGTTGACCCTAAATAAATGCAGGAGCTCGCGAAGCTTCCTTTCTTCCTTTCTTTATTCATCACCTTGAGTGCTTTTGATGTTCTAATTAGAGAACAGCAAATAAAATCTGTGAAAGCGACGGGGCAGGTCACCTTAAAATTCTCAGGACAGTGTGCCTTCTCATAAGCCTCAGACGCTCTTGATTTTGGAACTTCCAGGCCAGCAAGAGGGCAGCGAGGATCATTTGCACCTGAAGTTATCATTTCAAGTATCAATTTGCATGACAATAAGTAGTGCTACTGAAACATTCCCTTCACAAGAATTATCAGGTTAATGGCAGGATAGCAGAACTGCAGTTATAACAAAGAGCATCTGAAGCCGTCGATGCATCTGATATCCAATCACTCAAGCAGCTGACAAATCTCCTGATTAACAACTTGGATTTTTTACATCAGAAAACAAGATCAAAAGGACAACAGAAGTTTTTTCCTTTTTTTTTGGTAAAAAAGGACAAAAGAAGTTCATCTTTAAGGAACAAAAAAAATCTAGGAAAGGAAATTCATCTACTATTGAGATGCATCAGAGCAGATTTCCAAAAACTGAATGTCATTTTGGTAGTGCTTGGTCTATAAAGACAATAAATGTCTGTCGTGCAAGAACTATGGCAGACCAGCGTAAGGATGAACATATAGGGAAAATAGAAGAATTCCAGAGTTGATGTTGGATGGGAAACAACTATAGACTACAAACTTTCAGTACCAAGTTAATTTCTTTAGTCTTTATGACGCACAAAGAGTGAGTTGAGTTCCATGCACACTAAGACAAGAAAAGTTTCAGGGATTCTAAGTGGGCAATTTATCACCAGATATGTTCATGCACATTGGACAAATCTAAACATGGTTTTAACTATTGAAGGGCTTATATATCATTAACAATATCTGGAGATCTCAAGTGCATAAAATTAAGATGTCGTCTTCAATGTGAGAAATGACTTTACCATTAATTATCAGAAGGGGCCGCGGAGCAATGGCTGGGACTGTGTTGGGGGCATCAAAATCAGAGGCTAGACCAGGAGCTATCCTATTCCATACCTGCTTAACGGGAATATAAACGTGAAACCAGCAGGAGTTTAGACGCACATATATCGAAGGAAAATAAATGTATATTCTGAAGTTCAACTGAGAAAGCATATGACTATGAGAAGCTGCGTGCTCTTTGAATGCATAAGTAGGCTTACTAATATGGCATATCAAAATGCACTTCGCCAGAAGCTTGATATTAGGAATGATTAGAACGAGGGAAAATCTTTCTAGAAAATTAGGGAACAAAAGCATAAACAGAACTCTAAGCAATCAAATAGGTAATACACTAGTTAACTGAGATCTGGAATTGGATAGATAGTAAAAAGCAACCTTCTCCACCACTTCTTTGTCTATGGTGCTTTTTCCCAAATCAATGCGTGCCTCTGCAAGTGAAAAACTATAAGCATTATTGAGTTGTTCGCACTTAGATTTTTCCTGAGACTTGGCTAAAGATGCTGACTGAAAAAATTGCCAAAGTAATCCAAGAGAACAAAATTTTTCAGACAACACTTAATGCTATACAGCACTAGCAGATGATGCTCATTTCACAATTTTCATTCAATAGGTCATTCCGAGGAAAAGTATATGCCAAGAACACACACACTCCCATATGCTGCAGCGTAGCTTCATAAATGGCTATTTACTTGCTTTTTAATTAACAGCAAAAGTACAAATACAGAGTACTGACAATGCCGTACTTTGGAGGGATAGAGTTCTTTGATAAAATAAGTATACCTGCCCATGGATTTTGGTATACCAGATGGATAATTTTTACTGTTGCAGAAGCAACTAACCGATTGGATGCTAGTGTCAAAATTATAAATCTTCATCTAGATAATCCAAAAAAAAAAAATTATAATTTGAGCTTGTTAAGCTATTGAAAGTAAATACTGTCAGAACTATGGGTTGGGGCAAGATAGCATCCGTGACCAAGCAGAAAAGAGCAGAGCTAGTTCCCACATAACAAGGTATAGCATATGCTACTTTTCCGAACAAATTGGCTCGAATTGATTAGATATTTGAACTTGTTAAGCTATTAAAAGTAAATACTGTCAGAACTATGGGTTGGGGCAATATAGCATCCATGACCATGCAGAAAAGAGCATGACTAGTTCAAATATAAACAGGTATAGCATATGCTACTTTTCCAAACAAATTGGCTCAAATTGATTAGATACCTAAGAAACTGGTAACAAAGTAGATCGATGTTGTTATCATAGCATATAAGCCTTGATATTACCTTCAAACACAGGTTTTATGCTGTCAACTCTACCCTGCCACATATCATTGTCTATGGCCCATTGGAACCCCTGCGCATAATTAATCAATATGAATACTGAAAATTTTGAACTTGATACCTAGCAAAAGATAGAGAAAAGGAAAGACATTGACTATTAAAGAAGATGAACTTTTAACCTGCACACCGATAATAGGGACAACTACAGAATAGCGTTTGTCAGCAGCAGCAGCAAGCCATGCATGCATTCCTGGATGACAATGTGGAATGTCAAATACATAGGTGACAGTAAGTATCACTTATGGCATCCGACCTAGTCTAAGTTCTAATTAACCAACCTCCAAGTGATTCGCCCGTGATCCCTATCCTTGAAGGGTCTATATCCTCTCTCTTTGTGAGATAATCTGCCAGTTTGATCAAGTCCCAGACCTGCAGGGGTTCCAGTGATCTCCTCAATATCCAGAACTAAAAATAAGCTGGATTTCTGTAGTCAATCATGTGAAATACACTAACTAGACAATGAGGCTGTTGAGATCATCAAATATGCAGCAGTACTAAAGTTCAGCAATAAAAGGACTTACTGTATCAAATATAAATGGCATAGTATCACCGTTTTTCCATGATGATACAAGAGCCTGCATTGTGACCGAGATAATCAGACAGATATATCAATCAAAGGTTTTCTGGATAAAGTCCAAACAATCTCTTATACTCTCAGATAATCATGACAGTTTTTCTATCTAATATAGATGAAGAAACTAAATAAAATCTCTTACTTTCACCAAAAAAAAAAAAAAAGGAAACTAAATAAAATATCATCTTCTTAAAGAAAACCATATAGCTATAAATTAAAGACATTAAGAGAAAGCATTTGTGCATAGTTGAGGCACCTAACAACCAAATTACTTAAAGTGTATTTTATTTTTCTGTGACCAATCTCTTGACAATGTTTACAGAAGACCAAATCCCTTTGAACAGGCAATGCAGAATCAAGAAAAACAAGGAATAAGTAGACATGGTAATAGCAAAACAGACCTCACGATAGGTGGTCAGACTACTGGCACGTTCTCCATGATAGCGAGAATCAACAGCAACCGCAATATATCCTCGAGAAGCATATGCCTGGAGAAAAAAGGAGCAAGAGTAAGCATATGCTTCATTGTCAGTCATAAGCAGAGAGTCTCATAGGTCTGATGCCAGGAGGTAGTTACCTCAAGCAAAGGGCGTAGCCATTCTTTGCACTTATGCGTGCTGTGCAGGAACACAACAGCAGGCCTCTTTCGGACAATGTCCTCTTTCAAGCTTATGATAAGTACAGGCAAGCGACCCTGCTCTCCTTTCTGAATTATAGCAATAAACCACAATCAAAGACTAATGGGAAATGATCTTTCAATGGACACATTATTGAAGCAGCAACGACATTAGGGCTTAAACTACCTCAGTAATTAAGTAGACATTTTCCTCCTTAATCAGCTCCTTGAGATTCTCAATGTTTTCCTTGGGACAAGATTGCATTGCCTAAACAAATTCGACATCCAGATGTGAACAATCCCAACAGCAAGAAACCTCACGAAGGCAAATGATCTTAACGCGTCCCCCATAGAAATCGCATACCTCACTGAAACTAGGCGGATTAGCATCTTGATAGAAAGGATTCTCCACCGGCTTCGCAGGCTCTACGGATAGCTCAACTGAAACGCACA
Source organism: Eucalyptus pumila (assembly GCA_016097595.1). NCBI lineage: Eukaryota > Viridiplantae > Streptophyta > Magnoliopsida > Myrtales > Myrtaceae > Eucalyptus > Eucalyptus pumila. The sequence goes on along the minus strand of CM027848.1, from coordinate 20,332,969 downwards.
ACAGAGACGATTAAATATTCGCAATTACACGTCCGCTTTAACAACACGATCTCTCCGATTTCCGGTTCCTTCGCCGAAGACTATCGCCAACGATCACTTCTTCCGGACGATCCACTCCAGACGAAATTCAAAAACCGATCCGCACGCACTTCGCGATCGCAAAAACTAGACGCCTGATCAAACGAGACACGCGCGCACTCGAATAAACAAGTAAAACGCCGATTCGGCAAGCATTCACGAATCTCAAAACAGCTCGCGGCGCGCTACGGACTGCTTCCGAACGGAGCTCCGAGCCTCGACATCCGCGAACGGAAGCAACGTCACTCGCCACAAGCTCACTCACTCATCCTCACCGACGAAGCACGGAACCAGTTCGAGCCGTGAAAACGACGAAGGAGCGCGTCGCGTCCGTGGAGAGGCGTCGAGCGTACCTTCGTCGGACCGCCTGCCGCGGAGGACTCGGAGGAAATCGGCGCGGAGCTCCTCGGCGTCGGTCGCGGCTCCTCCGTCCATCCTGGCCGCCGAAGTGGGAGAGGCCGCGTCGGCGGTGGCGTATTTATAGGCGGCCGCGGAGGAGGAAGAAGGAGGTGGGCGGGGCGGGAGGCGGGTTCGCACGTGCGGGGCGGGATGGAGTTTCGCGCGCGGGGGCGGGCAGGTTGGCACGTGCGAGGGGCTGGCCCCCATGGCGGGGGAGAAGAGAGCCGGGCGAGGAAGGTGCGGGAGCAGCGATTTCATTTGATTTGCTTCTTCACTCGAATTGGCGGATTGCGAAGGAGACAATCTTTGGAAAACTTTTTTGGCAGCGTGCTAACCCGCTAGGGACGCGGACATACGAAGCGAAAAAATGGAGAAGAAGAACGAGAATATTTTCATGAAAAATTCTTCCCAAAATTAGAAAAGGAGAAATTAGATACCGCTCTAGATAATCTCTCCAATATCAGTGTTAACTCACAAGTTGTGGGGTTATAAAGTTTTGACGTTATAACTATAAAAGGTATGGCATTATATAAGAATCCGGGCGTACATCATGTATACCATTTATAGCAATAAAAGTGCTATTGTCTACTTTAATATGATAGGATGATTGATATATTAGAAAGTGTCTACCCATAACAAAGTTTCTACGCTTAAACATTATTTTCTTCCATCAGATTCCGCAACTCCATTATTGCAAAAATAAATATTAACGGATTGCGAAATGTGCAAGAAATGGAGGACCTTCTTAGAAAATTATGTTTTAATGTACACTAATTGGGAAATCCCCATTTATCAATCTCGTGAATCGAATAAGGTACGTGAGTGAATGCTAAAAGAAGAATTTGACAGAAACAAAAGGCGAAATGGAGATAGCATTTTGCAGTTACTTGTACTTCAAAGAATTGAAAGGAAAAAACGAGTAGTTTAAAGTCTTGACCCATTGTGTATAGATCGATCTCTTAAAAGAAGTGATTTGAGTGAGCATATGAGATGTTGGCCATTTCAAAGGGCAACTCTAGTAACGAGTCACATAGCAAGGGCCATCTCAATGGGCATGAGATCTTGCAAGGTTATGAATTTTATTCTCGTCTCCCTTATCAGATTAGGTACGATCTTGTTTGTGCCCAAACTACAAATCTGCTGGAGGGGATCACGGTTTGGAATAATTTATAATGACCCGATCTACTTCACATGGGATAAAGTCTTCCAGACGACTCTGAATCACTTAATATGATTCTCCCACGTTCATTGCCGAAGACAAGTTACTTAAATTGCCAAATCAACCAACATGCGAGTTTTAAAAACTACTTTTTTAGGATAAATTTTTTATTGGCTATAATATTTTGTGAGGGAACCAAGATTGCATTGGACCATGCTAGTCCAACCATGGAAATATTTTAAACCTTTTGGAGGACGTCTGCCAGCGATTTTCTGACTAGTGTTGGTTGAGATGATGATAGCAAATAGAGGAAACTTATAAGGAAGCTGAAGATAAAGAATGGATAATTTTCTAATATTTTACTTTAAAATAGACTAAGTAGGTATGCTTGACATTACTAGCGTTCAATCGCTAATCTTGGAAAACATATCTCCTTATGATGAGTGCAGGTTAGTCCCCCTTGTACTCATGAATGCAAAATTTGACACTATTGAAAAGCTCGTCGCATGATGTCAAAAGTGCAAGGATGATCGTTAGTTGAATTAAGTGAAAAAAAAAAAAGAAGAAGGAAGAGTTGAGAGTAGAAATCCCTCGATCAAAAAATTACAAAGTGATCTTATCCTAGTAGCTTAACTTTCTGGCTTCACTAATTGCAATTTAACTGTTTTTTTTTTTTTGGCTCGACTTGGTTCGAGTTTAGTGCAATTTAGTAAGTTTGGCGGATCGATTTGCAAAAGGGGCCCTTCCTTTTTTTCTTTTTTCTTTTTGTTTTTGGCCTTTTGGTCGAACAAAACGGTCCCTCTGGCTGTGAGGCTAAAAGGACCCAAAACACAAACATTGCACTTTGGTCAGTTGGCGGGAAGTCAGAAAAGTGGTATGAATAGGCCACAAGACGAAGGTGGGGACGAAAGTTCCCTAGAAAAAAGTACTGAAAGTAGACCGCGAGAAGAAACATGAATAAATAAATGATTTTAAAATTATTTTTCTAAAAAATAAGTATTTATATCACATACAAAATAAATGAACGAAATATATTTTTATTATTCATGAATACATTTATGTATAAATTTTCATTGAAAATGGGAATTTTTATTTCTAACTAATTATTTCAATTGATATAAACGACTATTTTTAGGAAAATATTCTTCAAATTATGAATTTTCCGTGAAAGAAATGGCGTCTGAATTTCGAGGTCAAGAGTTCAATTTCTAGTTTGGCAACTTGTAATTAGAGCAAATTATAGATATCAAGTTAATTATCAAGTTTCATAAGCTCCATGGCATAAAATTCCCTTGATTACAATTTAAAAAGGGGTCAGAAGCTCATTACTCGTACTTGACACTTTCTGAAAGTGGAGACCTGGGGTCAAATTGGTTGGATTTTATTTTTAATGGGGTCAGAAATCGAAATTTTGTGGGGGTCAATGGGGCCAATTACGAAAATCTTGTGTATGATAATTGAAGGAAAAAGCATTTGGGTGGGGTCAATTGGCCCCTCTCAGAATTTCAAGAACCGCCACCGTGTTGTTCATACCTTGCTTTGTCTCTTTAATTAAGCGTTCCGAGTTGCATGTGTAGTAATATTCCATATATTTATTGTCCCTTTTCATGACAACAATAAAATTCCGTTTGTTTTGCGAAAAATAAACGATTTAAATTTTTTTATAAAATAATCTCTTTTAACGAAAAAATATTTTCATGGACCATGAAGATGATTAGACAAGAATTATTATTGATAATGAAAATATTTTTCATTGATTAATTATTTTAAGCAAGATAAACAATCATTTTTAGGAAAAAAATTTTCAAATTGCTCAAATTTCTACTAAACAAACAAAGTATACTTGATATGAGTTTTGCATAGAGGTGATTAATTTCAAGGTAGGACATTGGTTCATGGACCCACTTAGGAAAGTCCAGTTTCCGAGTGGGTTCATGAAACTGATCAAAATGTCCCCAACAAATTCATTCCCAGGCATTCACAGGTGTAGCTTCAACCCAAATTGGTGTCATTAGCTTTCAAAAGTCATCATCATTCACTTCACTACGATTGCTTCAGACCACAAATTAATCCTCCTCAACACCTATGGTGAACAATCCCTTGGCCCACCATCTCCTTTCAAGTTTTGAAGAATGGTGGACCAAAGATACCCCTAACAATCACTGGTCATAGAGGTTCCCTATTTTTCATTTGGCCCGTATAACTGAACTTGCTAAAAGAGCCCCCAAAACTAGAATTGACTCACTTTGGTCATCTATATAGGCTCAAATATGTCAAACTCAAGAGCATATAGATGCAATGCATGAATTAACCTTTACCTCTGTGATTGCCATGTCATAAGACATGTCACATAATTTTACCACATGGTCCACATTTGACCAATAAACATTAGCTTATTTATTATATCAAAACTATTATCTCTTAAAAATATAAACGAAAGAGAGAATTTTTGGATAGAGAATTTTTGGATATACTCTAAAAAGCTATAGCTTATTTATTTATAGGATAAGTATCGTATTACTCAAATATAGATAGGTTTTCCCAACAATGAAATCCACATAATTAAAGCTCAATGACTAGCAACAAATTTATAATATATTTCATTACTCGATAATTTATTGCCAATCAAAAGCAAAAATTTTATTTGAGCAATGCACCATTAAATCAATTTCTTTATTTCAAGTATAAGGAATTTAACTAGAATATATAATCTTGTTACTTCAACGTTAAACTTGCAATATAGCTTTGACATTACAAACCACAACTTCATTCGAACCATAACATAACTATTAGGGTTAGTTGCTTTGAAGGTCATCTACTTTGTACAGCTTTCCCTTCAATAATTCAACAACTTTCAATTGTCGACAACAACCTCATTCCCATATGTAAATCAATGTTAAGATATATCGAGGTACGAGAAGGGGTATTGTTTGAAATAGAGAATCCATCTCGACCTAGGACAAGTAACTCTTAATTATGTTTGGGGGCTCTCTCTTCAGAAGCATGTCTCGTCTCTCAGTTCCTCTCTTCATCTATGAGCGAAGAGAAGTACCATGCCCCCTTGCCGCAACTTCGCTATGCCTTTCATGGTCCATTGGTCCTCTCTATATCTCACCGTTGATCACATGGATGTCGAGACCTTCTACTCAATTAATCTTGCAAATGTACGTAAGCATCCTACCATTAACATCGAGTAAGGTTCTGCATTTAACAAGGTAGCAGGCGTGTCTCCTAAGGTCAGTGTTTCGACTATAATATCATCTTATTTTGTTTAAGGATTAAAATGTATTATCTACTGATAATTTATTCTACATTCGAAAACCCAGAAATAGAGTGTTTAAGCTATTGAAGGAGATAAATAGGGTGTCTCATGGCTAATACATTAGTTATGTAGAAAATTGATATTAATTAAATTCTTAGATGGAAGCGAAGGGACCTTCTTGTGCTACCAATATATATATATATGTAGTTCTATTTCCTTTTACCTAAGCAAGTGTCAAAAAAATGTTTATTCTCCTTCCCCGTGAGGGTTGAATTATCTATATATTTATTCATTTATCATTTTTATAAGTGAATATCTTGGCCTGTGATTAATGTATTGAGACAAACCTCAGTTGGTTAATTAATATCTCCCATAATTAAATAATATTCATAGCAAAGTATCAATTTCGAGATTTTTGTCAATGTAGTCTGACGATGATAAATGAAAAAAGGCAATGCTTTTTGGGATCGCCTCCGAAACAGCCATTTAATATATTTTATTAACATATGATAAATTATTTTTACTAGTCATATAAGTAGAACGGGCCAAAAAAAAAAAAAAAAAAAAAAAAACAAGTACATGGTCTTGAACTAAATCACCAAAGATTGAAACAAATACCCTTTAATGACCTAACTAGGGTTTTAGGTTAATTCCAAAGTCAATTGGTTGAGTTCCCAATTCTGAAAATCAGGAATTGACTCTGATGAGGTAGGTTCTAAATTTCTTATTTGAACTTATTCATCCCGAAACCGATAATCTTAATTCACGTGATTTTATCTTTTTGGTGCTTAAAGAATATAATGCCTCTAAAATTTGTCACTTAACTGTAATTAATAAAGCAATGGTCACTTTACAGTAGCCAAAATTATATATATAAACACAGTTCCTTTGCTGGTCATTTCTGCAGATATCTTTCATTCAGAGTATGAAATTAAAATTCTTTTAAGTGCAAGGCAACTAAAAACTAATTGCCCTTTTTCAGATTTCAGCATGTAGTGGCATAAACAGGGGTGATTAGTGGTGGGGCATCCCCAAAAGCAGTTTCAGATTTTCGAGTCATTGAATATCTATTTGATTTTATGTGCAATTATAGTAAGTAGTGATTATATTTTGCAGCTTATTCGGCCCTATGGTCCCCACTATAATGAATCGGGCCAACGTTCAATATTGTTTTATAGATATATATTAAGTACCCAGGCTGTGTAATCTTTTTTTGTACCCATTCTTCACCTAACACTGTAGATACGGGTAGTCTTATAGGTAGCAAGTGACTAATCGCTTGTCTCAACGGCGAAAAACGTGTAGAGAAGAGTCGTGCACCTCGTGTACACAATATAAATCCATAATTTCCTTGCATCACGCGCTTCTGTGGAAAGAATATGAAAAGATAGATGTGTTGTAGGGGAAAAAAAAAAAAACTTTAATGCTCAGAGATATGCAAGATTCCGATTCATTTAAGAAATATAGTAAAAGGGTTTTAATGAATCTCATCAATGAAAGTTTGAAATCGAAACCGATCCTTGATTTGCATTATAGTGTCGAGATGGCAAAAGAAAAGTGCTCCTCTCTTTTATTAGGGTTTATACACATATGACATCTCCTTCATTTCACTGACTGATTTACATTGCATTGCCGATAATTTTCCCTTCGCAAAGATTTGGATCAAGACAAAGGAGAAACTTTTGAACCCTAAGTCATTCATCCACAAGATAATTAGTTAGTCCCTTGTGGATAATGTGTTCATGATTTTATAGGAAACCATGAGATAAGATATATGTGCTATCAGGTTTAAGGGGACAAATGCTATTTTCGATAGCGAGTTGGCTGTGGAAATTGATCGTCGCATCAATAAGATTAGCTGGATATTTGAAGGGTATTGAATCCCTAATTCTTAGCTGTTATTTTCAAGTTGGTCATGGTCGCATAAGCCAAGCCTAGCTATATAACACCAATTTTAAGTGAGATGCATTTGTTTCTCATGAACTTACAGGATTGTATATTTTATATAGATGCGGGGGAGTATTGAATTGCCATTGATTGCCTATTTGGAAGCACATGCATCGTCATCTTTGGGGGGCCAGAAGAGCAGAAAACTATAGGTCATGCGACATGGATGATTTCAGGTAGCCAGCTTTCCACATCTGATACAAATTTCAAACTATCAATTATTAATTAGATCCACCATCAATAGAGAAACAGCATTGATGTCATGACATGTACAGACATCTTGTCATTATAGCTATCTATCTCATTCTATACCAACTCATGAGATTAAAGGTACTTTTGTAAAGGAGTATAAAATCTCTCCACTCCAGGACTTAAATGAATATTCTTTGAGATTTGAATCCACAGTAAACTAGAGAGCACTGTCTGGTATGTTAGCTTGAGTTATTAGCTTGAGATCCTCTTAATTTAGAAGAAGTCATCCCACGTATTTACGTATGTACATATGGGCGTATGTATTATCTGTTTTTAACTCAAGAAAAGAAGACATGTTTCCCGTCCAAAGAGTGTTAATCGAGTCAAAATAATATATAGGATTTCAATTCATATGTATTAAGTCCAGCACATATTGCTGATTTAAAAGAGTGAATGACTATAATCACTAAATCTACGATGGATGAAGCCACTTGTGTAATTTATTCTTCACACTATCGACATAGATTCTATAAAGGGCCATAACCTATATCCATTTATTACAGTGCACGACCAACCTTGTTTGGTAGGATATATAAGGCACTTTCCTGCTATCTAGATGCTCAGTGTGATACTCTTTTTTTTTTTTTTTAATGACTAATTCCCGCTTCTTTGTACCATTCCTCCCCCATCATCATTCTTTTCGAAAGAAGCTAGAGAATCTTTTAATTATTACCAATGAGATCTTTTCTTAAGGAAAAATCCATGAAAAATCCTAGATGTTTAAGACAAAACGCAATCAATTTGTAATTGTGGCCATTGTTGCGAATTTTTATGATGGAGCTACTTGTAAAGTAACCGTAGCCTTGTAATATGTTTGTAGCATAGCAACAAAGTGTTGATGTAGTGCCTTGTTAAGAAAAGCTAAATTTTCTCTTTAAAAAAGCCAAAAGCAATCGAAAATAGAAAAACAAAAGGAAAGAAAACAAAGTTATAAAGAGCGAAAGCGCCGGAGAGAGGGCCAATGTTTTCGGGATATGGCATCATCCAATCTTCGCCGATCAAGATTTTCAGGCCCTCATGGGATGGTGTGGCCATCCCTTGGCACCACCATAACAGGCTTGCCACCCTCTCCAATTGGCCGGATGAGGATCGTTGGCCCTCGCTAGTGATGTGGGGCTACTTCGCTTCCCTATCTAGGAGATTTTTTTCTCTTTTTTTTTTTTTTTTTTTTCTTTAATACTGGTTTTCCTTCTGTATTGTTATTTTTCCTTTTCTTTTTTTTTTCTTTTTTTTTTTTTTTTTTTTAGGTGAAGTGACCAGCAACGCGAAGAAACCCTAGCAACTCCTTAGTGGGCAACAGGCAAATGGGTGCTAGCGCGACACGCCCACTTCAATTTTTTTAGTGGCCAGAAACCAGAAGAAACCTTTGCGTTTCTTTTTAAGGTTAACCCACCCCCACCCTCTCACGAGGAGCGTGCACCGCACGCTCCAATCACGAGCCGTTTTCATGCGGAGGCATCTTCCGACCAACTAACTAGGCCTCGACACGTGTCGCGTGGCGAAAGGGGAACCGCCCCATGACGATTAGGACAGTGCGTTCATGATGCTCGTATGATTTTGGACCGTGTAATATATTTTCGAGATATCATTTTATCTATATACGGACTCGAATATTCATTTATACCAAGGCTAGATGTGCGTTTGAAAAAGGCTATGCGCATCAACTTATCAAAGATTAATTCTAAGTTCAAGTCCTTTTTGTTAAGGAAACGTGAGATCTAGAAAATTATTGCACGTAAAGAAGGTGTTTTACAGCATTTTCCACATTTGCCAATTCTTTAGATTGGATCATCACCAAAAATGAGTAGATTAAATAGTTAGAATCGTCTCGAGTTATTCACGGTATGATTTTCTTCAAGGTGGAGGAAATTTTTTTAGATACTTTTTTCATAAATATGTAGAAAGTGAAATTTGGGGTGGTATAAAAAAAAATTGTGAAACTCTTAACTCATATGAATTTCATAAGTTAAAGCAGTTATTTGCCAAATTATTTTCATGAGTGAATATGTCATTGGGTCTCTTCCGACATGCTTGTATCTCAAGGTACTTAAATGGTCCATACAAATTTTCCTTCGATTAAAGTGATGTGCGTGATTCATGGAGCATGATAAATTCATTGGAAATGGATCACACTATCTTTTACAATTCAAAAGTTGAAGCTATATTGTGAGCAAACCTCAAGTCGTCTTGCGCCTTAAGCATTTACTTTCAAATGTGGAGAGACTTCTTGATTTCTAGCACATTGTGGGGCTATGATTTTATGCTCATACACCTATTAGCCGATTGAGAAACTATGGCTTAAACCGATCTTTTTTTTTTTTTTTTTTTTTGTGAACGTGAGATTCTTGCGATAACACATAGAAAGGATAGCTGGCAGCTGCCTCGTTGCCCTTCTCGTTGCCCTTCCCCACCCTTTTATCCTTACGGAAAGTCCGTGTGATCTGGAGACGTTTTACAAGAACAAATTCTGCTTTTAAGAAGTTGTAGCAGCTCTAGACTGCTTGGAATACTTTAAAAGTGGAATAAATCAAATTTAAAACTAAGTTAGGGTAAAAACGCTTCCGTTAAAATGTAAAAAAGTATCGGGAGAAGCTATCGGTGCTAGCGACATCCTCTTGCATTACCATAAGAGTCCCAAACCCATTACTAAATATTTGATTTGAGTCACAATTACTCCTTACCACTCGTGACGTAAAGGTTCGAGAATGACGACTTCGTCTCCAAAGCTTCACCAAGATGCTTTCAACTTTGAAGTGTCTCTACACAAGATATATCATAACTAGGTACCGTCGCGTGAACTGTTCAAAACTTCACCCACAACGTGAATCAAATTCATGACGTCGTAAAAAATAGATGACCCATCGCCGACATCCATAACTTCGACATATCATACATCATTATTAGGAAAAGAAGGCACCTTGTTAAGTGTGTGCAATAATCTATGTCTCGGATATACATTCTTACAACTCTATATCTTCAATATGCGTTACCCAACACTCGACCGCTAAACAAAAATACTTTCCTCTGTGGTACAAGGGAAGCAAATCTCCTATCCCATTAATGTGTGTGTCAATTGTGTCAACGCACATATAATATCTCTTGAGACTTATCTTCTTAAATCTGTATTCATTATAATGTTATAAGTTGACAAGTTATTGTTCAATTTCTGTGACATAAATTGATATACCATAATAAATACCAGACTTCCCTAGACATAAGGACAACTAACTACATATCTTAGGCACCACATAAATTCCAAATTTGAGGATAATAATATAGTCTTCCAAGGACAAAATTGGTCTTGATTAAAAGTTACGCGTGGCGCATATATATTATCGTATACAACTTTAAATTGGACACAAGTAGTTCTATTTTACATGGTTCAAGTCTTGAACTGGGAAACATCCTAACCTATGATACCTTTAGATACATACATGAGAATACCTTGTCACATATGTAGATGTTTGGAGGAATAATTATTTTTCAAAAGTTGTATACGAATAAAGAAAAACCAACTTATATATACTTAAGGTACGTGTTATGTGACCTTAGATTTAATGTTGCCCGAGACCCACAACGCCATCAACAACTGCCGTGGGCTATGCTACCTAGCTCGAGGAGAGACAGACCGCGATAGATAGCAACGTGCATGACGAGGATGACACGGCGAGTGGCGATGATACTGGAGAACGCGAGGTAACGTCGTCTAGGTAAGAACAACCGGCAGCCCACGGGAGATGATTGAACGTAGAGAAAAAAGAAAGGGTTTAAATTGTTTTTTTTTTTTTTTTTTGGGGGGGGGGGGTGTTATTTTTTGTATGACTTCAGCAAGTGAGTTTGAGCAATTAGAGTTATTTGAAAAGTACCTCAAATGGAAAAGAAAAGCATATTGCACACTGTTGTGTGATCCATATGTATGGGTATTTCATATGTGGCCTAGCTGTTGCTTCTTTTTTGCTTTGTTTTTGTTCCGCTAACGCTTTGCCATGGTCAAGTCGAGTTACTTCAAATTTTAATACAACGACAACCTCATTTCAAGGAAAATACAACAAAAGGCATTAAGAGCTCTCTCTCTCTCTCTCTCTCTCTCTCTCTCTCGCTCGCTCACCCTCACCCTCACCCGCACCCTCAAGAATCGAGAACCTCTCTCGCCTTGCAACCTAGGGTTTCTCCACCTTGCGCACTCAAATTCTGCGATGCCAGCTTCAGATCTCTCTCGGGAGCTGTCGTTTCCGTCGTCGCCTGCGGGTTCTCTATCATTCGATACCACCTTATCAAGAAGCCGTGAGGAGTCTGTGTGAACTGGACGCGACACCCACCGATTCGGTACCCAGATAGATTTACGGTCTCTCTGAATTGAAATGTTTCCTCCTGTTTCGTACTTGTTCCAGGGGGTCTGTGTTTTCTTGATATACCCATGTTGAATCAGCTTGAGGGGTTGCTTAATTTTAGGCGAATAATGAATGCTTCGCTGTTTTCTTGGCACAGATATGAGCTTTACTTTGAATTTCTGCATCTGGGTATTGCTTCATCGCTTATCTAACTTGTCTCTTTCCCATTATTTTATGTGCCGTTTTGCTGTTTGAGTGATTTTTGTGAGGTTAGTTCTTCTTTTTTATGTTGCTGGTGGTTATTCAGTAAACCCTAATTCGAATCTCATGTGTTGATTTATACTCTTGATTATCAGATGTGTTTCGATGTTTTTATGGATGTTGGAGCTGGAGGTTGTGGTTGCAGTCATGGATCTTGAGTTTTAATTCACTGTCGATGACTTTCCTATTTGTGGGGTTGGGCTTTTCATTCCAAAGCAAAACCCTAATCTTTATTTGTCTTATGGGTGTTTTGGTTATCTATTTGCAACACAAATGAGTGCTGATCCTGTATGCTTTAATGTTTTTGGTTGCGACAAGGGTAATGCTGTAACGTATCTAAAGCTATTGTTCAATGGCCAACTAGGGTTTTGAGTTTTGTTAACCTTTGAAGAACAATGGGGAGGTCGTGCGATATATAGTCTAAACGGTATACATGCTTTTCTGTTATGTGATATAAGTTCATTTTATTTCTGGATCGTTTTCCATATATATAATGACGTTTATTTAGTTTCCTAAGAAAGCTTATATCTGCATGCTTAGGCGCGAATTTATTTAAGATGGAGAAGAGTTTAGATGCCTCTCAACCGAGGAGATCATTTATCCCAATTGAGTCTATATGTATAGATCTTTCCAGTGCCATCGATAGAGATTATAATGGAAAGTGCGAGCGCTTCTCTATACGGTAAGATTTACATTCTTCCAAGACTGACTTGTAACTTATGTAGATGCTGTAGCCAATTGGATAATTCTCTTCATTCCTTTTGGATCACGTAATATCGCATTCTTCTGAAATTGTGCTTGTGGATGCATTCAGCAGCTAAATGATTAAGATTTCATGTGTTAACAATTAATTCTTTTTTCACTAAACCATCAGCATGTGTTAGCTAGTTACTGTTTTCACTGTCTCTTATGCTAGCTTAGTTGCTTGTCCTTGCTCTTAAAGAATAATGTGGACCTACTCATCTTTCTTCTTCTATAACCTATAGAAGCACTGTATTATCTGCCCATTGCATTGATATATGATATTTACTTTCTCCCACTGAAGTTCCACCTAGGAAAGTCGTAATAACTGTTGAAAGGTCAATTCTGTCAATTTGGAAGTACAGTAAACATATATACATAAGTATATTTATCTGATAAAACTCATTTTTTTATCTACCATAACTAATTTTCGCCTTTGCTTGTCCAGTGAATATGTATCTGAAATGAGAAGAAAAGACGAGAAGATTTGCTGGCCATTTACATCAGATGGTCACATTAATGCCATAAATGAGCAAGCTTGCAAGCCTCTTCGACAACCTCTTCAAAATTCTCGATCGTGGCAGTGTCTGAATTGTCTCAACACTGAAGCTGGTAGAAAGGAAACTGGCACTGTTGTTAAGGGCTGCAGTAAAAGATGCCTGGTTGATGGCCCTTGTTCCCAGATGTGGAGCACCTCTGAACCATCAAATCCTGTAGTGGATTTTCAGGAGACCTTGAAGCTCGAAGTTACTGAGAATAGAGAAGCTATTCCTGATACTTCTACTTTCCCAACTAAGAGTGACTGTGGTGCTTCATTGGTTGCTGACAAAAATGGCCAAACAGATGACGAAATTGATGCTTTCAGAAGAGGTATGTTTATGTAATTGCTGTGTCTAGATCCTGATAATTTATTCCAAGAGATGGACTAAGATTTTCTACCTCTAGGACATGAAAAAGACGGCTTTGAAGGTAACAAAAGTCTGGAATGTGTAGAATTTACTGGACCAAGGGCTGCTGCTCCAGAAGTTGATCAATGTCAGGACCATGAAAGTGTAAAAGATGACCAAGGTAAATGACACGACTGATAATAATTTTAATTTGCAGGATAATCAATTTCGGTGTTGTTAAAAGTTGAACCTTTTATTGACATAGTGACTCTTTTGGTTTCTGAAATAGTTTACAACTATACAAAATGCAATGGCTCTCCTGATTCATGTCAGCAAGATGGAAGTCAAGAAGCTCGAAATATTTTGGAAAACCTTCAACCGGGAAAACAAGCTTCTGGTGATGATCAGGAGGGGAAGGTGACTGAGGACCATGATGAGACATCAAGAACAGTTAGTTGGGATGATCAGATGCCTCATTATCTCACAGATCATGAAAGCGGAAATCCCTCCCTGGGATTGGATGAGTGCAACGACTCATTATCTGAAAGTGCAGATATGGGGCTCAGAGATTGTTCTCACAATCAAAATCGGGATAAATGTCATGGTCTATTTCGTAGAAGAACCAGAAAGACACGCCTGATCACCGAATTACTGAGAGAAAGCAAAAATTCAACCACTGATCACATTGGAACAGATTATCCTCCTAGGAATGCAATATCTGAACCTTTGGATAAGACAAACACTGTTGTGCAAGGTCAGGCAGTTTTCACAGAACTTGTGAAAAGTAGGTTTCGGGATCAAAAGAGAAAAAGGAAGTTAACTTCAGACGAAGAAGGAACAGCCATGGAGCTAATGACTGCAAGTAGGGAAAACAATGATTCACTAAATGGCAGTGGAAGTGTCGAAGATGCCAATGTGCTTTTGCATCCTGAATCAAAGGACAGAGCAAATGCTAAGATGGTTCCCAGGATTGCTATCAATAATCAGACTAAGTACGGTAGTTTGAAGTTTCCTGAGAAGAAAATGAAGAGAAACCTAGTGATCGAAGATTTGTCCCAAGCACCCTCCGGAGAAAATGTATCCAAAAGTGTTCAGGACAAAATCAAAGCAGGTCCAGCCAGTTCTACTCACAAGTCATGTCTCAAATTGGGTCATTATACACCCATCACCACCAAATTCAACTCCATCCCTTTTTCTGACCAACTGGTGGAACCAAATTATTTTCCCCTAGCACCCTCCAGAGATACAAGTTCAAGCATGTGCAAGAAGAATAACAAAACAAACAACGAAAAGCTCTCTCTGATTGGTTTGAGTAATAGCTCAAAAAGACAAGGTCCAATTACTAGGACAGATGCTGAAACAACTGGCCTTTGTCCTCCTGCTGTACACTTACGACCAGCTGAAGATGCTTCTGTAGAAGGTGGGTTTGTTCTATCTCTCAACAGCCATTCAGTCGTGCCTGATGTCAAGAGGAATCGTCCTCTCAAAGTTGTGTTCGGGCAAGCTTCTTCATCTTCTAAGGATGAGGCAACTCCTAAAGAGGGCCACATTGTGAGGAAAAATCTAAATTCCAGATTTGCGGCATCAAATATTACTTATGCTTGTGAAGTAGATGTTGCAAAGGGAATACTTACTGATAACAACAGCAAAAAAGCTACAAATGGGACGCCTCTTCTTAGTGACAAGCAAAAGAACCAGTTAAATCTTGATAGCAGCACTTGTTGCCGAATGCCGCGAATGGTACGGGCTTTACTCTACTGCAATATATAAAGTTTTCTTTGAGTTCTTGTTCATTTACCGTTGAGGGAATTGACGCCTTCAGTGGGGAGGTGGGAAATTATTTAGTAGTTGTTGACACTTTTTCTGCATACGTGAAAATTTATCTCATACATTGTTTAGTATAACTTTCTTCAACTTTTCCATAGAGTCCTTCAATCTTTTCTAAAGCTAATATTGAAAAATTACTGTGCAACTTACATTCTCTAACTGGCTGGACTTGTATTAACCACCTCATGACTGATTAATAATTATAAGGGTAGTGTTCAGATTCATTTCTTTTTCTCTTTGCTCTTGCTTGAGCTCATACAAGGAAATATTCCCGTTTCCCAAATATCAAGTCATGCAGTACAAGTAGTGTATGGCTTCTGTGTCAGAAGGTGATGGAATTTGTTGACCTTGAATTGTCCTTCTGCTTTCCCATTCATCTTCAAAGTTGGGATTGGCATAATGCAAGTTCTTTCTGTAGCATCCTCATGAAAATGATTGTTCATTCTTCATTCTCTGTAGGATATCTCATGTGCAAGTAACAGCAGGAAGACCTTTTCTCCTCAGACACAGTGCACATTTACAAACCATCACTTTGATTGCGAAGCTGAGAAATCATCTGAACAAGGAACTTTAGATGACATACCGATGGAAATTGTTGAGCTCATGGCAAAGAATCAGTACGAAAGATTCCTTCCTGATGCTGAAAATGCTGAACAACCACTAGAAACGACCATTGGATCAGGTGCTTCTCAAAGTGTAAATATTACCAAAGGACTTCGAAAGAGGGACTGGAGTTTACTGTTGAACCATAAACAGAAACCTCACCCTAAAAAGGCTAGAAATCACAGGCATAACATGAGCGAGGATCATATACCCACCAAGCAGACATCTGTTGCTGGTTCTTCTCTGCCCAATACGATTTGTTCCAACGTGAATCAAATGGAGAAAAGTTGCCCACCTACTGAGCTTGGTGGAATCCTCCAGTTCACGGAGCAGCCATCCGTCGGGGTTGCATTTTCTTTATCAGGTTCCGGTGGGCATATTAGCAGTCCCTACTGCAGACGAAACAAGCGTACGGTGGGTGTGGGCCTCGTGTCTGGTAGTGACAAATCTTCAGTCTCAGTTAATGGAGTTTGTGATTCTGTTCCCCTGCACAATCGAGGAGTGGCACATCTATCAGCCGCAACACCAAATTGCATGCCCTTTTCATATGACATTCCACCGAAGAAGTTGACTTTGCCTACTAGGTCAGATGAGTTTCTGCATGGTTCAAGGACCCTGCCAGTTTTAGATGCTAAGGGGGGTCATAGCCTGGGGCATTTGAGAGTGAAAGGTATTGGCTTTGACAAGCATAGGAATAATTCTTCCAACATTAATGCAGAACAAACACAGCACAATAGACAGAGCAGGATGGACCCCCAAAATCTGTCAGGACCTACGGCGCTGTGTTCCAGTGAGACGATTTCGGCAATGCATTTACTCAGCCTCATGAATGCGGGAACACACACAGTCAATTTGGATGGAAATCCTGAACAGCATCAACGACCCTCCTTTTCTCGTAAGTATCACTCTAAGGAGATTGTCGAGTTGGACTTTCAGTCATACAAGCAGCCTTCTAACAGGATGCATCCATCATCTGATTATTGGGCTAAAGGTACCCTCAGTGAGCATGTTTCTGCAGTTCCAACCATTGATGAGCCCACTCCTTTATCTCAGCCTGATAGAAATTTCATGGGGGCCACTGAGGTTGCTGCTCAGGAATCACTGAAGATGCACAAGAAAGGGAAGAAAAAGTGCCCTGAAATAGCCACATCGAATGAAGCATACAATTACAGATCACAAAAATGCATATTCCCTGGTGGTAATTTGGTCACAAATCATGGATCGAATCCAAACCTTGATGGGCTTAGAAACTTCGTAGATGCTCCAAATAATGTGGCCTTCCCTCTGCACTTGAATGCAGAAAGTTCAGGGAAGGACAAATTGGGGACGCAAGACAGAAAAGGAACCCTGCCTCCTTCACAGAAGGACTCTGAGGTTCAAGTATGTACAGTTAACAAAAATCCGGCTGATTTTACCGTGCCAGAAGCAGGAAATAGGTATATGATCGGACGGAGGGACCTAAAATTTGAGAAGAGATATCCCATTCAGAATTCACCAGGTGAAATTAATTTTGACCGCAATCACCAGAAGAAGCAAAAGCTCACTGGATCAAGTCGGTGCTGAGTTTAGGTCCATGATCGTTCCGTCCGATCCTGATGAGGTAGAATTATAATCCATCCATTGGTTTCTCAATGCTGGATACTGACATGTCAAATTACTCTAAGTTACATTGATTTAGCTATGTCAATTTTTTCTTTGGCAGGTGATGGTATCAAAAATTCCTGTGCATTGCTGCGGCAAAGAGAGAATCATTGTGAAACTTTAATCTGGCATGTCAACAGTGTAGCGGATCTGAAGTTGGGAGACTGGATTCGATCGTCAATTACATTAAGTTCGCTCATTGTCAAAGGTCATTCAGAGGGTTCAGTTATAGTGTACTACTAAGGACTTGTTACCGCCGTGTATGGCAAATGTCCGATGTTTAGCAAAGAGAGTTAAGCATTAGTAAGTATAGCAATCAGAAAAACAGATAGCGAAGACCCCAAATGGCAAGAAACAAGTTGGTGTTTCATAGATACATGGACAGTGTAGGTAGAGCGTGTGTTTTTGTCTGGGGAACAGACTGACAACATGGCATTGCTTGAACTGTAGATGAATGGCAAAGTGATGCTACTTTATATTTTCTGAAATGAAAAGCTCTCTCAATATCAACTTGGTGTGATTTTACTCTCGCGATAACGTCAAACCGTTGAACGTTGGGAATGAAAACACTGTTTACATTAACAAGGTTGACCAACTCACATCAATCAGTGTATCAATGTCCATGCAGCGTGATTCCAGTTTCTGGACTACTTTCGATAAAATTTTGCAGCTTTAATCCCATGATCGATCACACTTCACAAACTGCTCAGGCCAGGACTCTTCTCTTTCGCTTTCTGAGGCCTTTGCTTCTTCCATTGGATGAGTATAGACTTATTACAGTTGTTATTCCTATCACGATTTCCTTGCAGCATCCATCTTGTGTGATGGAACATCAATGTACAACAGACATTCATTTTCTATGATTTTTCTTTTTCTCGTTACTATCAGTCACGTTCAACTGACGTGTGACTTACATTTTCTTCAATTTGGAAAAGTTTCGGAGGTTTCAATGCAGTTACTGAACGAACAGAGACAGCTATGAATAAGACAATGTGTCAAGGTGAGCCTCAGTTTTAACACAACATGCTAGACACCTTACGGATAAGTTTGCCGGATTTACGTTGTTTTATCTCTTCTTCTTGTCTCGTAGTCATATCATTTCCTCCCTTGGTAGCTTCCTTGTAATTATCCAAACATAGACAAGGATTTAAACAAATGGGTTTGTCGCAATCTTACATCAAAACATGGGTTCTTTTTCACAAAAAAAGAAGAAGAAAAAGATGAGCTAAAACCCAAGAAGCTGGGTAATTTAAAATAAATTGCATCGATATTACTGAATCTTGATTTTGCTTATCGAAGGCATTAAAGAAATTACATTTACTTGCAACTAACATGATTTTTAATTATTCATGGAAAAGTTTCCACTGGTGATACGACATGGCCTAGTGTGATAGCTTTGGCCGCTTTGTTGGCATTTGGAGATGGTAAGGTCGGTTTAAAACTAGATCTCACTTTATTAGTAGCAAAAAGTTAGATAGGTCTGAGCTTACTCAATTTTAGGTAGACCTTTCATTAAAATTGAGCCACGTGCGAATTTCAATTGGTGTTTAACACATCAACATGGCAACCCTTTGCTCTCCCTCCACCCGAGCGGCATGCCATCACCTGCAGCAATTTTTGCCAATGTCCACCGCCCTCAGCAGACACCTATGACCAATCGGGAGCAGATCTCTTCCCCCCCAAAACAACAACATGCGTGTTCAGCCCTACTTAACTTTTTATGTTACTCAATGAACTTATATATCGATCGTTATTAGATCAAATAAGTAAT
Source organism: Eucalyptus pumila (assembly GCA_016097595.1). Lineage (NCBI taxonomy): Eukaryota > Viridiplantae > Streptophyta > Magnoliopsida > Myrtales > Myrtaceae > Eucalyptus > Eucalyptus pumila. The sequence goes on along the minus strand of CM027848.1, from coordinate 20,313,810 downwards.
CTAATTGTCCTTAGAGTTCAACTTCGGCTAATACTTAATTAGGTTGGACCAAGGAGCTGAAATCTTTAATCATGGTATGGTTTACTATGATTTCCATGACTTTTGGAGGCCATCTAGAAATAATGGAAACATCACTAAACTATATACTTGTTTGAAAAGCAATGCAATGGGGGCATATGACAAAACTTCTTGGAAAACTAGATCTCTGCGTGTTATCCAAAGAAAACTATAAATAAATTGGTATTCTTTAGAGGTTTATTTCTCCTGCTCGAGCGGGCCTCGCCGGATCTTGGGGTCGCCGTGCGGACGGTCTTGCTTCACCGGACCACGACTATACATAGTTGGCATAGAAAGAGATGGCAAAGATGCCTCCACACAAAGTCGAACAAAAGCTTCACCATCTTCCGTGTGAAAACCACACAACCATTCACACTTAATCAAGCATCGATCATCGAGGACGATGCTCATATTTCTAGGAAATTGTCACCCAATAGCAACACAAACATCAATGACAAATATAAGGGACAGAAAAAGTACAATAACATCTGCAGACCTAACCAAAGCGCTTTATAAAAATGAGAATTTGGTCTGCTTCTTTTTTTTAACATTTCCTTGGCGGAGGCTTGATCATTGAAAACATAAAAAAACCAGTCTAATGCCCATCAATTGTCAGGTTGTTCCCGACAATAATCGATGCTGTCTTCATTCGGTAGACTTTGCAGTCAAGCTTTAACCTGGCATTGGAATGTTATTATCATACATCACCTTGAGAAGTTCAAACAAGCAATTTGATACAGACGTTTGATATTGTCTTTGGCTAGACCGCCTCACGTGGAACAGATGACTACATGAAATAATAAAATATAATTCTGGTGAATACACCTCTTTGTGAACATCTCCACACGATGCATTTGCATTTACAATCGATGCTTTCATGTTAGCAAGATTCCGCTATCTTCAATCTTTATCATCTTCCTTTCTCAAATTCCCTCCTTTCCTGTGATAGTCAAAATTGATTAGCTACAATTTCTTTTAGAAAATAAAAAAATAAAAACGCGCACTGTATGTGTGTGTGTGTGTGTGTGTGTGTGTGTGTGTGTGTAACACCAGCACAGACAAGAACATTAGCCACCCCTCGGTGCATGCAAAATCATTAGTTCTCTATTGTGAGTAGCAAGAGCAGGCGATACATCATGGGAAAGCTGTGTCCATCCTCATCCAATACCAACCTCGAACCCGCACCACCGTGGAACGCCGAACCCACTTCTACGGCGCCCGCCACCATGACTACATACCGCCCACCGCCGGACTCTCCCCCCGCTGACCCGCTGCAAACTCACAACGCCAGCAGCGACTACCGCGAGAAAACCTCAACTTCACCGCCACCGCCACCATCACCAAGATCCACAAGTCCTTCCCCCTCTTCTCACTTCCCACGTCAACCCGGAGCCATCGGCGCTGCCGCCGCACAACCTCGATGACATAGAATCTGTGCGACGGTGGTTTTCCCGCCAGTGCCCCTGGCGGCGGCGGAAACCATCCCGGACAACCAGATTGTGCCTTACGTGCCTCTTGAAAATTACAGCAACAAACAATACAAGGTCCAAAATGGGCCTGTTACTGCAGCTACCGGGCCATATGGAGCGTCACGAGCCCATGTTAACGGCCAGACTGCCGCCGGAGGACCGGCGGTCATGTTTCCGCCGCAGAAGGCGGATCATCAAGGGCTGCTGCCATTGTCGAACAAGGAATCGGTTTCAGCGCATCAAAACAATGATTCTGGTTCCGTTCGTTGGAGTTCCGTGGAGGAGTGAGCTCTTTGATTGCTGTCAACAACCCACCAATGGTAAAGTCTTTTTTTATGTTTCTGATGAATAATTTCACTTGGGAAATTATCATGAAGTCAAAACGAATATTCTTCTCATAAATAGTATAGCTCAAGATGCATTCTCCGTCTTTGAGCCAGCAAGAAGACTTCACTTTTCATTCTATGCAAGAGGGACTACCAGAGGCAAGAAAATGTGCAAAGGTGGATCCCATACCCAGAAAAAGTAATGGCAATCTTTGTCCACACTCTCACCTAGGAAAGCTTATGTGCATATTCCAATTAGAATCATAAAGCATTCGGACATCATTCTCGCGCAATAGTTTACATGCGAATGCACAAGGAATATTTTTCCAAACTCCTATTTTGTGTCTAATAACACACACAAACCAATTACATGTATTTCTTGCAGCAATAATAACAACAGTAGCACCATGTATGACATTCGGCCAGATTGCTGAGATATTGGACAATGGCAGCACCAGTAAGTTGTTTCTCCTTCCATGTTATTCAGATTTCAATGAGATTTTGCGGTTTTCACTCCCTACTAATCTAAAAATTCAAGTTGCGTTAAATGAATAAATGATTAATAAATTTAATTATTTTTAACTTGTTCAATTGTAGGTCATTATCATTAAGTGAAAATTGTGTATATACAACGTGTGCGTGTGTGAAATACAGGAAACGTAGTGATGGTAGCTTTTTATTTGGATTGACATGAATGTGTTTTCAAATAGCTAAAAAACATTTTTGTGGAAGAACGGTTTGTCTACACGTTATTAGAGAACATCAGCATCTTCTACCGTCTTGCCATTACTTAAATCATGCAATGGCAACCAAAAAGTTTTTATTGTTTTGTGTTGCTTTATAGCTAGTGTTCTAATCACTGCATCATGTCCTTTTTTCTCGTGATAGGTAGGGCCATTTTAAAATTTGGCGTTCTCATTCAGGACCTTCACCGTGTCATGCATAGGTTGCTTGACGGGTTCGCTTCTGTACTTCTTCTTGTTCCTGGTGATATGCCATTGGAACATTGAAGTCCGGTACAGAAGGAGGCTCTGGAATGCATTTCAGATAGCGGAGACGCTAGTCACCGACCGACTCACTCACGTACTGTGCCCACTTTGCTCGCTTTGGCAGAAGTTCCGGGAGCTTAAGCACTGCGGGCTAGACCCTTTTCAAGGCTAGTATCGAAAAACCAAGAAAAGGAGAAGTACTCTTTCTATATGAACTAAGAAAAAAGAGTTCTTGGTCGTAGAAAGGATTAAACGATAATTACTTGTGTTTGCTTGTGTGGTGTTTGAGCAGGTTACCAAGACGTGATCGCGGGTATTCTGCACGAGCAGGGGCAACAAGGAAAGGACATTATTCCTACCACGAACCAGGCGATGATGAGATGATCTGAGAGAGAGAGAGAGAGGCTTGTGTCAGGCTCCTACTTGACCTGTTTCTGTCTATGAATACTTCACTACTTAACAAAATGACTGTAGCTTGTTTCTTTCGTTGTATGCATCGACCCTGAACAATTTTGATGATTACAGAATCCCCATATATTCAGATGATGGATTAGATCTGACCGTCCGGGTGATGTTTATGTCTGTTTATGGAACGCATGTACCCTGAACATGTTCTTCTATATGAACTGCTTGGTGTGAAGCTATAGATAACTGGATCTTGTGTATCAATTCGTTTCGTTTCATGTGAAATTCATGTGATCTGAGGGTTCTTCTAACATTTTTAATCTATGTTCCTGATGAATCGAAATTGTCTTTTATTATATAGCTCGTACATGTCAATTGAGAGTCATGAAGGGATACCTTAAGGAGGAGAGAGAAAAAGCAAATCCTAAAACCATCTATAACTTTAATATGTGTCAATTGAGATCCAAAGATGTTTCCAAGATTTCATGACACTGCATAATTTGAATTAAATGTAATTCTTGTCCATTTTGACCTCCTCTTTGAAAATGGACGATGACGTGACATGTGCTGACTTAATAAGATGTAAAGATATTTGTGTAATTATCCAAAGCTTTTGCAAATAGACAAGGGTTTAAACATATGAGGTCTATCGTAAATCTTACATCAATACATGTAACAAGGAACCGTGGGCTTTTTGTCAAGAAAAAAGTTGAGAAAAGCTTAAAACCAAGAAGCTGAGTAATTATATATCGGTGTGACTTCTACTGCAAAAAATTATTCTCCTATGTAGATTTTTTTTTTTTTTTTTCACTTTAGTGTAACTTGGAACATATTGTATTGAGATAACCAAACCTTGGTTTTGCTAGCTGAATGTTATAGAGATACAATTGTAAGTTGTGTCAGAAAAAAAGAACGATATTGTAGCATTGGTATGATGTGAAGCATTTAACATATTCTAATTGACTTGAAACTCATTAGCTTATAATTTTGAGTGAAGATTAGTCTATTTGGATATTTTGAGAATATCAAGTTTTGGGCTCTCTCTTGGTGATTTCCCATGTGAATATTGGATTTCTACTACTCGCTCTAAACAAACGGTATCAAAGTTAATGATAGATTAGTAAACCACCAATCTGTTATGGTGTATGGTGAATATTTCAAAGAAAGAAATCTCCTAACCAACATGATTTCCGAGCAGCCTTTATGGATCAGTTTGGTAGAAGAGATCCAGAGTGAAGGTGAGTGGTGTGGTGTGGCAACGTGGTCCCAATGTTAGGCTTGGCAGCCTCCATGGTTCATTCTGGAGAAAGAAACTTGCAATGGAGGTGGGGAAGCAAACTTAAAACCCAGCTCACGCGTGAGGAGCAAATTGTTGAGACCTGAAGTGAAGGCGAGCATTGAAATATATAAAAAGGAAAACCTAAATTTAAGGAGGAGCGGTACAAAAGAATACCTGAATTTAAGGAGGAGCAAACTTAACATAAGAGGAATATTATTAAAATGCACATGCAAGTTGCGTTAGAAAAAAAATCACACGTGAGAAAATTAGTATGGTATGAGCAGCTATTATACTTTAGTTGACTCATAAATCACTAACTTAATCTTTCGAATAAAAATATATCCAACTAGCTATATTGCCAAGCTTGAACTCTAGGCTCTCCTTTAGATGTCTCCCAAGGTGAAGATATCGAATTTCTCCTACACGCTTCCAACAAATGCACTATAATTTACTTTTGCTTGTCATTTTTCGGCGTGGACAACTAGATTATGATATATCTAGCAACCAACTTCTCGTAATGATACAACGGTTTACTTCGTTTTCATGATGCCATCTAGAAGTAATGGAAGTACTAAAAAAGAAAAAAACTTGTTTGGAAAGCAATGCAATGGGGGGGCATAAACCGCATAACAAAAACTTTTTGGAAAACTAAATATTTCTTTTTCTCTAAAGAAAACTATAATAAATAGATTGGCTTTTAGAGGTTTATATCTCTAAAGTGAATTGGCCCCCACCATCCAATTGTCATTGTGCAAGTGGCCCCGCTTCACTCGGATCATGCAAGCACCTCTCCACATGGAAAGAGATGGCAAAAATGCCTCCACACAAAGTCAAACAGAAGCTTCGCCATCTTCCGTGTGAAATCTGCAAAACCGTTCCCACCCGTAAAAAAACCGTTAGACTAATTTAATTCTAGAACTTTTAATTATATCAATTCAATTTTAAATATTTTTAAGATTTGTCGATGTAGTTATTCTAGATAATTTTATCCGAAATAGCTAACATAGATAATTTTTCTAATTTTTCTAAATTTTTTCTTTCCGGTGATGTTTTTTCTTTATTTTTCGTTTCTTTTCATTCTTTTTTTTTTCTTTTTTTTCTTTTTTATTTTACCAAAGCCTCCTGATTACCGAGCCTTGGCCATGGCCAACAAAGGTGGGTGGCCATATGCGAGGGCCAACAAGGGCTCAACCTCGCGGATGGACAAGGGCTCGACCCTCGCAGCCTAAATGATGACTGTGACGCTCACTGGCCACAATAAGAAAAAAAAAATGAAGATATAAAAAAATTCAAAAAAATTAGTAAATTTGCCAATGTCGACGTCAATCATGGTACTTAGGACAGTTAATGTTCACGTCAGCAATTCCCGATCAAAATGTGCTAGAAGAACTATATTGACATTTGTCAAAATGTTAAGTTTTAAATTGATCAAATTCAAGAGTTTATGGTTAAATTTGCATTTGTATAATAAATTTAGGACCTTTTTGCTAATTTTACTTGACACCCCATTGATTTGAAAGCCGTTTGTTCGTCACTTTCTCAGTTCCATTCATCAATTCATTCGATTTTTTATTTTTATTTTTGCCTGATTTTGATCATTGAAAACATAAAAAAAAAAAAAATGCCCTCAAATTGTCAGGTTGCTTTCGACAATAATTGATGTAGTTTTCATTTGGTAGACTTTGAAGTAAAGCTTTAACCTGGCATTGGACTGACCTTATTACTTAGAGGACGACGAGTACGTACGCAGCAAGTAGATGAAAAATTATACTGTAGTAGATTTCTAAAAAGTAATATATATTAAAAAGGCGCACCGCAGCTATCGATCTAATTTATCAAGAATATTTCATAGATTCTACTTCATATGAAAATTTTTATTATGCATCATTGAGATTGCCAAAGTAAGTAATTATGTATATATACCAGCACGAATGAGAACACTTGCTCACCAACGTTGCATGCAAGATCACTAGCTCTCTCTTGTGTTAAGCAAGAACTAGCGATTCATCTGGGGAGGCTGCGACCAACCCCATCCAATACCAACGCCGAACCCGAACCCACTTCTCCGCCACCCGCCGCTGCTGCTACCGACCCCTTGCCGCCTGATTCTCTCGCAACCGACCCGCCGCAAACCCGCAATGCCGACAGTGACGACGACCACGAGAAAACCTCAACTTCACCACCACCGTCAACAAAACCCGCAGTTCCTCCTCCTCCTCTCACTTCCCATGTCGACCCGGGCCCAGTGACGCTGCCGCCGCACCGCCTAGATGACATAGAGCCCGCACAAGCGGTGGTTTTCCCGCCAGCGTCCTCGGTGGCTGCGGCAACCTTCCCGGACTACCAGAATGTGCCCTGCGCCCCTGAAAATAAAAGCAACAAACAAGAAACGGGCCGAAACGGGCCTGGGTTTGGGCCTGGTCCTTCAACTGCATGGCCATGTGGAGCGCCGACAGCCCATACTAACAGCCACCCGGCCGCCACAGGGCCAGCGGTCACGTTTCCGCCGCAGAAGGCTGATCATCAGGCGCCACAGCCATCGGGGAACAACGCATCGGTTCCGGTGCACAGTATCGTGCGGCTGCCGCCACCGGCGGTAGCATTACTTGCTCCAGCAGCCGGGTCAAGTGGGCAGCAGCCAGAAGGTCCGTCAGTGATTCTGGTTCCGTACGTTGGGGTTCCGTGGAACAGTGGGATCTTTGACTGCTTGCGACACCCCACTAATGGTAAACTCTCCCTCTTTTTTTTTTTTGGGGGGGGTATAATTTGCAAAGTCAAAGTGGACATTCTTCTCTTAATCAGTGTGCATCGAATGTCCATGTATATATCCATTTAAAGTCTATAGGCGAACTAGGAACAGAGAAATCCTAAAGATGAAGTGACTGTACTTCAATGTGGTTAACTAATTGATTATATCGTTAATACACACTATACTTAGGTCTTTGAGCCCCCAAGAAGATTTTGACTTTTCATTCTATGTAAGAGGACTACCAAAGGCAAGAAATGTGAGAAAATTACTATAAAATTCATAAACATATTTTATTTGTGTCAATTCAGTCATAAACTTTTTTAATTCGGCTAATTTAGTCATAAATCTTTCAATAATTTATTGATGTAATCCATTCAGCTAATTTTAATTGAAAATTGCTAAGATAAACGTCAATAGTCCTAAGTGACACAATTGACAATAACATAAAAAATCTTAAATTTTTAAATTTTTTTAAATTTTTTTATGTTTGCTTCTTCTTCTTTTTTTCTTTTGTTAGGGGCCAATAGGGGGACGCTAACCACTAGCCAAGGCTCAGCGACCCCGTTGGCCATTGGGCAAGGGTCTTCAAGCTCTCGTCAACTGCTAGTGAGGGTCACAACCCTCACTTAAGAGCTAGGCAAGAGTTGCAAGTTCTCACCAACCACGACAAGGGTCACAGTCCTCGAGGGATCACGACCCTCTCCAATGGCTTAGCAATGACCCCTCACCTAGTGGCTAGTGAGGGTCACTGTGCCTTGGCAGGTGTCTGATCGGCCCCCACAAGCTCTTGACAATAAAAAAAGGAAAAGAAAGATGTCAGCATTGGTCATACCATATAGAATGGTTGGCTTTCACATTATCGTTCCCAACTAAAATTAGCCTAATGAACTACATTGGCAAATTATCAAGTTTTAAGATAAATTGGGCCAAATTGAGAGATTAACGACTAAATTGGCACAAATATAACAAATTTAGGCCATGTTTGGTAACCATCCAAACAGGGTCAAATTCTGATTCTTTGTTTCCGGAATCAGTTTGGGCTTAGAATCGCGTTTGGTAAAAATTTTATTCCCGGGAACAGATTGGGAATAGAATTAAGAACAAAAAAAAAAGTTGATTATTGTTCCGGGAACGAATTTGAGAATCAAAATCAATAACCCTCCTTCTTCCCTTCGGCCATCTCGCGATCGCGCGTCCACCACCGCCCGCCACCGTCCGCTACCGCAGTCCACCGCCGCCGGCCAATCCGGCAAGCTCGCCAGACCAGGGCAAGGTCCGGTGAGCTTGCCGGAGGCAAGCCCAGCCACCGTCGAGCTCGTCGAAGGCTTGCCCAGCCACCTGCGAGCTTGTCGGAGGCTTGCCCAGCTGGGCAGGGGCTGGGCAAGCCTCGCGACGCCCAGCCTCGAGGCTTGCCTAACCCCACCGGTGGCCAGGCGAGGCTCGCCCAGCCCCGCCGGTGGCCTGGCCACCAGTGGGGCTCGGCCCCACCAAATTTGGCGAGGCCGAGCCTCGGCGAGGCTAGGTGAGCCTCGCCCAGCTGCCGACGAGCCTCGGCTGACGAGGGCCGGCCTCGCCGAGGGTCGGCAACGCTCCGGTGAGGTCGCCGACCCTCGTCTGGCCGGTCGCCGATCCGGCGACCGGCCACAAGAAAGAAGAAGAAGAAGATGAGAAAAGGAAAAAATGAAAAGAAAAAATGAAAAAAGAAAAGAAAAAAAGGAAAAAGGTAAAAAAATTAATTAAAAATTAAAAGAAATTGATTTGGAACATAATTAATGAGCACGGTACCAAACATAATTCTATTCCAGAATCAGAAATTTTGGATAGTTACCAAACGGCTTAAAATGCTTAGAATCAGTTCCCGGGAACAAAATAAAAAAGAATCAGTTCTGATCAGAATCTACTTCCAGGAATAGAATCGTTACCGAACGCGCCCTTATAATTTTTTTGGTAATTTCTTCTAGAAAAACGACAATGGAATAGCATTGTCTTTCTCTTTATTATTATTTTCTTTTTTTGTTTAAGACCACTATGACATTTTGACACATATTATCTTCCTTTTTTTTATCTTTTTTCTTTTTTTTTGGCGTAGTTCCCTGCTACTAGAGCAAAATATAATTTCTAGGTTGGCATCGATGGATCCGACAGGGGACATGTTGTTTGATCTAGCTCAATGAATCAGATTCAAAATAGTAGTAATTTCATATTTGAATGCCGATCCTTGTCGCGCACTCTCACCAGCTTGCATTTAGATTCATAAATTTATTTGGATATTATTGCTTGCACAGTACATCAGTTGCATAAGCACATAGAATATTTCTCAACACTGTTTTTCTAATAATACAAAGGGAATACATATATTTATTGCAGCAATAATAACAACAGTGGCACCATGCGTAACATTTGGCCAGATTGCTGAGATAGTGGACAATGGCAGCACCAGTAAGTCGTCTCTCTTTCAATGCTATATGTTTAGATGGACATGTGTGTATATAATGTATATTTATGATCATATATACTGAGAAATTATTCAGCCACGTGACCTTTGAGCAAGTCGTTAGATGTATAGGCTGACCTTTAGCCTGAGACTAAAGCGTCAAACTATAATTGAGGAGTCAACTAAGGAGTTTAAAAATATTTGACTCGGGACCTTCTATTTGTGACGTCATTAAGAGAATCTTGAGGGTTTCACTGCCCACAATTTTAAAAACTCAAATCGTTAGATCAATACATGGTTAAATATATATAAATACTTCAACTTGGTCCATGGAAAATGTTTGTCATCAAATTTTACATAACATAAGTGAAATTTAGACTTTCAAGAGTAACTTGCTTAGGCTTGGCGCATGTCTTGTAACAAGATCGTATGGTCCTGAAATATGAGTGCGTGTTGGGGCTTATAATGTGCTGTCTCTTTTTTGGGAAGATCTCAAGGAAACACCATGATGGTAACTTTTTCTTTGCGTCGTTATGAACATTTAGAAATATATTGTAGATATATTATTGATGTGCTTCCAAACTAACTTAAAATTTTGGGAAGAACGATATGTCCAACATGTTATCAGAATACGTCAGTAACTCCTACCATCCGCTACTTAAGTCATGCAATGGCACCCACAAAACTTCTTTCTGTCGGATAAAATTTAGTGTTCTCATCCATGACCTTTACAATGTGTACAAATACATAGGTTGCTTGACAGGTTCATTTCTGTACTTCTTCTTGTTCCTGGTTATATGCCATTAAAACATCGGAATCCGGTACAGAACGAGGCTCCGGAACGCGTTTCAGATAACGGAGACGCCAATCACCGACCGACTCGCCCACTCTCTGAGCCCACTTTGCTCACTTTGCCAGGAGTTCCGGGAGCTTAACTACCGTGGCCTAGACCCTTTTAAAGGCTAGTATCGAAACTTCCATTTTCCCTTATATTTCGGCCGAGAAACAAAGAAAAGGAGAAGTTCTCTGTCCATATGAACTAAGGAAAAAGAAAGTCCTTAGGTCGTAAAAAGGATCGAACGATGACTGTTCGTGTTTTTGTGTGTGGTGTTCAAGCAGGTTACCAAGGCGTGATCGCAGGAATTCTACATGAGCAGTGGCAACGACAAGGGGAAATCATCCCTCCCACAAGCCAAGCGATGACAAGATGATCTGAGAGAGAGGGAGAGAGAGGGAGGGAGGCTTGTGTTGAGCTTCTTCTTGAATAACTTGCATATAAGGCCCTGTTTGGTAACCATCCAAACAGGGTCAAATTCTGATTCTTTTAGGCCTAGAATCGCGTTTGGTAAAATTTTTGTTCCATGGGAATGGAATCAAGAATAAATAAAAAAAAGTTGATTCTTGTTCCGGAAACAAATTTGAGAATCAAAACCAACAACTCTTCTTCTTCCCTTCGGCCATCTCGCGACCGCTGTCCACCACTGCCCGCCGCCGTCCGCCGCCGGCTCACCAGACCAACGCGAGATCCAATGAGCTTGCAGGAGGCAAGCCCAGCCACCGACGAGGCTCGGTCTCCCTAGATCTGGCAAGGCCAAGCCTCGCCGGTGGCCAGGCGGGCCTCGCTAGGGCTGGGCAAGCCTCACGACACCCAGCCTTGCCGGTGGCCAGGCGAGGCTCGACCGACAAGGGCCAGCCACAAGAAGAAGAAGAATAAGAAGATGAGAAAAAGGGAAAAAAGAAAAGAAAAAAAAGTAAAAAATTTATTAAAAATTAAAAGAAATTGATTTGGAACAGAATTAATGAGCACGGTACCAAACACAATTTTATTCTAGAATCAGAAATTTTAGACAGTTACCAAACGATTTAAAATGCTTAGAATCAATTTCCGAGAACATAATAAAAAAGAACCATTTCTAATAAGAATCTACTTCCGAGAACACAATGTTGACCAAACGCGTCCTAAATGACTGAGATGTGTAATCTCCATATACTTTAAGATGATCGCTTTTACGTAATTTGCCAAATTTGCCAAGCGATATTTGTATCTCCTTATGTAATGCATGTACCTTGAATATGTGCTTTTATATGAACAAGGTTGGCGTGAGGCTACCATAGTTGGAATTTGAAGCTGATCCAGTTGGTTTCACGTAAAATTCACTTGATCCAAGGCTTCTTCTAACATTCATAATGCATATTCTTCATGAATCGAAATTGTCTTTTACTATGTAGCTTGCATGTCCATCGAGAGTCGTGACAGGATTCCAAAGAGGTTTCCCAAGATTGAGACGACCCCCGTAATTTGAATTAGATGCAATTCTCATCCATCTCAACCTCTGAGAAAGGATGATGACCTGACATGTGCTGACGTGATATGACGTAAAGATACCATAGATGTATGGTACGTGAGTATAAGATTTGAAAAGATGCGCTGTCCACTTTTGTGCCTCTTGTTGGTACATCATAACCCAAGGGGAAAGGTTATGGAATTTACGAGTAGGGCTAAGGAGTTTCGGTCGAGCTGCTTCTGAACTCTCTGTGACGCAAGTCTATACCGACTTCGCAGACACGATCAAAGACCGAAGCAAGCGAATGTTTATGTCAAAAATAATTAGCAGACACTATGTGCAGTCGCGTGTCATTTTTCCCCTGCTCTCTTGGAAGAGACAGTAGAGCAAGATGAGGGAAACTTCGCGATACTACTTGCATAAGACAGACGAAATCAGTATGAAGAAGAGACTATTATCCATGGCTTGTGAACCACAATCCAACGCACTTTCAAAGTTGAATGAAAATGTGCACCAGAGCTTTTGGTGGGAAGGGGAAAGAGAATGTATCACAAGCTCACAAGCTTCTTATGGTATAAAATTTGGACCTCCTTCCCTGAAATGAAAGGGTGGCGAAAGTAACAGCCTGAAATACCAATATGACGTCAAACCTAAAATAGAGATAAAAGAATAGGAAAGACAGACGGGTGCGGAATGGGGTCTCAAAATCTCGTTATTTTTCTCCGAACTATGTATTTCCGACGAAACCCCAGCAATCTACAACAGACCAATCCTTTCTAAAGAGATTATTTACACCACTATACCATTAGCTCCCTCAGCACCCCACTCAAACCACATGCTTTATTGATCAGCTTACCACTAAATGAGTGGCACTATTTTCTTCATTAACGTATATGGGAAGCTTATCGTCCCAGCCTTCACAGGCCAAAGAATTTTCGATCCCTTGGACAGGACAAGGAATTTATCATGAGTCCCGGTAAATCGGCTGTGCCATCCACTTGAGGTGCAAATTCAGTTTACCAGATTTGGCTCCGTCCACAGGGAAGCTATCTTTGTATTCCCCTTCCAATATGACTCGAGTCAGTGTAAATATGCATTTTCCCATGTAATCCTACACGATTGATAAGAAGACAAAATGGTAAATGCCTCGAACAGTGCACCCAAAGAACTAAGACCAAAATTTGCTCTGACAAAGCTATTATGTTGTGACAAACATCACTACAACTACAATGCATGTCATAGTCCCAGAACAACCCAGTCGGTGAATTCACATCACTTTCCAAGTAGAAGAATGCAACAGGAAAACAACCAGATATGAATCAATTTTCAACGATAGTACATAGTCCACCAAATATAGGGTATCCATGTATGTGCAAGAATCTACCAACCAAAGCACGTAGAAACAAGAAAACATGACTCAGTTCCCTTCATAGTAGGATTCTTTGAGAATATTAAAGGCATGGAAATGGATTGATTTCCCATGTATAAGTTGACAAAGGGAACGGATACCCATTCTTCTTTAAGCACCCTATAATGGAAGGTCTCAATTACTGGTGCAGGTTTGGGATAACAGGCACCAACGATGAAACAAACTGAAATCTATAGTTTTTTGGTTTAACAGTGAAGCAAATGATGATATATAGGTATCAATTCATAAGTCTCCATTCGCCTCTGTCTACCCTATGGCCCATTATTAAACATAATTTTGAAATTACGAGGCTGAAAACTAGAATTCTCCACTATCCAATCTATGTGAAGTACTTCCTCCTGGTCGAACTTACCCAAATATAATCTGGAAATTTAAAATAAATAACAAGACAAAGACTAGAGAATCCAAATCTTTGACCAAATAAAGGGCATGTAAAAGCTGGTCCTTAGAACAGGCAATTCTCCTTCTCTGGTTGTTATTCCGAAACAAAAAATTGCCCTAATTTGATCCTTATAATAAAAAAGAAAACAATAAAAGAGAGCAATGTTACCTTCCCAAATGTGTCGTGATCCCAGATTTCGATAATCAGCATATCATGTAAGCCATCTTCTACAACAAAGTCAAATGTTTGATTCCAAACAGGGTTTAAACTGTTATTCACAACCTGAAAAACAAAGAGTCCTTGTTAGAAGCTTGGAAATACTAGAAAGCAAAACAAGACAATCTCTTATGTCCGAAATTACCCTATTGGCATGGATTTTCTAACTTGATGAAGGTCATACTGTTTATTAGTATTTACACGGCAGAACACGAAGATTAAAGCATAAATTCTTCATAGAACCAGTCTTAGCTATTCATTAAAAGAATAAGGTATGCCATATACAAGTAGAAAAGTCGACAGATTTTTTAAGCGATGATGCAAAGATATTTATTGAAGGTTAAAAGCAAACAGGAAATTTTTACAATCAAAGGCATGCACAACAAAAAACTGACCCTGGTTTTACTTCTCAATCCGGATTTTTTCATGCTCACTACAACATATGGATCTGCTTTGCCCATCAGATCTGAGGGTGGTAAATCTTCGGCGGATATCACAGTGACAGAAAGTACTCCTCTGACAATTACATCCCTCTTTTTCGGCATATTTCCATTTCCATTTTCAGTAACTTCAAGACCATTCGCTCCACCTTTTAGAACCCTCTCCAAAGAGGTCATTGAAAAATCACGCTGGAACGGATTGGTAAAACCATTCTCCATCCCGTTGGGACAGTACAGCAACTCCAAATGCACCTAGATTTTGAGCATAACAGAGGGGATAAATAATTCATTTCTGCAAGAAATATGTTTAGCTCATGATACAGAAAAGAGAAGAGTAAAGTCATGATGGCAATACATAGAAGTTAGTTCTAAAGACATGGATAGCACTTCCCACAAATAGCATCACATTGATTTTTTAACCAGTGGAATTTGCTATTTCTTCAACATTCAGAAAATTGCTCGAGAGATGGGCATTTATACAAGTTTTCCAGCAGTACGAAATTCAGAAAACAGCAAGGCCAATTTGAGAAACAACGATGAAGAAACCAATAAGTGTGCCAGGCAGCCAAAATGTATGCAATTCTACTAGGGGTCTGGAGATACAGAGGAAGTTCCTTTTTTTGCACTATACCATTTTCTCCTTATATTATGGTTTGGATGGTAGAAAAGGTGGAAAGAACAAAAAATAGACAGGGGTCTATAAAGGGGAGTAGATTAAAGAAAAAAGAAAGGACTACGAAACATTTAACAAAAAACCCGTATTCTCACCTCCCCCCTGTATTTATTATCTCTTTGGATTTCCAAGTCTTTGACCAGCTTCAACCACACATCCTTCACTTTACCTGGTTCAAGGTCCTTTAGCTGTACTTGAGCACACCCAATCAACTCAGCCGCCTGGAATCCCTCATCATCATATATTTTAACCACCAAGTGCTGAGTAGATGCTTCCTCGATAATAAATTCGAAGTGTTCATTCCAGACTGGATTCAAGTCATTGTTCTGAAAAAATAGTTCTTCCACTGTTAGTTTCAAAAATTAAAGAGTTCAAGGACCAAGCAACTGCTAAGGAACTCACAATTGTTTTGCTCTTTTTCATTCTATCACGAAGAGGCCTGACATACAACACAGCGTAAGGATCTGATTTCCCAACGAGGTCCTTGTTTGTTAACTCCTTTGCTTGGACAAGTTTCACTTCCAACATTCCAACAGGCTTTAACTCTAGGTCACTGAACAAGAAAAGGTATTAACCTTCCTAGCATAAGGACAAAACATTGAAATTTTGCAACCTCGTTTCCAAAGAACCAATATACTATTAACATGAGGCTAAAATTACAATAACAGCTAGACTACACAAGTTGTAATCCAGCATTCCTCTTGATCAAATTACTTTCAAGCACTATCTTCTCCAAGATCGCATGTGCAAGCTCCATTCAAGAAGATACTATTTGAAGAACTAGAAATGGTTCGATCCACATCTGCAATATCATTGTTATGACTTTCCCACATTAGACCTAAACATTTTGATGTTGATCCTAGAATATATTCTTCATTTTTCCATCTTTTTCCATCTTTCATTGAAGCTAAAGAAGAATGAGGCAGCTCAGATCCAATCACCAATAGCTTGTAAGGGATGTCCCAACTGATATTCTAACCATTCCTCTCATAAGGAGATTATTCCGTTACCTGCTATTTGAATGCATTTCTACCTAAACTAAATCCACTTCATATCTTGACAAGTCCTCATGAGGTTTGTCATTCTAACGAAGAAAAATGAGTCAATGAACCAAACTTGTAGTTCATTAAATTTCTTCTATATCTCAATTTGCTTCACATTTACTGGGATTTCCCACATTCACCTCTTTCTTAATCTGGTCCATGATGCATCATAACAGATGGTGCATGACCCCATTTTTCCTCATATCAACTTGCACACAGCACTTCTCTCCAACATGAATGTGAAATAAATATGAAGTGCTGGCAGCAGAGAATTTGTCTAATCAGATAGATGTTCAGCTGTTCTTGTCCGTGCGTTTACATACCTATAATCCCCAGGCAGTATAGGAATAACCTTCCTAACAGGCCATGTAATTGAATCTTCAACAGCATCACGTATTGTGTCCTGGGATAACATCATCAGTCATAACTCTACCAATCCCAATGGCACAGGAGGTACTTATAGAAGAGAAAGGAGACAATTCGGCTCACCTCAATTGCAGAGGAGAGTCCTGGAATTGTAGATATGTCTCCGCCCACGACTTTTAATGTTAAATCCAGCTTTTTCTGCAATTTGAGGATTAGAATGAGTGGGATCATGCACATTACCTTTATATGGGGAAAATGTCCAGCATGTGAGTAGCACAGTTAAATTTGTGCTTGCATATGAGAGAGAGAGAGAGAGAGAGAGAGATTTATTAGTAGCAGGAAGTTGTGTAACTAACTGGCATTCATCCAGGGCAGAATTCAATAGAATATGCTTGACCAATTATCAAAAGAAAACAAAACATAGCAAAAAGTCCAGATGAACTAGATTATAGACTGGACTAGATTATCATTGGCCAGGAAAAAAAAAGAAAAAAAAAAATAGAAGCGGTTATCTTACTGGACAACGAAAACTAGATTATCTTGGTCTGGCAAAATACATCTCAACCAATTTAATCTCTAACTCTGCAGATGGATAGGTGAAGTTTTAAAAGATCCGTGAACTAGCAATTATCCTACCATCAGCAGAAACAAGGATAAAAGGGAAGATGCTGTACCTTTTGTCTGAGAGAAAAACATACAGCTCCAAAGCAAGGAAACTCATCCACAAGCGGCTTAAACATCAACCTGAAAACCCCAGTAAATCCAATGTTCTTTACCTACTCAAAAGAAAAAATTGATTATTTTCTAAAACACTCAAATCACAAATCTCAATCTCCTAAACTAAAAGACAATATGCAACTTCCCGACATTCATAAATCATGTCATATTTAATGTGATGAGAAAAGAAGTCAAAATCATTAACCAAATTTTACATTGAATCATTTGTATAACCATTTGTAATAGTAAGTAGCAACTTGTTATGAGTTGCCTATTTTCTTGCAATTGTTAAATGCAGCAGATGTAGCACTTCCAAACAGAAATTTCTAAGGAAACGGACCTAAAGGGTAAGCCTTACAATTATGTAGGATGGTAGGGATGTAACCAATACGCTTGATCAGCAAAAAATTTAAAAAGCGATCCTATTGAAAAACAGCTTTCAGCAAGCACATGAAAATTACCTGCACAGGCAGTGCTACTCCAAGTCTAGTGTTTATGTCCAGTATAATGCTTGGATTTCCATCCCAGTTCATCTCCAACTCCATAGTCACACCATCGCCCCCCTCTTCAATAATTGAAACTCCTGGAAGCAGCATCCATGATTAGATATGGCATCTGCAACTCTTACTGACAGATTCAAAATAATATTTCACTCTCTATGTTCCACGCATCACCCCTGTTCTTTATCTTATTTCCTTATTGACATAAACCATAAAAGCAGCCCCCTTTCTATTGGAGAAAAAGTAACGGCAGGATGAGATAGTATTCTCCATCCCTTGTTATGAATAGCATCACCAACAAGCTGAGCGATATCCCCATCATTGCAGGAGCCAATGTAGATGTAAGTGAAAATAACAAAAGCCAAGCATTGAGAATGATGTAGCACTTGTTTCAAACAGACATCTTTCTCTATTTCATCATCAGGCCTCATAATCAAATGCATGTAAAATTATGGTCCAACTCCGAGACTGTCCAAAAGAATGTTGTTGCTGAGTAATCAAGAAAGATTTATGTATCTCTTGATTAAGGTGCTTTCGGATGACTAAGACGAAGTTAAGCATCATGAGTTCGGAATAAAGTCATAGGACGGCGAGGTCCAAATTTGTAAATACCCAGCAACTGGCTTCTGGAAGACGAATGCATTCATTTCAATTAAGACTAATTCTTGCTTCATCGCATGCCATCTTAAAGGTAAATAGGTCACACCGATTGGATAAGGCACAACAAAAAACAGAGTATGCAACACCAAGTTCTAAAGAGAAAGTCGGATCAACCCACCTGTAAACTGTGGAGCCACGGTACCCAGAGTAAACTTGGAGAACTTGATGGACGATAATATTACAGGCGTGTATTGCTCCAAAATGGGCTCAACATTAGCCTTTATCAGCTCAGATGCCGCCTGCAACAGCAGAACCCCACCACCTCATGAGAAACAAACTGTTGCCCAGAAATTATACATCTCAAGGGAATAAACAGCGAGACCCAGAAATGCTACCTCATTAACATAAGGCCAGATCTTGGTCAGAAGAGAATTGAGCCAGTCCAACTGTAGAAGCACGAATTGATCGAATCAGTAAACCTAACTCAAGCAAACCACCGACATAGGAGCTAAATGTAGGAAAAGTAAAGAGAGAGATATAAACTCAACTTCTGCCTCTGAGAGAAGACGACCCACGGAGGGTAAAATTCAGGTGGCAAGATCTTCCTCGTATCCTCCACTGTCAACCTGGAGAAAGCCGCAACGGCAGCCGCCTGATGAAAAAAACAAAAAAACCAAGAAGCGCACAAACCCACTTCAAAAATCAGAAGATATACGCAAAGTTATCAACAGCACTCCAGATCAGTAAAGAAACCGCGACTACTGACAAGCTGAGAGCGCCGCCTGGATCGGGCATTCTCCGACTTCACGAACCCGATGACGAGAGCGAGCCCGAGAGTGATCCCGAGCACGAGCCCGAGGACAAAACCCATCAACCCAAATGCGCTAAACCAACAAGACGCGACCTGCCCGTCTCAGATTCAGCCCTCCACACGTGAAAAGGCGGCTCCTTTCACTTCCTCCTCGCTCTGCTGGGGCGACCCAAAAGGGTATGGTCGCGAAAAAGTTCCACTTTGGGGGTCAAGATCGATGCTGTCCGGCCAAATTTGCATTAATCACGTGATCAACCGGGAAAGATTTGCAGGAGCCTAAGCGGGGGGGCGGGGGGGGAGGAGTTTAAGCTTTCAAATTCAAGACTCCTTTCGGGTCCTTTGGTGGGGCGTTGAAATCAAGGAGATGGGGATGGGGATGGGATGGTGCGGGACGGGGACACCGTCGAGAGGTCCATGTGGAAAGCGCCAGCAACGCGGCCGCTCCTACTCCTTACCGACATCGAAGTAAATCATGGTTGACCCGTCGCTCGATTCAAGATAACTCCCCTTTTCCTTTCGTTTCCTTTCCTTTCCTTTCCTTTCCCCGTACCGAAACCGCAGCCAGGTCGGCAGGGCAACAGTGTCGGAACCGAGGTGGTGACCGTTGGATAAACGTGGGACCGACGTGTGGGCCCCGGGGTCTACCGACAGCTAGGAATTTGCCTGCCGGGTCCAGGTGAGATTTCTCTCGCGCGTGCGCGGCCCCAGCGCGTGGAAATCTACGGAAGCCTTGCCTTTTTTTTGCTTTCTTTTTTTTTTTTTTCTGGTCGTGGGGAAGCCTTGCCGTAAAAGAACAGATTTTGTGGTTGGAGTTGTTTTGGGATTTCAATGTTATCTTCAGTTGAAGCAAAAGATGGGCAACAAAAAGCACGTTTACCGACATGGAAAGTGCAAAATCGAGATCATTATTAGCTTCATAATTGACTGTAGAATTTGTTAGGATCTCTTTCGTTTCGTGAAAAATATGATATTTTTTAAAAAATATCTTTTGAAAAGTCATTTTTTAAGAAAATTACAATATTTTCAATGTTTGAATAAAACTTGAAAATGAGTTAAAAAATATTTTCCGCTATTTGGTGTCTGATTTAATTTTCTTAGGAAAATTATCAAAAAAATCGGTTTTTTTTAATTTTTATTTATTTATTTTTCTTTTCTTTTCATTTTCTTTCCATTTTTCTTCTACCAAACTTTTTTTTTTTAAAAAAAAGGAAACAAACAGTGTTTGATTAAAGAAAGTGTTTGGTCTAAAGGTGAAAGAAATATGAAGAAAGCGAAAAACTATTTTTCTTACTTTTGAATGTATTTTTCATTAGTGAAAAATTAATTCCTTAATAAATTATTTTCCATAAGCCAAACATCAGAAAATCCGGAAACGATTTCTTGAAGTTGTTTTCTGTAAAATGAATAGAGTTGGACTCCATTTGTTTTGCAAAAGACAAATGATTCGAAAAACATTTTTAATAAAAATAATCGTTTGTATCACTTGAAATAGTCAATCACTTAAAAGTGTTTTATTATCGATAAAAATTTGTCTAAATATTTTCGTGAACAATATTTTTTTTTTCATAAGCGATATAGCGATAATTTTTAGGAAAATATTTTTCAAATTATTCATTTTTTACAAAACAAAAAACTCCTAAATATCGATTGTTGTGTGATTTAATTTTCTAACTTCTATTTTTTTCAATTAAGTCAATTTATGTGGTTCGATTCTTCTTGCAATCAAGTCATCTAACTTTCTCAATTCTTACAATCCTATCCTTCCCTCAACTACTCAAACTAAAGTCTCATATTAATTAATAACGTGGCAGTGCTTATTTAACAAAAAATGAGGCCTGATACTAACTAGAACCAAATGAGCAGAAAACATACAATAAAAACAAGAAATATGAAATCCTAGTTGACAATATTAATTACAATGAGTAAACAGAGCATTTAATTTGATAAATCAAGAGAATCAAAGGATTTAGGCTACATTTAGCAATCACGATAAAATTCGAAATATGATAAAATATATCATATCTTGCATTTGGTGCCTACTTAAGACAGGATACAGCAACCAGCCAAAAAAAAAAGACAGGATGTAGGAGTGATATAGTACAAATAAAATTATTCTATAGGAGGTAGAATAAAGGTAGATAGGATTTATACTATTTATAATAAGAGAGTTATTTTTCTCAAATAACAAGCTTCTTAAATTAATAAAATCAAAATTATATTTCAATATAAATAATATTTGAATTCTAGTGCAAGAACTTTAAAATAACAAAAAATAAATTTTATTTTTAAAATTTTATTTTTATTTTTATTTATATATTTATATATTCGAATTTAATTATATCTTATAATATAAATTCAAATTCAATATATATATATATATATATATCAATATATATTTAAATTTATTACATATTTTTGTATTTTAGATATATTAGTACAGTTTACTATTTAATAAAATTTTATTAGAGAATTATGAAAGGGGAAAAAAGAAATAAAAAGGAAAATAACTAAAGAAAAATAGGAAAAATAAATAAATAAGAAAAATAAAAATAAAGTAGGCACGTGTACTATGAGAATGTGCCATTATATTAATAATGTACATGATATGATGTGAATATATCCGAATTTAAATCCGCAATTTACTAACGGTGGATATAATTTATAGAAATCTAGAGATTTCTTATCCCATCCAATCTAGTCTTATCTTATTTAGAAATCCAAACAATTAAACGCAACCTAATTAGACAAAATAAAATTAGCTTAATATCACGAAAAATCCAAAACTAATATATATGTAATAAATTTACCATTTGTTTGTTTTCATTAAATTTTGTCATCAAATTACTAAGTTGAAATGTGACAGTTAACGGGTATATCAATTTGAGATTTTACAATCCACTTGCTATAGATATGTTGGTTTATGATTTTTCGTGGTATTAATCTTATTTAACGAAAAAAAAAACATAAAGAAATTTATTACAAATGTTTCAGCTCGAGGTTTTTCTATGAAAAATTATTTTTTGTTAAATTTGTCATAACATTAGTTTGGGATTTTTCGTAATATTAAAGAAATAAAATTTAAAGAATCAAACTGCACAAAAAAAATCCAAAAATTACATCTTAATTGAATATAGAAAAGATGAAAATCAAATTTTTTGTGCGGAAAAACCAGCGGGGGCCAATCGCTAACATGGCTCCACGTTTTGTTTCTTGATTGGGTGGAGTACACACTGACAAGAGGGGGCTGGCTCACCCAATATTTTCTATTGCTCATAGAGGACGCACGAGAGAGATTGGAAATTAGGAAGAAGATGAGGGAAAGTGGATGTAGGACCCCCAAAAAAAAATATTAATGAAGAAAAGTGACTTGACACAAAAAAGGAGATACCTTTATAGAATAGTGGAAAAGTGAGACAAACGAATGTAGTTAGAATACCGTGTTAAAGAGTGTTTTGGCAAAGGAAAAAGGACGGCTCATGTGAAAACACTAAACAGTAATTCTTTTTGTCATTTTTGGAAATTAATTAACGTGCAACACGCCACTTTTTTTTTTTTTTTGGGGTCTAATGCAACACGTGACTATGACTTACCAAATATGAAGCCCAGATAGTCCAACAGTTAAAAGCAAAAGTTCTAGCAAACATAATTTGGATTGGGTTGGACTGGGTCTGTACTTGATTGGATTTCTTCAAGCAATTAAAACTTTCTTCTTTAGACGCAATGGAGGAACGGAGCAAAATAAAGCTGGGCTTGATTGGGGATGAATACTGCTTTGAAAAAGGACAAGACGGCAAGCGGTAGCCAGAATCAAATCCGGCAAATCGATGGCTGCACCCATGCCAGCAGTAGCAGGTTTTGGATAAGTGGCAACCTAACTTGGAGTGTCCTGTTCGCGATCCGGATCAAACCCGCTTTTTCTTCAAAACTCTAAATCGGACGATTTGGATAAATTTCATCTTGCAATCCGACGCTGGCAGAGCTCTACATTCTAAGAGTAATCCTAGGCTTTAGGATTGTTGAGCTGATACCAAACCGATTTGAACAAAAGCCATGCCGGAAGAAAAATGGAACAGCAAGAATGGAAGAAAAACCAAAAATCTTTGCGAATAACTCATTAATTTCATATCAATCCATTACTCAACCTGCTAGCACCAATCACATTAGAAGTGTGATTAACAATATTATTAAAGGGATAAAGTCATATCTCTTGACATTTTAATACAATGATTAAAACATTTCTATTTTTGTTGGGGCTAGTGATAATGTTTAGAGACAAAATGCTATCAAAAATGAAAATATCTTTCACTGACTAATTATTTTATTTTTTTATCGGAAAAAATTATATTCATAACTTAAAAGGATACATGAAAAGTGCACAGACTTTTAGGTAAAGTGAATCAAAGCAAAGCAAATGCTAGAATGCTACAAAGCAAAGCCAAATAATTATGGACTAATTATTTCAAGCAATCATTTAAAAAAATGACTTTCAAATAAGTGATTTTTTGCAATAACAACTATTTCAAGCAAGATAAGTGATGATACTTAGGAAAATATTTTTCAATTCAATCATTTGTCATTTTTTTTGCAAAACCAATGAAATGAATTTGATTAGTCCATAGAAGATCTTTTTATGAATGTAACACCACAATAATCAGATTCTAACATTACGATAGAAATTCAAGTCTTGTTCCTTTGAAAATTTACAAAAAGTAATATTCTCTTTCAAAATTACAGTGTTATGATACAAGGAAAATTATGATAAATGCTATCCGATACATCATGATTATTCAATGGTCGATCAGGTACATGTTGAAACATATCGTGAAAATTATTCAAAAAGTCTTAATTTTATGATACAAGCTGGGTGCGCCGCCTGGATCGGGCATTCTCCAACTTCACGAACCCGACGACGAG
This sequence comes from Eucalyptus pumila, assembly GCA_016097595.1. Lineage (NCBI taxonomy): Eukaryota > Viridiplantae > Streptophyta > Magnoliopsida > Myrtales > Myrtaceae > Eucalyptus > Eucalyptus pumila. Next base: position 20,289,726 of record CM027848.1, on the reverse strand, counting down.
AGCGAGCCCGAAAGTGATCCCAAGCACGAGCCCGAGGACGAAACCCATCAACCCAAATGCGCTAAACCAGCAAGACGCGACCTGCCCGTCTCAGATTCGGCTCTCCACACGTGAAAAGGCGGCTCCTTTCTCTTCCTCCTCGCTCTGCTGGGGCTTACCCAAAAGGGTATGTCGCGAAAAAGTTCCACTTCGGGGGTCAAGATCGATGCTGTCCGGGCAAATCTGCATTAATCACGTGATCAACCGGAAGATTTGCAGGAGCCTAAGCGGGGGGTTTAAGCTTTCAAACTCAAAGATTCCTATCGGGTCCTTGGTGGGGTGTTGAAATCAAGGAGATGGGGATGGGGATGGGGATGGGATGGTGCGGGACGGAGACACCGTCGAGAGGTCCAAGTGGAAAGCGCCAGCAACGCGGTCTATCCTACTCCTTGCCGAAGTAAGTAATCATGGTTGACCCGCCGTCCGATCAAGATGACTCCCTTTTCCTTCCCTTCCCCGCATCGAAACCGCAGCCGGGTAGGCAGGGTAACGCAGTGTCGGAACCGAGCTGGTGACCATTGGATAAACCTAGGACTGACGTGTGGGCCTCGAGGTCTACCGACAGCTAAGGATGCGCATAGCAACATTTTTATTCCGTGAAATTATTTCTTTTCAGAAATAGTTTTTTTTTTTCTATTTATACTCCAAGAATAATTTTTGTGTAAAATAAAGTGTTTGATAATTATACAAAATTTCTATTATTAGAATAGAAAAGAAATAGAAATGTGTTTAGTAAAAATTTATAAATATTTATATTTATTTGTTTTTTCTTCTTATTCATGGACTGTCGATCGCCACCCACCGCCATACGACCGCCATGCGGCCGCCACAAGACCGTCGCACGACTGCCGTCGCCGACTACCGCCGTAGGATTGCCGCCCACAGCCCACCGGCCAAGGGTGGGGGCGATGGCCGATGAGTTGTGGGCAGCAGTCCTGCGACGACAGTCAGCAATGACGGTTAGCGATCGGCAAGCTGCCAACAGACGGTCATGGTCGTCGGTCGATGGGCTGTGGGCGGCAGCCAATAGGCTATGGGCGGCGGCAACCATCACCGACAATCGCCAGTGGTCAGCTGCCAACGGTGGCCGCAGGCGGCAAGAGGTGGCCAACGATTGGTAGGCAACCAGCAGTGGCTACAACATGGAAAAAGAACAAAAGAGAAATATAAAAGAAAAAAAAAACATATTTTTAGAAATTGTTCCCGCGAAAAAGAATCTTTTTTTTTTTTTCTTTGTTTTCGCTCCAAATCTATTAAAGTACTTTTCTATTTCAAGGAATAGAAAAGTAAGTTAGTGTTACCAAACAGATTTTTGTTCTTTTTTTGTTCCGATAAACAAAAGAACAAAAATCGGGAGAAATAAAAACATTACCACGTAGGACCTGGATTTCGCTTGCCGTGTCCAAGTGAGATTCTTCTCGGGCGTGCGCGGCCCCAGCACGTGGAAATCTAGGTAAGCCTTGCCTTTCTCCTCTCTTTTTTCTTTTTTTTGTTTGGTCGTGGGGAAGCCTTTCCGTAAAAGAACGGATTTTGTGCTTGGAGTTGTTTTGGGATTTCAATGTTATCTTCAGTTGAAGCAAAAGATGGGCAACAAAGCGCGTTTACCGACATGGATAGTCCAAAATCGAGATCATTATTCCCTTCACAATATCATACATTGATTGATCGTAGATTTTTTAAGACTTCATTCGTTTCGTAAAAATTATGATAATTTTAAAAAATATCTTTCGAGAAGTCATTTTTAAAGAAAATTACAATACTTTCGATGTTCAAATATAACCTGAAAATAAGTTAAAAAAAATGTTCCTCCATTTGATGTCTGATTTAATTTTCTAGGGAAAATTATCAAAAAAATCGGAATTTTTAATTAATTAATTAATTTTCTTTTCCTTTTCTTTTCTTTCTATTTTTCGTCTTTCAAACTTTTTTTTTTATAGAGGAAACGGTGTTTGATCAAAGAAAGTGTTTTTTCTACAGGTGAAAGAAATAGGAAGAAAGCGAAAAACATTTTTCTCGCTTTTGAATGTATTTTTCATTGGTGAAAAATGTTTTCCTTAATAAATTTATTTTTCGTAAGCCAAACATCGGAAAATCTGGAAACGATTTATTGAAGTTATTTTCCATAAAACGAATAGAGTTGGACCCCATTTGTTTTGCAAAAGACGGATGATTCGAAAAATATTTTTTATAAAAATAATCGTTTATATCACTTGAATTACTCAATCACTTAAAAGTGTTTTATTATTAATAACAATTTGTCTAAATATTTTTGTGAACAGTAGCATTTTTTCATTCATTCATTTTCCTAAGCAATAAAGCGATTATTTTTAGGAAAATATTTTTCAAATCATTCATTTTCCACGAAACAAAAAAACCCTAAGTTTCGATTGTTGTGTGATTTAATTTTCTAACTTCTATTTTTTTCAATTAAGTTTAGCTTTCTAGATTTATGTGGCTTGATTCTTCCTGCAATCAAGTCATCTGACTTTCTCAATTCTTACAATCCTATACTTCCCTCAACTACTCAAACTAAATTCTCATATTAGTTAATATGCGGCACTACTTATTTAACAAAAAATAAGGCGTGATACTAACTAGGACCAAACAAGCAGAAAACATATGAGAAAAACAAGAAATATGAAATTCTAGTTGACAATGTTAATTACAATGAGTAAACGAAGCATTTGATTGGATAGATCAAGAGAACAAAGGATTTAAGGCTACATTTAGCAGTCAAGATAAAATTCAAAATATAATAAAATACACCATATATTATGTTTAGTGCTTACTTAAGACAAGATAAAGCAACCAACCGAGAGAGAGAGAGAGAGAGAGAGAGAGAGAGAGATAAAGCTGGATGTAAGAGTGATATAGTCCGGATAAAATTATCCCATAGGAAGTGGGATAAAGGTAAATATGATTTCTACTATCTATAATAAGAAAGTTATTTTTCTCAAATAACAAATTTTAAATTAATAAAATCAAAATTATATTTCAGCATAAATAATATTTGAATTCTAGTGCAATAACTTTAAAATAACAATAAATAAAAATTTATTCTTATTTTTATTTATATATTATTTATAAAATTGAATTTAATTATATCTTATAATATAAATTCAATATATAAATATAAATATATATTTAAATTTATTGCATATTTTAGTATTTTAGATATATTAGTACAATTTACTATTTAATAAAACTTTATTAGAAAATAAAGTAGGCATGTGTACTATGAGAATGTGCCGTTATATTAATAATGTACGTGGTATGATATGAATATATCTGAATTTAAATCTGCGGTTCACTATCAATGGATAGAATTTACAGAAATCAAGGGATTTCTTATCCCTTCCAATCTAGTCTTATCTTATTTAGAAATACAAATAACTAAACGCAGCCTAATTATACAAAATAAAATTAGCTTAATACCACGAAAAACCCAAAACTAGATATGTGATAAATTTGCCATTTGTTGATTTTCATTAAATTTTGCCATCAAATTACTAAGTTGTTATGTGACAGTTAATGAATATATCAATTTGAGATTTTACAATCCACTTGCTATAGATATGTTGGTTTTATGATTTTTCGTGATATTAATCATATCTAAACGAAAATAGACATAAATAAATTTATCCTAAATATATCAACTCGAGATTTTCTATAAGAAAATTAATTTTTGGTAAATATGTCACAACATTAGTTTGAGGTTCTTCATAATATTAACTCAATAAAATTTAAAGAACCAAATTGCACGAAAAAATCCAAAAATTACATCTTAATTTCGGAAAAACTAGCGTGGACCAATCGCTGATGTGGCTCCACGTGTTGTTTCTTGATTGGGCGAAGACCAAACTAACAAAAAAGGGCTGGCTCACCCAATATTTTCTCTTGCTCATAGAGGACGCATGAGAGAGATCAGAAATAAGGAAGAAGACGAGGGAAGGTGGATATAGGGCCCAAAAAAAAAAAAAATAATGAAGAAAAGTGACTTGACCCAACAAAAGGAGATACCTTTATAGAATAATGGAAAAGTGAGATAAATTAATGTAGTTAGAATACCGTGTTAAAGAGTGTTTTAGCAAAAATTGAGGTTGGAAAAAGGGCGGATCATTTGAAAACACTAAACAGTAATTCTTTTTGTCATTTTTCGAAATTGATTAACATGTACTTGATTGGATTTCGTCACGCAATTAAACCTTTCTTCTTTGGACGCAATGGAGGAACGGAGCAAAATAAAGCTGGATTTGATTGGGGATGATTACTGCTTTGAGAAAGGACAGCGATGGCGAACGGTAGTCGAAATCAAATCCAGCAAATCGACGGCTACGCCCACGCTAGTAGCACTGGTTTTGGACACATGGCAACCTAACTTGTAGTACTTGGAGTACCTTGTTCGCAATCCAGATTAGATCCACTTTTTCTTCGAAACTCTAAATCAAATGATCCGGATAAATTTCACATTGCAATCCGAGGTTGGTAGAGCTTTAAATTTTAAGAGTAATCCTAAACTTTAAGACTGTTGAGCTGATACCAAATTGATTTGAACGAAAGCCATGTCAGAAGAAAAATGGGACAACAAGAATGGGAAGATAATTGCAAAAATGGGAAGAACCGCTGAATCTTTCGCAATAACTCATTAATCTCAGATCAATCCATTATTCGACCTGCTAGCACCAATCAGTGCAATCACATTAGAAGTGTGATTAATAATATTATGAAAGGAATAAAGTCATATCTCTTGACATTGTACTGACAATGATTAAAACATTTGTTTTTTTTTATTAGGGCTAGTGTGAATGTTTAGACACAAAGTGTAATTGATAATGAAAATATCTTTCACTGGCTAATTATGTTGTATTTTTAATCGGAAAAAAAATTAAATTTATGGCTCAAAAGGATATATGAGAAATACACAAACTTTCATAGTCTAGCAAATCGAAACAAAGCAAAGGCTAGAATGCTACAAAACAAAGCCAAAAAACTATGGACTAATTATTTCAAGCAGTCATTTAAAAATATAATTTTCAAATAAGTCATTTTTTGCAAAAGAATTATTTCAAGCGAGACAAGTAATGTTATTTAGGGAAATATTTTTCAATCCAATCATTTGTTAGTTTTTGCGAAACCAATGAAATGAATTGATTAGTCCATAGAAGAATTTTTATTAATCTAACACCACAATAATCAGATTCGAACATTACAACAGAAATTCAAGTCTTGTTCCTTCGAAAATTTACAAAAAGTAATATCCTCTTTCAAAATTAAAGTGTTATGATACAAGGAAAACTATGATAAATGCTATCCGATACTCCATGATTAGTCAATGGTCGATTAGGTACTTCTTGAAACGTATCGTGAAAATTATTCAAAAAGTCTTAATTTTATTCATTTCCATTTTGCCAATTTAGTAATAAATAGTTTTAGACAAAAGAACACCTCAAATATCAAAAGTTAGAAAAGTGACACTTAAATACCACTTCTTCTTCTTTTTTTAAAAATGGATATTTAAGTGTCATCTCTAAACTCCGTCGGAAATTTTACATGGCAATTTTTTATTAATTTTGCTTGCCTATGTGGCTCACTGGAGAGTTGACTCAGCAAAGAAATGCAAAAATAACGTCGTTTTGACGTGGATTTGAATTTGAATTTAAAAATTAATTAAGTTAAATTTAAAGCCAAATTAAAAATATAAATAAATAAATAAATAAATAAGATAATGAATAGCGGCTAAGGGCTCAGCCCTCGCCACTGCCGCCTCCCCGCCGTCCTCGAGAAGGGCCAATGACGGTTGGGAGAGGGTCGGTCGGGGTCACCGGGCCTTAGCCGCTATTCATTATCTTATTTATTTATTTATTTATATTTTTAATTTGGCTTTAAATTTAACGTAATTAATTTTTAAATTCAAATTCAAATCCACGTCAAAACGACGTTATTTTTGCATTTCTTTGCTGAGTCAACTCTCCAAATGAGCCACGTAGGCAAGCAAAATTAATAAAAAATTGCCATGTAAAATTTCCGGTGGAGTTCGCTAGAGATGACACTTAAATATCCATTTTTTAAAAAAAGAAGAAGAAGTGGTATTTAAGTGTCACTTTTCTAACTTTTGATATTTGAGGTGTTCTTTTGTCTAAAACTATTTATTACTAAATTGGCAAAATGGAAATGAATAAAATTAAGACTTTTTGAATAATTTTCACGATACGTTTCAAGAAGTACCTAATCGACCATTGACTAATCATGGAGTATCGGATAGCATTTATCATAGTTTTCCTTGTATCATAACACTTTAATTTTGAAAGAGGATATTACTTTTTGTAAATTTTCGACGGCGGAGAGGCGGCGGTGGCGAGGGCTGAGCCCTTAGCCGCTATTCATTATCTTTTTCAAAAAAATAATAATAATAATTTAATTTAATTAATTTTTATATTACTTATTTAGCTATGTCAACAACAAAACGACATCGTTTTTGCTAGGGGTGTGCATGGTCCGGGCGGGTGGTTCCCAACCTAGAACCGGAAACCACCAGCTAAGGACCGGTTCCGAAAAATTGGAACCGGGATCCACCCGTTTGTTACATGGATCCACCCGAGAACCGGACCGCCGGTCCAGTCCAGTTCCTGGGTGGATCCATGGAACCGATCTTGACGCGAAACAATTTTGATTTTCAACATAAAACAACTACATGACATCAAAGCAAGCCAAAAAAAGAAAAATCAAATTTAAGTACGTGGAACAAAAATTCATTTGTTGCAACTATAAATGCAACCAATGAAGGAATGGATGTACATAAGTTGTTATAGAGGCAGAGAGAGTAGTAAGTGTTTAGGAAAAATGGGTCTCTCTTAAAGCTATGAACTAGACATATCCCTCATAAGGTTCGGCAAAATATCACAAGTCGCACAAACAAATCAAAGGAGGTGAAATGAGGCACCATCCAAACACAGGAAAACAAAGGAAGTGCAACTAAACAAGACTTTATTGAATACATCACCTTCATCATTATATTAATAAATAAACTAAACAACGAAAAAGCATAAGAATTCCCCAATATTTAGCTTTGTATTCATCCTGCAGCAAAAACAATTGCCACAAAACAATTGTTTTGTATTCAATTTTAGTATATTTTTTTTAATATTAAAGGGGAACCGATTTGGTTCGGGTGGGCGAATCAGCCCATGGAACCTGGAACCGGACCGGTTCCCACCGGTTCCCAAAAATTGGAACCGGGAACCGGACTGGTTCCTCAAGAACCGCCGGTTCTGGGCGGTTCCGGTCCGGTTTCGGGCGGTCCGGGTGGTTCCCGGGTATTTTGCACACCCCTAGTTTTTGCACTTATTTAGCTATGTCAGTATGCAAAATGACGTCATTTTGCACTTGCCTTGCCGGAAAATCATCACATCAGTATTTTTATCGGATTTTCTCGATGTTGGCACTTAACTAATCCATTTTGCTTCGATTTTGCACTTAAGTGTCACTTCCCAATTTTTGGCATTTAAGTGTCCTCCATGGCAAGTTTTAGCACTCTAGGTATTCTTCTCCTAATAGTTTCACACTTTGCCAATTGAATCCATCTAATTAGTTAATCAATTTTGACAAAAAAAAAAACCATTGATATGGATGTCAAGCATCCTACGTGGCATAATTGGTGCTAAAATTGATAATTTTTAATAATATTTTAACATTTTTTGAATTTTTTATTTTCTTTTTTCTTTGCTTTTTTTTTTTTTTTTTTTCTTTTTTTTGTATGGGTGACCCTTGCCAACCATTAAAGGCCTCGCCTTCACCAGCAAAGTTGCGAAGCCCTCACCTAAGGCCATTGTAGCAGCACCTGCCACAAGTGAGAGCACGAAGGCACTAGCCAGATCTAGTTGTCGCCGAAGGCCCTCGCAACCCCACTAACCAAGGGTGGGACTAACCTTGCCCGGTCTGCGCAAGGCCTTCATAGCCAGCAAGGTTTTTAGGATGCATGTATGAGTTATGTTAGAGAAGTCCCACATTGAAAAATTGGTATGGTATTTAGTATTTAATATATATTTTAGTTGGCCCATAACTAATTGATTTAAATTTTTGAGTGAAAGTGAGTCCAACTAAATATACTTAAAGGCTTAGACTTGAGCTCTCTCTTGGCAATCTTCTCTGGACGAAAGTGTTGGATTTCTGCTGCATGCTCCCAACATTAATATTAGAGCCCAAGTTAACAACAGTTACACGAGAAAGTTACGAGTTGTTACAATTCCAACCCAAATCTCATATGTGAGGGAGAGATTATTGATGAGGGCTGATAATTAGTTCACAAATGTGCCCCTTGGGTTAACTTTTGGGATGAGAGAGTGATGACCCTCACCAGCACAAAAAAGAACAAAAAAAAAAAAAAAGCAAAGGAAAAAAAGGGAAATAAAAATCATAAAATCAAAAAACATTAGAATGCCATTAAAAATCATTGACATCAGTGCCGGTCATGTCATGAAGGATAATTGGGTCCATGTCAATGATTTCATATAAAAATTGTTCGGGTGGACTCAATTAGTAAAGTGTGAAAATATTTAAGATTCAATTGGTAAAATTGAAAAATTTAGAATGAAATTAGTAATAATAAAATAGATTTAGAACTTCATCGCTAATTCTGATTAAATGTCTGTAAAGGCACAGTACTTGCCGACAACACATACACCCTTATCCTTTTGGGAAAGAGTGTTGACTCATGTTGCGACTGAGACCTCTAAAGTTTTTTGTCAGTGTGTTGGGCTTATAGCTTGAGAAGGTACGGGCACTTTCCCTTCTTTGGTTCCGAGTTTCCTCCATTCATGCCACCTGAAGAAAGTTCCTCGCCCCATGTCCATATCAATGTCCCCACCAGCGTACAGCTAATAGAGACAGCATATTAACGTTTGGGAGTATATCATAACAAGTAGCCTTCTCAACCCGTGCCACCAGGATCTTTCATTACTATGGATAGCTCTTGTGTAGGACTTCCATTACATAATAGTTCAGCCCTTGTCGACTGCAGCGGTCCCATAAAGGCCTCGTCCGGATCATCATCTACTATAATTGAATTTAAACAGTCAAATTTGAGGAGACTCGGTACTACTCACATGACGATACTTGACTGATCTAACAATATATAATTTAATAGATGTACTAGTCTCATGAAACGTTAGATCTCTAGCAACTTGTCTAGGAATTGTAGATGAAATAAGGTAAGCATGCCAAGTTCATGAACCAGCCACACAACCTATTGTGAGTGATTTTAAATTGCTCTTATGAGCTTCATTTCTCTTTAGTTTAGCCCGTGAATTATTGCAACATGGTCTTAAAGTCAATGATGTGAATGCAAATTAAATAAGTAGTGTGCATGTGTTTTCATTGGATACCCAAACTTGGTGCAAAAAGAAATATTTTGCACATGGAGAATTCACTACAATGGAAAAAACAACTCCACTATATATCTCTTCGGAAAATAAAACAAAATCGCTAAACAACCAGTCCTTTCTCCAACTACCTAAGTTCTTCGTCATGCTTATCACCGTCTTTGTCCTCGTCTGTCATCTCTGACAGACGATCATCCGAATTTTTTGCATTTTCCACACCTGTCATCATCAAAGGCCGGAAGATGGACCCTTCGAAAGAAAAGAAGAAAGTGTCTATGAAGGCCAATGGGGAAGCTGAATTCCAGGCTCGACCTTTACTTTCCTCTGAAGCATCGCCCCTTGCACAGTCCACGTCCCAAGTAGCCGTCGTAGGAGCCAGCCTCTGCCCCCATTGAGAGTCTTGATTATGAGTAGGCTTCCATTCCCTTCTCTTGAAAGATAGCGGGCGAAAAGTAGCCATTTTTTCGAGTTCTTTTTGCCAAAAGAAAAGTAGGTGGACGATAATGAGGGGACAAAAGTGGTTGGTGCTGAATTTGGCAGAAGGGTTTTTGAATGCAGGATCTCAGAGAATGATTTCTTTAAAGCAAGACTGGAGGACTAATAGCACGGTCCAGATATTTCAGCAGGTGTTCAATGAAGTGGCTGCTGTGTTTCTTATTTGGTGGGCTTTGCAATAATATCGCAGCAGAAAATGTTGCGGGCATTAAGTTCGTGGTCACTTCGAATAGCAATAATAAAATTAATAATATTAAAATTATACGTCAATAAAAAAATATTTAAATTATAGTACAAGAAGTTTAAAATAACAAAAAATAAAAAAAGTGTTTTTTTAAGTTTAATCTTATTTTTATTTATATATTCGAATTTAATTCTATTTTATAATATAAATACATATTTAAATTTATTACATATTTGAGTATTTTAGGTATATTAGTACAGCTTACTATTTACTAAAATTAGATTAAAAAAATGATGGAAGGTGAAAAAGAAATAAAAAGGAAAATAATTAAAGAAAAATAGGAAAGATAAATAAACAAGACAAATAAAAATAAAGTAGGCACGCATACTATGAGAATGTGATATTATATTAATAATGTATACGTGATATTATGTGAATATATTCGAATTTAAATCCGCAATTCACTAATAGTGGATAGAATTTACAAAAATCCAAGGATTTCTTATCCTGTCCAATCTAGTCTTATCTTATTTAAAAATTTAAATGACTAAGCACAGTCTAATTATACAAAATAAAATTAGTTTAATATCACGAAAAATCAAAAACTTGCATATATGTAATAAATTTGACATTCGTTAATTTCCATTAAATTTTGTCATCAAATTATTGAGTTGGCATGTGGTGATAGATGGGTATATCAATTTGGAATTATACATTCCACTTGTTATAGATATATAAGTTTGTGATTTTTTGTGATGTTAATTCTATTTAACAAAAACAAATATAAGGTAAATTTGTTACAAATATATCAGTTTGGGATTTTTTTAATAAAAAAATTAGTTTAATAAATTTGTCACAACATCAATTTGGATTTTTTGTAGGAGTAACCCAATAAAATTTAGAGAATCAAATTGCACAACAAAAACCGAAAAATTACATCTTAATTGAGTATAGGAAAGACGAAAATCAATTTTTTTGTGCGGAAAAACCAGCGTGGACCAATCGCTGGGCGGAGACCAGACTGACACGAAGGGGCTGGCTCACTCAATATTTTTATCTTGCTCTGAGAGGTCACATGAGAGAGATCGGAAATGAGGAAGAAGACGAGGGAAAGTGGACATAGGACCCCCAAAAAAAAAAACAAAATTAATGAAAAAAAGTGACACCTTTATAGAATTGTGGAAAAGTGAGTCAACAAATGTAGTTAAAATACCGTGTTGAAGAGTTTTAACAAAAAGAAATGGTGGAAAAAGGGCGGCTCATGTGAAAAACACCAAACAATAATTATTTTTGTCATTTTTCGAAATTAATTAACATGCAACACGCGACTGTTCTTTTTGGGGTCTAATGCAACACATGACTTGACTTACCAAATATAAAGCCCATATGGTCCAACAGTTAAAAAGCAAAAGTTCTAGCAAACACAATTTGGATGGATTAGATAGGGTCCATACTTGATTGGATTTCTTCAAGCAATTGAACCTTTCTTCTTTGGACGCAACGGAGGAACGGAACAAAATAAAGCTGGGCTTGAGTGGGGATGAACACTACTTTGAAAAAGGACAGCGACGGCGAGCAGTAGTTAGAATCAAATTCGGCAAATCGACGGTTGCACCCGCGCCAGCAGCAGTGGGTTTTGGATATGTGGCAACTTGACTTGCAGTACTTGGAGTACCCTGTTTGCGATCTGGATCAGATCCGCAATCAAACAATCCGAATAAATTTCGCATCACAATCCGCAGTTGGCAGAGCTCTAAATTTTAAGAGTAATCCTAAACTCTAGGACTGTCAAGGTGATACCAAACTGATTTGAACGAAAGCCATGCCAGAAGAAAACATGGAATAGCAAGAATGGGAAGATGACAGCAGAAATGGGAAGAAATGCCAAATCTTTTGGCAATAACTCATTAATCTCATATCAATCCATTACTCAACCTGCTAGCACCAATCACATTAGAAGTGTGATTAACAATATTATTAAAGGTATAAAGTCATACCTCTTGACATTTTAATGACAATGATTAAAACATTTCTTTTTTGTTGGGGCTAGTATTAATGTTTAGAGACAAAGTGCTATCGATAATGAACATATTTTTCACTGACTAATTATTATTATTATTATTATTATTATTATTTTATGCCAAGGATTTCTTTTTTGTTGGGGCTAGTGTTAATGTTTAGAGACAAAGTGCTATCGATAATGAAAAATCATCGCCATGCATGGGTGGGTTCACTGACTAATTATTTTGTTTTTATTATACTGAAAAAATTATATTCATGGTTAAAAGGATACATAAGAAGTTCACAGACTTTCATGGTAAAGCAAATTGAAACAAAACAAAGGCTAGAATACTACAAAACAAAGCCAAATAATATAGGACTAATTATTTCGAGTGATCATGATTTTCAAATAAGTCATTTTTTGCAAAATAATTACTTCAGGCGAGACAAGTGATGATATTTGCGAAAATATTTTTCCATCCAATCATTTGTCATTTTTTTGCGAAACCAATGAAATGAAGCGATTAGTCCATAGAAGATGTCTTTATTAATCTGACACCACAATAATCAGATTCTCACATTACTACAAAAATTCAAGTCTTGTTCCTTCGAAAATTTACAAAAACTAATATGCTCTTTCAAAATTCAAGTGTTACGATACAAGTGAAACTATGATAAATGCTATCCGATACTCCACGATTATTCAATGGTCAATCAAGCACTTCTTGAAAAGTATTGTGAAAATTATTCAAAAAATCTTAAATCTATTACACATTTGTCAATTTAATTTTATTCCTCATTTTTGTCAATTTAATAATAAATATTTTTATATTTTGCCAATTGAGTTAATTTAATCAACTAATCAATTTTTGCCAAAAACCACTGACATGGATGCTAGGCATCCTACGTGGCACAATTAGTGTTGAAATAGATAATTTTTAAAAATATTTTAATATTTTTTGAAATTTTTATCATCTTTTTTTTTGCTTTTTTATGTTCTCTTTTTTGTCGGTGATCCTCCCCGACCACAAAGGCCTCGCCCTCACCGGCGAGGCTACAAAGCCCTCACTTAAGGCCATTGTAGTAGCACCCGCCACTAGCGAGGGCACGAAGGCACCCAGCCAAATCTAATTGTTGACCACAATGGCCTTCCTAAGGCCTTTACAGCCCCATTGACCAAGGGTGAGGCTACCCTCACCCGATGTGCGCAAGGCCTTTGTAGCCAATAAGGTTTTTAGGATGCGCGTGTAAATTATGTTAGAGAAGTCCTACATAAAAAAAAAAAAAAAATTGATATGGTATTTAGTAATTATTATATATCCCAATTGACCTATAAGTTATAACCGATTGGCTTAAGCTTTTAAATAAAAATAAGTCTAACTAAATATGATAACAGGCTTGGACTTGAGAGCTCTCTTGGCTATGTCCTCTGGGTGAAGTGTTGGACTTCTGCTGTACACTCCCAATATTAATATTAGAGCCCAGGTCAACAATAGTCACACGAGAAAATTACGAGTTGTTGCAGCTCCAACCCAGGCTTTATGTGTGAGGGAGAGATTGTCGACGAAGGCTAGTAGTTAGTTTACAAGTTTATCTCTTGGATTAGCTTTTGAGTTGAGAGAGCGATGACGCTCACTAGCACAAAAAAGAATAGAAAAAAAAAAAGCAAAGGAAAAAAAGGGAAATAAAAATTATAAAATAAAAAAAATATTAAATATTATTAAGAATCATCAGTATTAGTATCGGCTATGTCATGTAAGATAATCGGGTCCATGTCAACGATTTCATATAAAAATTATTCGGGTGAACTCAATTAGCAAAGTGTGAAAATATGTAAGATTCAATTATCAAAATTGAAAAGTTTAGGACTAAATTGACAAAAATAAAATAAATTTGAAATTTTTTGGATAATTTTGATGAAAAGTATCTAAAGGTACAATTCTTGCCGACAACACATACAACCTTTTTCTTTGGCAAAGAGTGTGGACTCAGGTTGCATCTGAGACCTCTAAAGTTTTTTGTCAGTGTGTTAGGCTTATAGCTTGAGAAGGTACCGGCACTTTCCCTTCTTTGGTTTCCATAAAAAAGGTGCCCAAATCAACAAAAACCGAGGCTCCGAGCTTCCGAGATTCCGAGCTTCCGACATGCATGCCACTTGAAGAAAGTCCCTCGCCCCATGTCCCTATCAATGTCCCCACCAGCGTACAGCTGGCAGAGAGCAAATTCACGTTTGGGAGAATATCATAACAAGCAGCCTTCTCAATTCGTATGCACCGGCCGGCCGCTACCTTTCGTTACTATGGATAGCTCTCGCGTTAGGTCAGCCCTTATCAGCTGTAGCCCCACCACCTTTGGTCCCATGAGCTTTCGAGGGCCTCGTCCGGATCATTATCTACTCTCTTTGAATTTAAACCGTCAAATTTGTGGAGACTCAGTACTGCTCACATGATGTCATTCGATCAATTTGACAATATCTAATTTAATAGATGTACTGGTCTCACGAGATACTGAATCTCCAGCGACTCGTCTAGGAATTGTAAATGATATATAAGGTAAGCATGTGAAGGTCATGAACCGGCCACTCAACTTCTTGTGAATGGTTTGAAATTGCTCTTATGAGCTTCATTTTGCTTTAGTTCAGCCCGTGAATTATTGGGACAATGATCTTAAAGTCAATGATTTGAATGCAAATTAAATAAGTAGTGGGCATGTGTTTTCATTGGATGCCAAAAATTGGTGCAAAAATATATATTTTGCACATGGAGAACTCGTTACAATGGAAAAAACAACTCCAATATACATCTTTTCGGAAAATAAAACGAAATTGTCAAACAACCAGTCCTTTCTCCAACTACCTAAGTTCTTCGTTATACTTAACACCGTCTTCGTCTTCTTCTGTCATCTCTGACTGGCAATCATCTGAAATTTTTGCATTTTCCACACCTTTCAATCATCAAAGGCCAGAAGAAGGACTCTTCGGAAGAGAAGAAGAAAATGTCTACGGAGGCCAATGGGGAAGCTGAATCCCAGGCTCGACCTTTACTTTCCTCTGAAGTATCGTCCCTTGCACAGTCCACGTCCCAAGTAGCCGTTGTAGGTGCCAACCTCTGCCCCATTGAGAGTCTTGATTATGAGTAAGCTTCCATTCCCTTCTCTTAAAAGATAGCGGGGGAAAAGTAGCCATTCTTTCTAGTTCTTCTTGCCAAAAGAAAAGTAAGTGGACAATAATGAGGGGACCGAAGTGGTTGATGCTGAATTTGGCAAAAGGGTTTTGAATGCAGGATCTCAGAGAATGATTTCTTTAAGCAAGACTGGAGGACTAATAGCACAGTCCAGATATTTCAGTATGTGTTCATGAAGTGGCTGCTGTGTTTCTTGATTGGTGGGATTGTTAGCCTTGTTGGGTTTTGCAACAATCTCGCAGTAGAAACTGTTGCAGGCATTAAGTTCGTGGTCATTTCATATATGATGTTGGCTCAGAGGTAAAGATCCTGTCAAAAGGTTCAGTTTTTTTTTTTTTTTTTTTTTGGGTTTCTTTCTAGAATCTAACTGCCCAATGAAAGAAACGGATCCGAGTAATTTGAGTGGGTTGAAATTTTTTCTTCTACCTGTGGCGATGAGGAGAATCTTATGGTGAAACTCTGTGATCAATTTGCAGGTCTGTACTGGCTTTTGTTGTTTTTTCTGTATCCAACCTTATGCTCACCTTGCTCGCGGCTCTCATCACAGCTTTTGTATCATCAGCAGCTGCCGGATCGGGCATACCAGAAGTGAAGGCTTATCTGAATGGCGTGGATGCGCCAGGCATTTTTTCACTGAAGACATTGTTTGTTAAGGTGATAGAAGGGTACTTAGTTTTGTGTCGATGATTGCAAAGTTGCACATCCATCACTCGATTATCTTTTTTGCCTATCTTCTCCTTTTAAGTCTGCAATGCATCAAGCATTCACATGATATACGAATTCTAGTGCTTGATAATTGTTCTAGCACAGAGTAATGCTGTAGATTCTGGTTTTGTAAGATGTCTCAGTAATTTTAACCTGTGGTTGCTGCAATGGCTCTGCCTCCACCTCAGATTGTGATTTTTGGTGATTTCTTTCCAGCTCTTTTAAAGAGTAGATATTTCTATAAACCTTCTTCAAATTGTTGGAATGTGAAGGTTTGGACTGATTTCATCAAATGTTTAGCCCATCTAACTTGCCAGGTTTGCATTTTCTGATGTTCAGTGTTGTTAAATTGCCAGCTATGGCTCATGCAGTGGAAGGCGGTTTTCGGTTCTTTAACTCAACTTTTGCTCCTTTTGGACAATCTGGAACTTTAAATTATCATCTATGACTTCACAAAGCACAATTGTTTTTTTGTAAGTAGACAATGGTCTCATCACATGTTGGTCCTAACCGACAGATAATTGGAAGCATCTCTGCTGTGTCCTCATCTCTTCTTGTGGGAAAGGCTGGACCTATGGTGCATATTGGCGCGTGTGTTGCTTCGCTGCTTGGTCAAGGCGGGTCGAAGAAATATGGCTTGACTTGGTCGTGGTTGCGGTTTTTCAAAAACGACAGGGACAGAAGAGATCTTGTCACATGTGGATCAGCTGCAGGAATCGCCGCTGCTTTTCGTGCCCCGATTGGTGGGTTGCTGTTTGCCCTTGAAGAGATGGTATCTTGGTATGTTAATCCATCTCTCTGTACTTGAGTATGCCTCCTTAAGATTGTGCTTTAGAGATTTAATAAGCAAGTTACCTGATGATTGACTAAGGAATCTATCAAATAACCATAGATAGCGTCAATGTTACTTTAATGTCTAATAATTTGAATTTACTGGAGAAACTGAGTATGTGTGGATCGTCGGTATTAACCAGGAATGTGAAATCTTCTTTGCAGGTGGAGAAGTGCCCTTCTGTGGAGGGCCTTCTTTACGACGGCTATAGTAGCGTTAATACTAGTAGGGCTGATTGACTTCTGCGACAGTGGAAAATGTGGGCCATTTGGTAAAGGTGGGTTAATAATGTTCGATGTCAGTTCGACGAATGTCTCGTATGACCTATGGGATGTCCCCCCAGTTCTCCTCCTTGGTGTTCTAGGAGGCTTATTCGGCAGCTTGTATAATTTCTTGCTGGATAGGGTTGTCCAAGTCTACAATGCCGTCACCGGGTAAGATCCTTGAAATGATGCTTTTCACCTGTTAAGGAAATCACTGGAGACAGTAATGTGGAAGCACTCACTGTATGTTCTTACGATTTCTCTTTCCAGGAAATGTGGTGGGTACAAGATTTTACTTGCTTGCTTCATTTCCATCTTCACATCCTGTCTCTTATTCGGATTACCGTGGCTTTCATCTTGTCTACCGTGTCCAGCCGATGCTGAGGTGGTCTGTCCTACTGTCGGACAGGCTGGGAACTATAAGAAGTTTCAATGTCCTCCTGGGCACTACAACGATCTTGCCAGCCTCATCTTTAACACAAATGACGATGCAATCAAAAATCTTTTTAGCAAAGGCACCGATAACGAATTCCAGTATTCGTCTATACTCATCTTTTTTGGCACCTGCTTTTTCCTCAGCATAATTAGCTACGGCATCGTGTCTCCCACTGGCCTCTATGTGCCAGTGATTGTGACGGGCGCATCTTATGGACGTCTTATTGCAATGCTAGTGGGTTCTCACTCGACTCTTAATCATGGTATTTTCGCCGTGCTTGGTGCTGCTTCCTTTCTTGGTGGAACAATGAGAGCAACGGTTTCAGCATGCGTAATCCTCCTGGAGTTGACGAATAACCTGTTAATGTTACCACTGATGATGCTGGTTCTTCTAGTTTCGAAAACGGTAGCAGATGCCTTTAATAACAACATCTACGACCTTATCATGAAGGCAAAAGGGTTCCCGTATCTTGAAGCTCATGCTGAACCATTCATGAGACAACTAACTGTCAGCGATGTGGTGAAAGGCCCACTTCAGCTATTTCATGGCATTGAAAAGGTTGGAAATGTTGTCCAAGTGCTCAGAACCACAACACATAATGGGTTCCCGGTGATTGATGAGACTCCCCTTTCAGAATCCCCCGTTCTGTACGGTCTGATACTGCGAGCGCATCTCATAGAACTACTAAAGAAGAAGGCCTTCCTCTCCTCTACAGAGCCAACAGGCATTGATGTCTCCGAGCAGTTCTCAGTAGTTGATTTTGCAAAGAAGGGATCGGGAAATGCTGACAAAATAGAGGACATAGATGTTACCCAAGAGGAGGAGAACATGTTCTTGGATTTGCATCCATTCACTAACACTTCGCCTTATACAGTTGTGGAAACGATGTCATTAGCAAAAGCTCTCATACTTCTCCGTCAAGTTGGTTTGAGACACCTGCTGGTGATTCCGAAGATCTATGGGGTAAGTTCTTTATATGTTAACAGTCATCTAAGCACTCATTATACTAGGACAATCTTTAAAACTCTCTTTTCACTCAAATATAATGATGCAACTGCATAGTTCGAAGCTTGGTTGATGATGTTTTCATTATTGACCTCTTGAGTTAGATTATCTAACTTCTGATCCAGATGTTCTTTTCGTTTGGAACAATTTTTCTGTTCCCTTTCCGTGGACTAGTTTGGTGGAATGCTCTTCGACTATAATTTCTGCATTGTTAATAATTTCTCTGAACAATACCCTCTATCATTTCCTTCTCTAACCTCTCTCTGAATGTTGAATTCTGTGTCCACGGAGCCCGTTTGTTGCTGCTCATATATCATCCATGAACTCATCTAAGGTCGTATTTCAGAGATCGCCTGTGGTGGGGATATTGACGAGACACGATTTCATGCCAGAAGACATATTAAGCTCGCACCCGGCATTGACAAGGAGCAGATGGAAAGGATGGAGATTGACGCTTCCTCGTTGGCTAAATCCACATTAGTACCACAATCTTGCATTTGAAGATAGAAAATTACTCAATGGCTAGTTGAGGAGGGGCCCAATCACGCAGCTTACGCAACTCAGCTACCAGCGGATGAAAATTGGCTCGGAGTCCTCCCGCCATATTCAATATATCCGAGCAAAGTGTTTCACTGCATATCGCCATAACGAAATTTTTATATCCCTCTACGTTGAGTTGCCAGAAAAACTGCTGCTTGAAAGGTGATGAAAGGTCTGTACTTATAAGTTCAGTTGTTATGCTTCTCGTTATCTGGCCAAGTCATCACATTAGTTGCCCAAAAGATGAGGCCTGGCATTTTCACCTGAGTGCGGTTTTAACCTTGTACTTTCGCGAGCATAATCGTAAAATAGAGGGAGCTCTCAGATGTCTCGATGAGCAGACAGCATTTAAGAACATAGCGCATGTTGGAGCATGCCGGTGAAGCAGAGTGATTAGGAAGACTCATGCTTTGTATGACACCAAGTAGAGATAGAAACAGATGGAGAACTCTCAAGTGCCAAGAGCTATAATCCAAAGTCTTCCCATAAATGAAGGGCCGATGCCTTCTACCCGAAGTGTCACTATAAATCTTCACAAATAACAACTGATTGGCGACATTAAAAGAGACGGAAAGACCAATCCGGCTATTGTGCAGATCAAGTAGAGCAAACAAGAAATTGATGAGACTGCTAAAACTGTGACTGTATTTTGGTAATGACAGATCCTGCCAGAACACTTCAATAGAACAATATCCCTAAACTTACATACCACCATACAGACATTTGCATATGATGTACGGGGAGAGAGAGAGAGAGAGAGAGAGAGCTGTGAAACCCAAGGCTAAGGAAGAAATGAATTTATCATGAGTCTTAAACTCCAAATGAAGCTTTCTTGGGATAACAAACTAGAGAGACAAGCATAACCATTCCATGTGTCTAGACAAATGATCGATTTATCTCAACGCATTCTGCTGCATGCACACATTCCAGAACTGACACTGACTACCCTCTCCTCACGCTCTTGAGATAATCCACCCTTATCCCCCACAACTCTTCACCCACGACATTCATATCAGGCCGATCCAATCGTCCAGGCGCAGCACACTGAAAAGCCAAACTAAAAATCCTCATCAGAATATCTCTATCCACTCTTTCCTCCATTCTCGGGTCCATGAGGTCCAGGACATTTCCTTCGTTGAACTTCCTGAAAGCCTGTACACATAGTAATGCATTAGCTATGGACTGAATCTTAATGAGAGTGAATTTATTTTCCACCTACAGGAGTGAGTTTTAGCTTACCCATCTAAGTGTCACCCGTTCATCAACTGGCTTCTTTGCATCGACAGGTCGACGTCCAGTTAGGATCTCTATGAGCAGGATCCCAAAGAGTACACATCACTTTTGGGGGTGAGCTGATAGGTTCTCATGTACTCTGGGTCAAGATAACCCACTGTGCCTTTCACTTTGGTGGAGACGTGAGTTTTATCAGTGTCGCCTGCACCTAGCCTTGCGAATCCAAAATCCGCCACTTTAGCCCTCATGCTTTCAGTCAAAAGAATGTTGGATGACTTCACATCTCGGTGGATGATTTGCTTCTCTGCAAAGCACAATAAAAGAAAACAAGGAAAAGGAAGGCTGTTAAATGTGGGTTTAAGAAGTTTTTAACATGCTGCGAAGCTTTCAGGATGATGCATCAGTACACGGTTCAAACAGGTTTTTGCTCATAGCATGATGATTGATTCAACATGCTTCATGAAAAATTTGGAGTAAATTTGCTGATGAGGATTTCAGCAAACGTGTGCAAGAAGGGAAGTTTCTTCACCTGAGTATAAATGCAGATAAGTCAGGCCATGAGCAACATCAATTGCAACTTCAAGCCTTTGATTAAAATCAAGGATTCTCCCATGTTGACCTACAATAAAGTCAAGTGAGATGCCTGCAATGTTGTTCTGCCCAGAGAAAAGAGATGGTTTTCACAGTTAGTAATCTCACCATCCAAATGTTCTCTAAGAGTACCGTTTGGCACATACTCTGTAATAATAAGACGCTCATTTCCTTTCTCGATATAACCAAGTAGCTTCACCAGACTCCGATGATCGATTTTTGAAAGAAGCTGAACTTCACTGCTAAATTCAGTTCGCAAACTCTCAAAGTATTCCTGCACAGAAGATTTGCAATTGAAAATGTCCAGAGATTGCTCTCATGCCCATCATCCAAAACCCAATTCATACGTGACATTACATGGGAAGTGGGTATAACCTAGTTTCCCACTCTAAAGTTGAGTCACATTTTAGCTGCAATTTAAACCGAAAATGCAGATTGAATAATGTAATGTTGACTTGACCTTGTCAAGAAAACACAATATATTATAATGAAGGAGAACCAGACCGAAAATATCAAACAGCCAATCCTACTCTGACAAAAAATTAGAAAATGGGAATTTAGTTGTCTAGTATAGCTAACGAAAGAGATATGATCCTAGCATGCACAGACAACATGCCCATTTCCACGAATAGCGATGAATCGTCAACCATTTTGTGCAATTATCTTTTGGAAAATGCATGCATCATGTAATGAGATAATAAAATTCTTCGAAGTATACACCAGAGTGTTGCAAGGAACTATGTTCTGTGGAATTAAACATTCTTAAACCTTCTGGACTCTTTTGGAATGTATGATGAATCATGTAATGAGATAATTAACACTTCAAAGCATAAACCTGCAAGTTGCAGGAAACTATGTTCTCTGGAATTAAACATATAACCTTCTGGACTCTTCTGGTAATATCAGCAAAAGTGGTTCATCAAAAAATTGGCACCAGCAGAATCAATTATAAAGAGGAAATCAGCAATGCAACTCACCTTCTTTGCTCGTTTTATGGCAACAAACTGCCCACCTTCTAATTGTGCCTTATACACAGTTCCAAATCCCCCTTCTCCTATTTGCATCGAGGGAGAGAAATTGCGAGTAGCTTTCAAGATTTGACTTAAACTGAGATGCAATGATTTAAGTCTACTAAGTTTTGGGGACATGGAAAATCTGGATGGACTAGGCGGCACCCGAAGTGGACTCCCTGGAATCTTTTCAGGTAAAGAAACCTTTTCAGGAGCAGAACTCTCTTCCGATAGGGGAGTAGAATTTACTGGAACAAACAAAGACTTTTTATCACTAACCAGCCCATTGAAGAATTTGATTTAGCTATCAGATTGAACACTCATTCTAGTCAGAGACGAGCATAAGAATTTCTATATGAAGAATTTTTCAGTGGTATTCCAACAAGATCTAAGGAAGTACCTGAATTCAGATCCTTTGGAAGGACAGTGTGAGCAGCTTCTTTTCTTTTTCTCTGGATGCAGGGACAGACTAAAACACAAGATAGAGCTAAAACTCCAGGTATTACCAAGCTGACGCTTTTATGGGTTGAAAGAAAGTTTTGACTTTTCTTCTCTTCTTTCTCATGGCTCTGTCCATCAACTTTGTCCTCACTAACTTCTGTCTGCAAAAACTTTCTTCCTTCAAGAAAATGCCTTCGAACTGACCCCCCCCAGAAATCATAAAAGGAAGAAAAGATGAGAATCTGGTAAGAATGAGCCTAGATAATCATTGCACATAAAACAGTTCAAAAAGTCTCAACCACTTAAGAGCACATCCCAAATATTAAATCCATACCTAGAGAAAGATTAATCCCAGAGCAATTAGGTCCAGGGTAATCCTTAAGGTCGCAACCATCCTCAGAGTGATATTTGAGAGCATTGCAGAACTGATTTTTGTCTACTATCTCTTCATTAATGTAAAAGAATTCACTACCAGAATAACTTGAATATGCCAGTCGATCAGCACCACAAACCTTCGACTTCAAGTGAAAATCAGTGGCAGATATCCTCAGCAGCTGTAGGAGCAGCAGGAGTATTGTTGCAGCTATTGCCATTGTCGATTAGTACATATATCAAAGCCTCTATCTTCAATAGATAAATACAAAGGCATCTAACATTCCAAGATCTCGAGCAGACAACCCAAACTAAGAAATATCAATGAACCCAACAACCAAGAGTATAATTAGGGCTTTAATTTCCCCTATCAGGTAATTCAACTATTCATGACCATTTTACGGCATCAGAAATCTTCAAATGGCACAGAGATTCAACTTCAAGTATAGAGAGAAGAGAAGGAAGCAGCTGAAAGCTTAAAAGCCACACTCCCTGAATTTGAGGCTTTATAGAAACTACACAAAAGTTTCACCGGCAGCAAACTCCAAGACTTTGAAAACACCGAGTTCAGTTTCTCGCCATAACTGCGAATCAATTAGATGCCTTGAAAAACCCAATTCACAGAACTACAAAAAGATTGAGACCCAATATAAAAGGAAAGCCAATCTTCGCTTCATGTGCTTTACAACCCAGGAATTCTTGAAGCACTGTCTAGATAGGGGACCATAATTCCATAAAATCCTTACATGCCCACCCAGCAAAAACCTATCTTCATGAGGGAAAAAAAGAAACAACTTCCTGAACTCACTCTCCTCAATCTCCCAAAATCTGAACTAAATCCAGTATCCCAGGATTCCCAAAGTTTCCTCCTTCTCCTTCACCCCAAAAGCATAGACTTCACACAGAAGACAGCCCAAACACCAATCAGAAGATTGAGGGGCGAGAATTGTCAAGCTCCAATCGTCAACCCCTCCAAGCTCCTAAGCTCCCACAGAGTAACAAAACCCATCATGAGATGCCGCTTACTTTGATCTCACATCATCTCCCAAAGTGTTAAATAAACAAGGAAGCACAAACCTGAAGAGTCCCCCCCTCAAAGAAAATAAAGGCGGCTGAAGCTGGTGACAACGCCTCTCTGCTGTGAGACGTTTGTCTTTATTGCCCCTTTTTATAGGTGTGAATAATTAGACGGGAAAGCTTTATAGGTGCGGAGAAGAATTAGATGGGAAAGCTCTCCATGACCGGCGTATGTACAGAGGTAGAAGAGGATGTAACAACTAACGAGTGGCCGTCTACAAGGCTACAAGCACACGCAGGCATTTTGAACAGTTTCCACGGGTTGGACAATTTTGACCGGTCTCGTGGGTCGCTTGCTTCCCTTTGGTGGACTCCTCAATGGCATCTTTGTCTATTTTAATCAAGCCACATGACCCCAAGAAGTGATTGATTGATTGCTCCTCTCTTTTCACCATTTCCTTTTGGCCAAATTTCTGGCATACTATTACTCCCTGTCATCTTTAGCGAAAGTGGTATCTTTCCTCGATGGAGGTTCCACTCTTTCTTGACCCACCAGAATCCGAGGATCCGACCCCTGTCGATTTTCTTGGAAAATGGGTTCCATCCGGATGAATGAATCTCTCTCTCTCTCTCTCCCATTTTAGTTTTCCCACGAGATCACGCAATTGACAATTTGACCCACGAGTTTCATTCGGTCCTCGTTCTTGCGGAGGAAGGAAGGGGACGAAAGATGCAGCACCCATCATGGCCCAACTCCAGCAGGCAGTGTTCTCCACAAGTAATGATCCTTCCAGCTCAGATTTGACATTGAATTTTGTTCGCTCTCTTCGGGGGCAACTGCTGCTAGTCAAAGTCTTCAAATTGTCAAGAGGGGCATCAAGAAAACTAATGAATTTGCATTCTCGGGCTGAAAACGTTTCGAGAAATCAAGCTTAGAAATGTACTCGCGGTTGTTAAAGACGTGTGATTTTGTCGTCAATCTAGAAGTACATGTTGGGTCCTTTGACAATTCACAAGCTTTGGAGCGGACGACCAAGGTATGGTCTTGAGGATGGCGTTTGAGTGCTCGAAGCGTTTAACCACTCTGGCTTTTTGTATGGTATGTATTCTTTATGGGAAAAGGTCGCACAGTGCCGCGAATCTACAATCATGCTTGCATTAAGCGATTATCAAAACCAAATCATCTAAATCATGTGCTTACTCTCATGAATCTCGAATTCATTGAATACCCACTTTGATTATGTGGATGGTAAAGTCAGAGGTCGGAAGAGTGGTATAAACATAAGATTGTACTTACACGTCATACGTCATTATCGTAATTGAGTTTTGTATTCGATTCAAATACTCGATCCATGTCATGTCGTGACAAGGTGCGTGGAGGGTGGGGAAGGGGGGGAAAGCGGCCTGTGGTTTCGGCGAGCGCCTCAACTTGCTTGCGACGGTGTAAAATGGCCGCACGTGGTGTTGAAAAGCTTTAAATTTGCACAGTGGTTGGGAACCGAGTGAAAAGGATCTGACTGCATATGCGCGCACGAAAAAAATATCAAAGTCCCTGCGCACGACAATGATTGATGGCCTCTGCCCCCTTCGGGAATTGGACAAATGGAGGAGGAGGAGGAGGAGGAGGGGCTGGCATTGCGGGTGGGGGTGGGGCCTCGGCCAGGAATTTCCCAAGAAAGCACATGGAAAGACCGGTCCCGGCGGTCGGCGTGCAGGGCTTGTTGGCTTTTTGTGTGGATGTTGCTGCGCAGTGCTTGATGGGTTAGGGCAACTCAAGTCTTAGAGAACCTTCTTCTATTCAGCATTGTTTCTGGAGAGTGGAATCTTGGTTCAAGTTTTTTTTTTTCTAGGGTTCAGCCAGATGAAACTTGAGAAATTTCAGAAGAGGCCGAAAAGGTGGGGTGTGCTTCTAGTAATCTTTTTCTCTGATCTTATAGTGCATGTTCCAAAAAAGTTCAGCATTCCAAAAGGAGAGACTTACGGCGGAATTGACATTTACTTGTTTCATGAGAAAGAAAATGTTACTATGGAAAGCCCCGTGACATTAGAAAGAGAAAACAATGAGCTGACAAATGAAATGTGTAATCTCCTCTTTAAGGAGATCAAAGGTCCTTCTCCAAAATCACTTTTAACTTCCACCATCTCATTGCTCCAACTCAAGTTGCTAGTGTAAATTCAGTTCAATACGGCAAAGGAATTGGAATTAGAAAGGGAGAAGGATGAGCCGGCATAAATTCAATACCGATAATTTAGGTAGATGCAAACTGATTGTCAAAAGAGACAAGTCACTTTCATCGACCTTCCACTCAAGTCATCTTATTTCACATTGGAGTTCCTTAGAGTCTTCATTAGAAGTCACTCGCATCAAGTCACGAATTTTACAAGTTTTTTAACTGTTCATCTATGTTTGGATATGGCAAAGGAATTGGATGAGAGAAAATGAGAGTAATACAACTTTGCAAGCATAAACTTTTTTTTTAGTCTGGAATTTTAAAATTTTGGATTTGCGAGGTTTGTTACCTTTCTATCCTTCTCCTATACAAATATGGACATATGAACTCACATTTTCCAATGGCTACTCTTTTTATGTAAGAAGAGGGTGGGGGTTCAAATCCCCACCTTCTGGAAGGGGTTGGGTGAAGAGATTTTGTTTCTAAATATAGGTTTGGATTATTACGCTTTGCATAGAGGTAAGGCAAAAGTTGAAAGTAAAAATTAGCTTAGAAGTCGAGTAAGATTGGCACAAAAAAAAAAAAAAACTTACATTTGAATTTTTTTTGAGAAAATTAAACAAATGAATGAAGAAAAAGAAAAAAAATAATTATTGCTTTAAACAACTAAGGCAAATGCACCTTAATGTTTTATCTATTGCTTCTTCTTTTTTCACATTTTTACACCTCTATTAACAAAGTTTACAACAGCAAAGGAATTGTGAATCACAATATATCCTCACAATTGTCACAAAACACATTCTCACTTATTAAACTCTCAAGATAATGTTGTTTACACATATTATTGAAAACTCTCACGATCTCTCAAAAGTAATATTTTCTAGTGCACACAGAAACCTCCACCCAAGCTCTTCTATTTATAGTGGTGGACTTCTACCCAAGTTAGGAATTATCCTTAATTAATTGACAATCCCAATTAGAAATATCCCCATTGATTTGAATTCTTTCAATTGGGCAATTACCAAAATTGATTTCATCCTGGTATATTTCCTAAATAAAATTCCTTATTTAGGATTCTTTCTTTTCAGCAGCCTACCATGATAGGACTTGTTCCGATTAGGTATTCTTGATGAGCATTCATCAAGATATTTCAAATTGACTCTCAAATATGTTAGATTGCTCCCAACAGTTGCCCCACGACCGAAGCACCTAATATAAAACCAAGGATACCAAGGACCTCGACCGTCGGATCCATTCAAATGTTAACCAAATCCAGGTCTCTAGTGATCACTTCTGACATCAAGTGGACCGAACCCAAATCTCATCTGCCATATCGGGCATGTAGGGGATGGATGCGAGACCCTCGACACCCAAGATTTCGGAGATATCTTTCAAATTAGAAAAAAAAAAAAAAAAAACAGTTGCATTGAGCAAATGGACCGTTAATAAACAGTTATAGTCAAAGCTCATTTATGAGAATAAGAAAAGGGAAGGAAGTTCTCCGCTTGATTTTCGTTCGATCGCTCTCGTTTCCCATTGAATTCGTCGACTCCGATCCACGATTTGTCCACGTAACATCTTCGAGCAGCCAAACGGAACATCATTCTATAGTACTAATCGACAGCTTATTAAAGGAGACGAGTGGAGATCGATGCATTCCATGATGTCGTGGATTGGCATGCACTCTCTCTTTATGATCGAACTGGAAAAATCGATGCAAAGTCCTTGTGGACTGTAGAGCTGATAATGAAACGAAACCACTAACTGATCGAGACAGGAGCCGTATGACATGACGCTCCTCATTGTGGTAGTAATTGCATGGAATGAATCATCGATACCACGATCGCTGTCAGCGTGAAAAAAGAGAATAAATCCCGGCCGTTGATCATAAGATAATTTGGTTATTGTGTGTCACGATATTATATATAAAAAATTATGAAAAATTATGTGGAACTACGACTCAAGGATGTGTCTTTCAGAGTATCGTAAAACTGCCCCTTTGCAAAGATCAAAGGACCAAGATCGAGCATGAGACAAATTGACCCACTTCTCGTGGCTGGGTGTTTAGTACAAGTTTTTGGAAGAATCAATCCTAACCAATGAACTTTTTCATGGGATAATTACCAATAAAGTTATAAACCTATTACATATATGTCAATTTAGTTATAAACATTTTATTTTGACTAATTTATTCCTAGACGTTTTAAAAAATTATCAATTTAGTCCATTCGAGCAATTTTGATTGAAAATTGTTAACGTAGATATTGGTTGTGTCACATAACTCAGCCGATGTTGATGTAGATATTTTTTTAAAAAAAAAATTTATTTAATTCCTCTCTTTCTTTCTTTTCTTTTTTGCCTTTTTTGTGGGCAACCTAGGGGGGCCACCATGGCCCTGGTGAGGCCAACCTCACCATGGTCTCACCTAGATCTAGGCAATAGTGAAAAAGAAAATTAGAAAAGAAGGAAAAACACAAGAAAAGAATAAATAAATAAATTCAAAAAAAAATTATCCATGTTAATACTAATTATGTCACATAAGATAGTTGGTGCCCATGTAAACTATTTCCTGCCAAAACTGAACGGATAAACTAAATTGATAAAATGTCAAAATATTTATGACCAAATTGATATAATTAAAATGTTTAGTACTGAATTGGCACAAAGTTCCAGACTTTTTTTTGGTAATTTGTCAATTTTTCATGAATATTTCGAAGTCTTCTCCTTCTTTGAGATAGGGACCTCCAAAACATTTTTTATATTGCTCTCCTGACCGAAGCTTCCGCGGCCGCCGCTGACCGTAGAGAATGGTCAGCTTAAGTTATTACCTTTGAAAGAGCTACCGGACTATTTTATATCGTTCGCTAGCGAGGCCGACGCTGGTCAATCTTTCGTCGACGTCGGATTCTGACCGATTTCGGTGGTGACGACCAGCGGAAGATTGGCAGAAAGATGTCGCAGAGAAAGGTCATTGAGGGGGAAGAAGACCGCGGCCATTGTAGATCAATGAATTGGTAAATCAAAACTGAGGATAAATATTTATGGAGAAAATCATCCCAAAACAATATAATCGTGCGAATGTTGATTCAATTCTAAATCTCTCAATTTAGTCAATTTAATCTAATATTTTGACAATTTGCCGATGTACCTGTTCCAAGCAATCTTGACGGGAAATTATTGACGTAAACACCGGTTGTTACACATAGCACTGGACAAACTTTGTAATCTTTTAATTATTCTGAAATATTACTTTTTTTTTTCTTATTTCCCTTCACTAATATGTGGCCTTGCTGGTGACCGGCAAAGATCGCCGAGTACCGGCAAGGGCTTTGCGACCCTCGACCAATTGTGGTGAGGGCAATCTCACTTGGCAAGGGAGTTGCGGCCATCGCCGATGTGGGCGAGCGTCGTGAACCCTTGTCAACCCACAATAAAAAGGAAAACAAAACAAAATTTCTAAAATGAAATTTGCAAAAAAATGTGCACATTAGTGCCTTGATTCGGGCGATCTTGTTAAGTAAGACGGTCGATATATACGTCAACAATTTCCAAATAAAATTGAGCGAAATGATTACATTAACAAATCGTCAAAAAGATATAAAACTAGACTGGTCAAATTATAAAATATAGGACTGAACTAATATTGTAACAATAAATCTAGAACTTTTTGGTAACTTTTTCGATTTTTATGTAACGCTTTCACCGTAGTTTTTTGCAAAAGAAAGAACTCAAAAGGAAAAGGTAAAGGAAGCACGAAGAGGACAAAGAGCCAATAATCTAAACAAAACAAAGAAATTTTACATCAATTCAACTCAAGAAAGAGAAACTACTGATGTAGACTTTGGCAATCTGTCAACGCCTAAAGGGCAAAAGAGGTACGCAATCTCGTACCATCCTCCTTGCACGCAAGATCTGACTTTGACATGGGCTGACCTGAAACGAGCTCGATCCGGTAAGGATCGCGACCCTCACCTGGCCAGGCCCGATCTTAGGGAGGCCATCATTGCCACTAGTGAGGTTGAAAAGCCCCTAGCCGGAGCTCGACGGCCATAGTGAAAAAATAATATAATAGAAAAAAATAAACAAATTCAAAATAATTATTCTTGTCTCAGCCGTCTCATATAAGATAATCAACATTCACATCAGCAATTTTCGATTAAAAGTGACAGAATAATTAAATTGATACAATTGAAAATTTTAGTATTGAATTAATATGAGTGCAAAACATCGAAGACTTTTTTGGTAATTTGCTTGATTTTTCATGAATATTTCAAAGTCTTCTCCTTATTTGAGGTGAGGTGCTCCGAAACATTTATTATATGGCTCTCCCGACCGAAGTTTCCGCGGCGGCCGCTGACCATAAGAGAACGGTCAGCCTAGGTTGTTGCCGCGAAATGAGGGACAGGGACCGCATCGTTCGTGTGCGAGACCAACGTCGGTCAATCTTTCGTCGACGTCGAGGGGGGATTGGTGGAATAATGTCGTGGAGGAAGGTCATCGAGGGGGGAGAAGGTCGCGGCTATCATGGGTCAATGAATTGATAAGTCAAAATTGAGGTCCAATTTTTATGGGGATAATTACGAAAGAAAATTATAAATTAATGGTGATTCAATCATAAATATTTTAATTTAGTTAATTTATTTCAAAACTTTTATACAATTTTCTAATTTGGTCATTCTGGCCAAGGCCAGATCTTGCAAGGGAGTCATGGTCGTCGCCTGATGAGAACAAAGGGTGACAAGCTCTTGCCAGCCCACAATAAAAAAATTATAATAAATTCAAAAAAAAAAAAAAAAGAATTGTAAAAATTATCCATATCAATATCGATATCGCGTCTTAGCATGGAACAATCGATGTACATGTCTGTAATTTTTTAGTTAAAATTGGTCGAAAAAACTATTTGGCAAATCTTCAAAAAATCTATAACCAAATTCGTACAATCGAAAAATTTAGGACCGAATTGATATTCAAATAATATATTGAAGACTTTATGGTAATTTTATCGATTTTTATGTGATGCTTTTGTGGTATTTATCCATGAAAGAAAGAACTCTGGAAAAGAAAAATGAAACACTAAACGATGATGAAGAACTAGTCTAAACGGAAGAAGAAATTCCACATCAACTAAAGTCAACAAATAGAAATTGCAGAAAAAGAATCTGTCAAACTAACGCCTAAAGAAAGCAAAGAGGTACATAATCTCGTTACTTTCCTCTCTGCACGTGAGATCGGGCTTGCACATGGGCCGGGCCGAAACGGGCTTGCTCCCAGACTTATGAAATTTCTGGGCTTTGATGTCGGGTCAGAGTAGGCCGAGACCCCGACCCGACACCGAAGGCCGTGCCCAAAGCCTATCCGCCAAGGCGGTCGACGAAATTTCAATGGATCTTTGTCGAATAGAGAATCCTAAGGAGACTGTTCGGATAATCGAGTACGAGTTTTTTCGCAACCACACATGCTGCGAATGCCGACTTCAACGGGGGTGGATTGGATTTTTGGTCGAATTCGTTCATATCCAATCGCGGTCGCAACTCGTGATAGATCCAAATAGGCCCATTGAATTGCAAGAAACAAAAGAGGCCCGCAATCGATCCTGGCCGACCTCTTTATCGGCTCGCTTATCCATAGGCAATGTCAAGACATTTATGACGTCACCGTGGACCACCCAACGGGTGGTCGAACGCTAAACCCTCAAACCCCTTCCGGATTGAAGGCGAGGGGAGTCGCTATCTCGTGCGAAGAGATTTTTTTATTGTCACAATCTCGATATATGGTGATGGACTTATTGACTTTGGACTTTAAGGCTTTTAACCGATGCGATAACTCAATTTGTAATCATGCAAAACCCTTATGATGATGAACTATTTACTAGTGTAGATGGCGCTCCCTAGAGTCTACATCCAGGCAACATTCAAGCGAAACTATTGAATGAACTTGATAATTTTTGAAATTTTCATATTATGTTAGTTTGAAGGTCTGTTGGTCTTGTTTGGTCTTTTTTCTTATGGAATGGGTACTCAAATCTTGTAAATCAGCTACACCTAAGGATACATGAAAAATTGCACAATTTATGTGAATGGATAAAGCTCTACTTTTGGGTGGTGGACATGACCACAAGATGGATATGAGCAGATGATTGGATAACTTGATGTAAGATCCACTAGATTCAAACTAAACACTCAATGGTTTAGCAAATCCCTTGGAGGTTGAAAATAATGTTCATCCTTATCTTAGCCCAAAGAGGCCCAATGAAACAAATTGAAACCTTGGTAGAGAAAAAATTGGAAAATCCATTTTTTTTTAAAAAAATCTACTATTTTACTATTAGATATAATGTATAATGAATAAAAAAATCGAAGCAATTGACAACAACCAATCACCCTACAAAAGAAGCACAAGAATTGCCATTTTTCAATGGAGAAGCTACATGGGATCTAATGGAAGCATCCCCTAACATCGACCATTTAGAAAGACCGCCTATTAGTCTCGAATGTCATTAATTTTGACCTTAAGACTTCTAGGTATAGGATCCACGAAAAGTGATGAGTGGAGAACATACTTAAGGAATCGCTTATTTTTTAAGTAGAGTAACAAAAAAATTAAAAAATTCTGACCAATAAAGAGAAATTATAGTTCCTCGAGCTATGTCACTAATTGGTGGGTGACTAAATACAAACATCGAACGCGCACAGACTTAACTAAATATAAACATCGGAGATATCTAGGCGCGAAATTTTCTTGATTAGGAATGGAGGAAAAAATATCTATCTATTTTTGGAAACACGCGTTTTCCCTATTTTCTGATTTTTTATTTTATTTTAAATTTTGGAAGATGCAAGGAATATTCTCTTGGAAATTCCCGCGCCTAATCATTTGTATTTGGCTTTGATCACAAAGGGACACGTGGCGAGCACCCACCGGATCGACCATTTTAGCTTGCTTTCTCACTCAACAGGTGGCCCCTTCTCCTTGCCAACTAACATGCGAATTGCGAACGAGTGACGTTTCTCGGACCCATCTAAACACCGCCGCCGACCAATGGTCTGTGCTTTTCCGTGCCTTGTCTTCGTCCACCGTACGTTCTAACTAATCTTCTTGAAAAGGAAGAAAGAGAGAATGATTTTGCATTGTATGATCCCTAAAATTAGTATGCATTTTCTAAAAAAAATTGGATAATGAAATTCATACGCGTCTTCCTGATCGATCGAGACTCGCATTTTTCGGTAAATTAAAAGCTAAATGAATAATCCCAATTACTGTATTTGCACATGAAAAATTGATATAAATTATATCTGAAATTTGATTTAATGTGTGATGCCGTCAATGAATTTTTTATTGTTCAATACAATCCCTAAACATTGATTTAATATTTAATATCGTTTTCAAAGTTTCAATTTATTAAGTGTGGTCCCTTAACTTTGGTCTAATATTCAATATGGCCCATGAATTTTTGAATATTTTTATATAATATAGGGGATTATATCATATATTTACTAATAATTTATAGATGAACAAATTTAAAAGTTTATAAATGACAATGCATATTGAGCCAATATTCAAAAATCACATTACATGAATTAAAAGTTTAGACACAATATTATATATTAAAATAAAATTCAAGAATTGTTGGTGCTATTATTCATTGTGACGCAAAAGGGAAATAAATGAAATATTCCGTTATCTTTCACGTAACGATATTCTATTTAGACCGATTGATTGGAACGGGATCTTGTGAGGAAAATAATAAATAACTAGATGTCATGCATTAGATGCACAAAATTCAATTAAAAAAAATAGAAGGTTCCTCCATAAACACAAAAAATTATTGGATACCAGGATGTGCGGGGCCACGTGGCGTCCACGTGTCACACTAGATGAACACACGTCTCTGTGCTGTAAAACAATTCATAATAAAATAATATGGGAAATTCTAGATTTGCCCATTGTTAAATGACCCAGCCCATTTATTTTATTTGGGGTTGGCAAGGAAATTATATTATTAGGTGAGCCCATTAATTTAATGCCGTAAAAATATTTGTTTTAGCAAGGACCTCTCTTGATGCAACACATGTTGTCTCCTCCATTTCTTCCGATTTAAATTACCTATCACGGTAGATTTGCTCCCACAATCAGACTTAACCTTGACAATTTAGACAGTTTACTCTAAACTAATATGATATGAGTTAAAATAAATAAATAATATTATCAATATTATAGTATTTAAATGTCAAGTAACATTTTTATCTAATAATTTAAAATTTTAAAATAGTTGATTGAGCATTAATTTTCAATTTTAATTTTCTCATAAAAATTATTTGAAAACATTTTCACCGCAAAAAAACGAAAGAAAGTTAAAAAGGAAAAGTGAACAACCTTTTTCCTTTTTTTTTATTCGACCTTTGCTTTAATTTATCCAAACGGATGAAAAAGTGAAATTCTGAAAATACGAAGGATAAAATAATAAAAGAGTGAAAGGTCATGTTGCGGTCATGCGAGCATGGGCGCGTGGCATCATCGAAATTGACTCTTCGCCACCCAGCATATGCTGCTCGAATAATTCCCCAGTTTCCCGCGCTTGCAAGCTATAATCAGCGCGGCTTTTTGTTAAAAGGAAAAAGCAATTTCCAGACGCGCGAGTACGGACTCCCCCCAGCTACTCTCCACTCCGTTTCGACACGTGTCGCAGAATCGGCGAAAAATGCGCCACGCGCCCGGACAAGCCCCACGCGCTCGACCAGGCCCGTCGACCTGATTCGTGACGGCACATGCTCTTCGGTAATTAAGGACAAACACAGTTTGTCCTTTTCAAATCCGACCCGAAAGTGAAAACCAATTAAAATCTTTTCTCAAGTCGCGAAAATTCCAACGATTCTCGATTAATGTAACCTAATTGTCTCTTGATGGTGATAAATACCTGAGAATGCATCTCTAACTTCCATCAGCTTTTGAATAAATGACGTAACCAATTTCACGAAATAGCTTTTTAAATTGTAGCCACGACATGGTACTAAAAGCAAAATTATATAATGGCATAAGTAAACAACCAAATTTAATGAGGATGCTCCCCCTCAACGAGACATCAATACATCATAATATACTAGGAGGTAATAGGTCGACAATTGGCTTTGATAATATTTGTCAAAAAGCCACGACAAACCCAGTACTTTTGCTCGAGGAAATAAAGAAAGAGCCTAATCAACCAATCCATCGAGACTCATCTTAGCTCAAAACTTCAACCACTTGGGTTCGCCCCGGCTCCAACTCTTAAGCTCAAAACCTTCTCGGATGGGGGTAGGGACGCGTAAGTTTCGAGAGTGGGTTATGACTCCCACGCCATGAGCAGATTATCATATATATATATATATATATATATATCAATTGTCTCGCATCATGTCAATCTTCTTGATGAAACTTTTTAAATGCCATTTATATGTTTTATTCCGTAGGCCCACAAATCAATAAATGATTAAGTCGAGCGCATTTTTTTAGTAACTAAAACTGTATTCTTAAGCTTAAAAAATCTGGTAAAAGTAAATGTGTTGTAGCTTCTTTTATTATTATTTTTTTATAGAAAGAAAATCCATCTTCAAAATTTTTGAATAGTATCATTCTATAGATTTGTGTTGAGATGAAATATTCAATCTCGACTTACCTAATTTTTTTTTTCCCAAGGAACTTAATGGGGACAAAACTTATTCTTTTTAGCCTAAATATTTTTAGGGGAAAATTCATAAAAAAATTCCAAAATTTGCCAATTGCAACACATTTACCCCAAAACCTTATAGTAAAAACCTTAAACTTATATTTACGTGACATATTTATCACTGACGTTAATTTTTTTAGGTAAATATCTTATTTAGATATAAGTTTGGTGTAAATGTGCAATACTATTCAAATTCAAGATAAATATATCACATGGGGCACAAATCATAAGACTAAATGAATAATCTTGATTACTGTATTTTCACATGAAAAAAATGACATAAATTATCTTTGAATTTTGGTTCAATTTACAATGCCGTCCACAAACTTTTGATTTGTTTGATTGATTTATAAACATTGATTGTATATTCAATATCGTTCCCAAAGTTTCAATTTATTAAGCATGGTCTCTTAACTTTTGTCCAATATTCAACTTGACTAATGAATTTTTGAATATTTTTATATAGTTTAGAGATTATATCGAATATTTACCAATGGTTCATAGACCATATTGAACAAATTTATAAATTTATAAATGACGATGCTCATTGGTAAATTAAAAAAGCTAAATGAATATCTTGATTACTGTATTTGCACGTGAAAAAGTGACATAAATTATCTCTGAATTTTGGTTTAACATGCAACGCTGTCCACGGACTTTTGATTTGTTCAATATAATCCCTAAATATTAATTCAATATTCAATATCGTTCGTAAAGTTTCAATTTATTAAGTGTGGTATCTCAACGTTGGTTTGATATTCAACATGACTAGAGAATTTTTGAATATTTTCTATAGTTTAAGGACTATATCAAATATTACTAATAGTTTATAGATCATATTGAACAAATTTAAAAATTTATAAATGACGATGCACATTGGTAAATTCGAAAACTAAATGAATAATCCCAATTACTGTATATGCACATTAAAAAATGACATAAATTATCTCTTAATTTTGGTTCAATATGCAACATTATCTACGAACTTTTGATTTGTTCAATATGATCCCTAAATATTAATTCAATATTCAATATCATTCCTAAAGTTTTAATTTATTAAGTGTGGTCTTTTAGCTTTGGTCAAATATTCAACATGACCAATGAATTTTTTTTTTTTTATATAATTTAAGGACTATATCGAATATTTACCAATAGTTCAAAGACCATATTGAACAAATTTAAAATTTTATAAATGACAATGCACATTAGTAAATTCAAAAACTAAATGAATAATCACGATTATTGTATCTACACATAAAAAAATGACATAAATTATCTATAAATTTTGGTTCAATGTGCAACGTCGTCTAGGAACTGTAAAATTGTTTAATATGATTCATAAACATTGATTCAATATTCAATATTGTTCCCAAAGTTTCAATTTATTAAGTGGGTTCTCTTAATTTTGGTCTAATATTCAACATGACCAATGAAGTTTTGAATATTTTTATATAGTTTAGGGACTATTTGAATATTTACCAATAGTTCATAGACCATATTGAACAAATATAAAAATTTGTAAATGACAATGCACGTTAGGTCAAAATTTAAAAATCATATTGTATGAATTAAAAGTTCAGACATAATACTGTATAATAAAAATAAAATTCAGAGATGATTAGTGCAATTATTTCCTTGTGACGCAAAAGGGGAGGAAATGAAATATTCCATTATTACAGGATATTCTAAATAGACCGATTCGCCTTTGAATATGGAAGAGGGAGGTGAGGGTTAAATCCCCACCTCCTCGGATGGGGGTAGGGACGCGTAAGTTTCGACGATCTTGTGAAAGTCATGAGTGAGTGTAGAGTAGGAAAAGTAGGAATAAAATAAAAAAAAAAAACCAGATGTCATGCATTAGATGCGCAAAATTCAATTAAAAAATAGAAAGTTCATCCATAAACACACAAAATTATAGGATACCAGAATGTGTGGGGCCACACGGAGCCCACGTGTCACACTCGCTGATCACACGTCTCCGTGCTTTAAAACAATTGCCAATAAAATAATAGGGAAATTCTAGATCTGCCCTTTATTAAATGACCCAGCCCATTTATTTTATTTGGGGGATGGCAAGGAAATTGTATTTTAATGTGAGCCCATTAATTTAATGCTGTAAAAATATTTGTTTTACCAAGAAACTTTCTAGATGCAACACGGGTTGTCTCCCTTCATTTCTTCCATTTAAATTATCTATCGTAATAGTTTTGATCTATGAGTCAAACATAATTTTGACAATTTAAATAGTTTAATCTAAACTCATATGATATGGATTAAAATATTCAAATAATTTATCAGTATTATACTATTTAAATGTCAAATAACTCTTTCATCTGATAATTTAAATTTTAGAATAATGACCTGCGATTCTTTAAAGCCTTTTAATATGCATTTTGTAGGCATTCATTTTCAATTTTAACTTTTCAGACCAAACAACAAATTAATTGTAAAAGATCAGTTCTCTTTTCCTGTAAAAATTATTTGATAACATTTTTGCCACGAAAAATGAAAGAAGGTCAAAAAACAAAATTGAATAACCTTTTTTATTTTTATTTTTTTAATTTGACGTTTGCTTTAATTTTTCCAAACGGATGAAAAGGTGAAATCTGAAAATACGAAGGATAAAATAATAAAAAAAAGGGGCCAAAAAGCATATGTTGCCAGAATAATTCCCCCAATTTCCCGCTCCTGTAAGCTCTAATCCCTGCCGCTTTCCGTTAATAGGAAAAAGCTATTTCCAGACGCGCGAGTACGGACTCTGCAGCTACTCTCCACTCCGTTTCGACACGTGTCACATAGTCGGCGAAAATGCGCCACGCGCCTGGACAAGCCCCACGCGCTGCACCAGGCCCCGTCGACCTGATTTGCCCCCTCCACCGGTCATCCGAGTGCAGCAGCAACTCGTGACGCACATGCTCTTCGGTAATTAAGGACAAACACAGTTTGTCCTTTTCAAATCCGACCCGAAAGTGAAAACCAATTAAAATCTTTTCTCAAGTCGCGAAAAATTCCGACGATACTCACTTAATGTAATTTAATCGTTTTGACTGTGATAGATACCTGAGCATGCATTTCTAATTTCTACTGACTTTCTAAATAAATGACGTAACTAATTTCATGAAATAACTTTTTAAATTGCACCCAAAACGCGGTACTAAAAACATAATTATATAATGGCATGAGTAAACAACCAAATTTAATGAGGATGCTCACCTTCAGTGAGACATCAATACATCAAAATATACTAGGAGGTAATAGGTCGACAATTGGCTTTGATAATATTTGTCAAAAAGCCACGGCAAACCCGATACTTTTGCTTGAGGAAATAAAGAAAGAGCCTAATCAACCAATCCATCGACTCATCTTAACTCAAAACTTAAACTAACGAGCAATGAGCAGATTATCATATATTAATTGTTTCACATCATGTCAACGATGAAATTTTTCAAATGCCATTTATACGTTTTATTCCGTGGGCCCACAAATCAATATAAATGATTAAGTCGAGTGCATTTTTTTAGTAACTAAACCCGTATTCTTAAGCTAAAAAAATTTGGTAAAAGTAAATGTGGTGTAGCTTATTTTTTTATCGAAAGAAAATCCATCTTCAAAATTTTTGAAATAGTATCATTCTATAGATTCGTGTTGAAATGAAATATTCAATCTCCGCTTACTTGCCAAAAAAAAAAAAAAAATTCTCCCCTTACCTAATTTTTTTCCCCAAGGAACTTAATGGGGACAAAACTTACTCTTTTTAGCCTAAATGTTTTTTAGGGGAAGATTCACAAAAAATCCTTAATTTTATCAATTGCGATAATTTACCTCAAAACTTTATAGTAAAAATCTTAAACTTATATTTACATGACATATTTATCACCGAAGTTAAATTTTGGAGGTAAATATATTATATGAATATAAATTTGGTGGCAAACATGTTATACTGTAGAAATTTGAGATAAATATATCACGTTAAGCATAATTATAAGGTTTCTAATAAAAAAAATAGGGAAAAAGCCACGAAAAACCCCGAATTTTACTCAAAGTGACACATTTACCTCAAATTTTTTTTTGGACGTGAAAAACCCTGAACTTTACCAACTGTGACACATTTACCCAAAACTTTTTTTGTGACACCAAAAACCCTGAACTTTTGTTATGCGACACATTTACCCCGGCATTTTGGTCTTTTCATTTTTTTTCCTTCTCTCTTCCCTCCGCCGGCGTCCGGCGAGGGCAGCCTCGCCGGCGTCGGGTGAGGATCACCCTCGCCGACGTCGGGCGGCCCTCGCCGCGCGTCGGCGAGGGCCGTCCCGCCCGGACGTCGGCGAGGTCGGGTGAGGGTGTCCTTGCCCTCATCGGCGTCGAGTGGCCCTCGCCTGCGTCTGGCGAGGGGTGCCCTCGCTCGACGCCGGTGAGGGGTGCTCTCGCCAGATCTGGCGAGGGCCGTCCTCGCCTGACGCTGGCGAGGTTGGACGAGGGTGTCCCTGCCCTCGCCGGCGTCGGGCGGCCCTCGCCCGTGTCCGGCGAGGGTGCCTTGCGATCTAGCGAGGAGGCACTCGCCCGACGCCGGCGAGGGCCGCCCTCGCCCGATGCCGGCGAGGGCGACCCTGGCAGGACGCCGGCGAGGGCGACCCTCGCCGGATGCCGGCTTCCCTTAGCCGGCTCCGCCATGGCCTGCGGAGGGAAGAAGAAGAAAAAAAGAAAAAAAAGAAAAAGGGAAAAATATAATAAAAAGATAAAAATGCCATTGATGGGGTAAATGTGTCACGGTTTGAAATGTTTGGGGTTTTTTACGTCACAAAAAAAAGTTTGGGGTAAATGTGTCACTTTGAACAAAGTTCAGAGTTTTTGGTGACTTTTTCCCAAAAAATTACTTTCCAAATTATGCCACCTCGGACGGAGGGCGCCAATCAAGCCTATAAATCAAATTCCAGTGGGATAATTTTTAAATTGATTAAGCGCCGTATACGACCTGGCCCCCCCAACCCAAATTTCCCCGGGCGAGTACGCAATGGAGTTGCGTACTCGAGGCGAGTAAAGCCGATCTCCCCCGTCCCGCCGACGTGCGCAACGCTCCCGCAAACGCGCGCACACATACAAAAATAGTCCCTTCCTCCCT
This sequence comes from Eucalyptus pumila, assembly GCA_016097595.1. Classification (NCBI taxonomy): domain Eukaryota; kingdom Viridiplantae; phylum Streptophyta; class Magnoliopsida; order Myrtales; family Myrtaceae; genus Eucalyptus; species Eucalyptus pumila. Next base: position 20,249,010 of record CM027848.1, on the reverse strand, counting down.
TCCTCCCCCACGTCCTCGCCTTATATCATCACCCGCTCCTCTCCCTCTCCTCTTCCACAGCGCTCTCCCTCCCTTTCTCTCTCTAGAATCCTTATCTCCTGCGAGGGGAGGCTCTTCTCTCTCTCTAGCCTGCGCCCCCTGCCTGCGGCGGCGGCGGCGGCGATGGCGGGGAACGACTGGATCAACAGCTACCTCGAGGCGATCCTCGACGTCGGCCCGGCGCTCGACGACAAGAAATCGTCGCTGCTGCTGCGGGAGCGCGGCCGCTTCAGCCCCACCCGCTACTTCGTCGAGGAGGTCATCACCGGCTTCGATGAGACCGATCTCTACCGCTCCTGGGTCAAGGTGAGTCAGATCGAGAGCGCGCGCGCGCGCGCGGGCGGCGGAGGAGACGTCTCGTTCGGTTGATTTTGCGGCGCGTGATTCGTCTGATGCGGAGTTTTTTTTGGCTCAGGCCCAGGCGACGAGGAGCCCGCAGGAGAGGAACACGCGGCTGGAGAACATGTGCTGGAGGATTTGGAACCTCGCGCGGCAGAAGAAGCAGGTCTTGGCTCGTGTTGTGTGATTTCGTGCTCTGTTCGTTTGGGTGGGGGGGAATCGATTCCGGTTCGATATGGATTTTCAGAGTTTATGGGAGTATCTTGTTTACTTTCACTTTGATTGAAAGTGGATGGTGGTGGATGTTATCGCTTGTGATTACGTGCTGCGGATGTTTTGGTTCATCTGCAGGAGAAAGGACTTGGTTTGGGGAATTTAGCAGTCGTTTCGAATGGCGCTACTTGTCGTCTAAAGTTAGCTTAACTAGTTCTATTCTTGTTGTTTTGGGACTTGCTGGGGGCAGAAACTCAGTCTAGCTTGGGATTTTATCCGAATAGTTTTGTTCTGTGCGAGTATGTGGAGTTCATTGTGTGATTTAAAGAGCAACGCTTGGAAACTTTTTCATTTCCTGAATTCTTCTGGCAAGAGGATGGAAGCGAACCGTATCTCATAAGTATTGGTTTTGATTTTGCGAGTAGCTTGTAGAAGGATGCTTCATTTTTGTGGCCTTAAGGCTATTTTCTCACAGAAGACTGATTTCTACTGGAATTCATTCATTTAACTTGCATTGAGCATCTATGATTTCTATGCAATAGGCTGTTTTCTTTTATAGTTCATATGGTTTTGTTTTGGAGGCAGGATTCATAACTGATATTGTGACATTACTTTCTGCAAATTGAGGGAACATAAATGTATTTCTGTTCAGGCTTTAAGTAGACTATACTGATTTCAATTTGTTGTGTCAATCCTTCTAGCTTGAAGGTGAAGAAGCCCAGAGAAAAGCTAAGCGTCGACTTGAACGTGAAAGGGGTCGCAGAGAAGCGACTGCGGACATGTCTGAGGACTTATCTGAGGGAGAAAAGGGTGATGCAGTCAGCGATATATCGACTCATGGTGATAGCAACAGAGGCAGATTGCCTAGGATAAGTTCTGTTGATGCAATGGAGACATGGATTGGTCAACAGAAGGGGAAGAAGCTTTACCTTGTATTAATAAGGCATGTGCTGTTATATTCTGTTCTGTGCAACTCTGTCCATTTGAAGTGCCATCAAAGAAGAAAGTGGTCTACCCCCACATTTATTAGTTCACTTATGCTTTTAGAACTTGATGAGACAAATGTGGCCACATACGCAACTTGATTTTCTTACAATGCGACCATGTTTGTCTGGATGATGAAAAGAAACTTTTATCAACTGTTAGTGTAATGTATATGTTTCCATGGAATATGAGAATGTCTTTGGTTTATTTTCTTAATCACTGCTGTTGTCTGCAGTCTTCATGGCCTTATACGGGGTGAAAACATGGAGCTTGGCCGTGACTCGGATACTGGTGGTCAGGTAGATTTGAGTTGTGATCTCTGATTTTCTTGTTTTGTCCGAGAAAGTATCATTATTGTTTGACTTCATAAAGGCTCTGATAATCCTTGCTTTGGGTACATATTTGGAATGGTGATTTTATTCCTTATTTCAAGCTGAAAAGTGGAAGACTCACTGTGGGTCATTATCTCTTTAGGTCAAGTATGTCGTTGAACTTGCAAGGGCATTAGGTTCAATGCCAGGCGTTTATCGAGTGGACTTGCTTACTAGACAGATATCGTCACCGGATGTTGATTGGAGTTATGGCGAACCCACGGAGATGTTGTCTCCAAGAGATTCTGAAGGTTTATCGGACGAAATGGGAGAGAGCAGTGGTGCTTATATCGTCCGTATACCTTTTGGACCAAGAGATAAGTATATTCCAAAGGAACTTTTATGGCCCCACATCCCTGAATTTGTTGACGGTGCACTCAGCCATGTAATACAAATGTCAAAAGTCTTAGGAGAGCAAGTTGGCGGTGGCCAACCAGTGTGGCCTGTTGCCATCCATGGTCACTATGCTGATGCTGGGGATTCTGCTGCTCTTCTATCTGGGGCTCTTAACGTACCAATGCTATTTACTGGTCACTCACTTGGTCGAGATAAGTTGGAACAACTCCTCAAGCAAGGCCGTCTGTCCAGGGATGAAATCAATACGACATACAAGATAATGCGCCGAATAGAGGCAGAAGAACTGTCCCTTGATTCCTCTGAGATAGTGATAACTAGTACTAGGCAGGAGATTGATGAGCAATGGCGCTTGTATAATGCTTTTGATCCGATATTGGAGAAGAAGCTACGAGCAAGGATAAAGCGCAATGTAAGCTGTTATGGAAGGTTCATGCCGCGCATGGCTGTAAGTATTATAAACTCCTTTTTTCTCTCCTCTTCTGGCATAACTCTCTCATTCTTTACTGTTGTTTATTGCATGATGGATGTGACAATCTTTTACGCACCTTTTATTTCCATGGCCGTTTAAAACTGGCTTACTAATGCTCAAACGGTTCTTCAGTGAACTATGCAAATTAATCATTATCTACATTCTGCTCGGGTGCTTTGTAATTGATCGTTGACGAGAGAAAAGTAAATGGGCAGCATGCTTTATATATGCATATACATATATGATATTTTGTGCATGTGTAGATATTGTTATTGTTGATGATGCTGTACCATAAGGTGGACTAAACAATTCTGGGGCACCAATTCAGATAATACCTCCGGGAATGGAATTTCACAATATTGCTCCACAAGATGGTGATATGGATGGGGAGATGGAAGGAAATGATGATCATCCTACTACCCAAGATCCACCTATTTGGACTGAGGTTCGTTGCTAATTTGTTTGAAAAAGCTAAGATTTTGAAGAATGGCTCAAGTTAAAGCTTCTTCCAGCACATGCATCGGCATGGACTCACTTTCGATTTGTAATAATGCAGATAATGCGATTTTTCAATAACCCTCGGAAGCCCATGATACTAGCACTTGCAAGGCCAGACCCCAAGAAGAACATCACGACACTGGTCAAAGCATTTGGAGAATGCCGACCATTACAAGAACTGGCTAATCTGGTAATATAGTCTAAGATCATTACCATTGTATTTGTTTGGTAAAGTATCTTCTCGGTATGCTTGTGAGACCGCGAAGAGTATGGTAACCTCATTTAGCACTTTGTTATACAGACTCTCATTATGGGTAATCGAGATGGCATTGATGAAATGTCAAGCACAAGTTCTTCTGTTCTCCTGTCTGTGCTGAAGCTTATTGACAAATATGATCTTTATGGGCAAGTGGCATATCCTAAACACCACAAACAGTCTGATGTTCCCGATATATATCGGCTAGCTGCAAAAACAAAGGTAACTTTGGAGTATTGTGCTAAACAAGTTGCCTGTGAGAATACAGTTGTTCATTTTCCCAAGAGAGCTGTTGCATCTTACACATAGTTTTTATTTTTATTTTTTTATGTACATTTCTTTGATACAGACATCTTGCAGACCATTTGCTTATAACATACACTAGAACAAGCAACCCCATTTTGATTACTTAAGTCAGCCATATTTGTTCTATATCATGTTGTGCAGTTATTGTTTTGACTATTGATCTGATTTTTTTCAGGGTGTTTTCATCAATCCAGCTTTCATTGAACCATTTGGGCTTACCTTAATAGAGGTGAGCATTACTTTGTGAAGTGTTGATCTTTTCAAGTCATTATACGATAAGAGTACTCCCTCTTTTGTCACAGGCAGCAGCTCATGGTTTGCCGATGGTTGCCACAAAAAATGGAGGTCCTGTTGATATACACAGGGTATGCCTCATCAATCAGAAGCTTTTAAACAATTTTTCTATGAATATATAATATTATTCTTGGTATTAGATCTCCAGATCCAAACTGACATGAACAAAAAGTGCAGGTTCTTGACAATGGCCTTCTTATTGATCCCCATGATCAGCGGTCGATTGCTGACGCTCTTCTGAAGTTGGTGGCAGATAAACATCTCTGGGCTAGGTGCCGGCAGAATGGACTGAAGAATATTCACCTATTTTCATGGCCAGAGCATTGCAAGACTTATCTCTCTCGGATAGCAAGTTGCAAGCCCAGGCATCCACAGTGGCAAAGAAGTGAGGATGGTCTTGGAAATTCAGAATCTGATTCGCCAAGTGATTCTTTGAGGGATATCCAGGATCTGTCCCTAAATTTGAAGTTCTCATTGGACGGGGAGAAGAATGACGCTAGTGGAAATGAGAATTCTGTAGGATCTGAAGAGAATTCAGCAGATAGAAAAAATAAGTTAGAGAATGCTGTAATGACATGGTCCAAAGGTGTTTTAAAGGATAAGAAGACGGGATTAGTGGAGAAATCTGATCCGAATGCCAATTCTTCCAAATTTCCACCCCTGAGGAGGAGAAAGCACATCTTTGTCCTTGCTGTGGACTGTGATTCGCTGACAGATCTTCTTGAAATCATACAAAAGGTTTTCTCTTCTGTGGAGAATGAGAGGAATGAAGGCTCCATCGGATTTATACTGTCAACGTCTTTGACGATGTCTGAGGTTCACAGTTTTCTAGTTTCCGGGGGTTTGAGTCCTAATGATTTCGATGCATTTATCTGCAACAGTGGTAGTGATCTCTACTATCCATCTCTCAATTCTGAGAACCGTCCATTTGTGATCGACTTCTACTACCATTCACACATTGAATATCGATGGGGTGGCGAAGGGTTAAGGAAGACTTTGGTTCGTTGGGCAGCTACTATTAATGACAAGAGGGCTGAAAATGAAGCCCAGATTGTCACTCTGGCAGAGAAGCTCTCCACTGACTACTGCTACGCCTTCAAAGTGGAAAAGCTGGGAATGGTACACCTTATCTCTTTGTAACTCTGTTTTTAATGGGATGGTCATCGCAAGTTTTTGTTGATACAGATGAGGGGAATCTGGGATTTTGCTGATTTCTGTCACTGTCCTATAATTCTGGTTGAAATCGGTGAGAGCCTCTGACTGTTGGTCCTGCAGGTTCCCCCGGTTAAGGAAGTGCGGAAGATGATGAGAATTCAGGCTTTACGTTCGCATGCTGTTTATTGCCAAAATTGGACCAGGCTGAATGTCATTCCAGTTCTGGCATCTCGTGCCCAAGCACTTAGGTATTGCTTTTCCTATTGTCATGGATGACCTGAAAATATCTGATAGAAATAAGTGCATTTGGTCAAAATATCACACTTGTTTAAATTAGGTTGCAAGACATTTGTTTTGTTTGAAACATGCACATTCGAGTCTTATTGTCCCTAAGATATGGATGTGACGAGCATGGCTTAAATCCAAATAATGGCACCTAATAGTCTAGCTACAATGCTCTGGTAAAGATTGTCATAAAACCACAGAACCGTGTAAAGATGATTCATTGAACATCAATGACCACTGACTAGAGAGTTAAGGTATATGGGAAGGGAAATGCCTTCTACAGACCAAGAAACACGAAGCAAATTTTGGAATTTGCTAAAGTTTTGGTAGCTGTAAGAAACGTCACACGGATTTGGGAAACATATGGAGTTCGGTAGCTGTAAGAAACGTCACGCGGATTTGGGAAACATATGGAGTTCTGCAACCAAGCTCTTTTACGTGGAACTGCATGTAGCATGCCTGATCTCCATATTTCCAATGTCCCGTGAGAATTTACTTGTGTTGTAACATCAATTGATAAGAGTACTAAACATGGTCATAAATGGATGTTACCTGTAACAGGCACAGAGATAGTGACTAGGCTTCGATAAAACTGCTCTGGCCATACTTAACTCTACAATTACATTTTCTCTCAGAATGCACAGCGTCTCCTTGTACTCTGTTGTAGAGATGTCCATTATTTGCATCATGCTTGACTCGCTCTAAATTGACCTAAAAATATTTCTTGTAGGTACTTGTATGTGCGATGGGGAGTCGACCTATCAAAGATGGTGGTTTTTGTTGGAGAATGTGGTGACACAGATTACGAAGGATTGCTCGGAGGGTTGCACAAGAGTGTTATACTTAAGGGTGTTTGTGGCAGCGCCAGCAATCAATTCCATGCCAACAGAAACTATCCTCTTTCAGATGTAATGCCCTTTGACAGCTCAAACATCGTTCAGACACCTCAAGACTGCAGCAGCGATGACATTCGGGCTTCTCTGGAGAATTTAGGAGTCTTGAAAGAGTGAAAGATTCTTCTCCATGACCTGTTCTAAACTTTATCACAGGAGGTACTCGTCGTCATCCCTCACAGCTTGACATTCATTCCTTTGCTCTTCTTTCAAGATGCATTCCCACATAGCTGTTCTCTTACTCGATGATGAAGCCTCCTGCTGGAATCCGAGCTGTTTTTGTTTCGTTGTTTGAGTCGAAAAGTCCATCGTCTACTTTTTCTTTCATTCATTTCCTTCGGTCACAGGATCTTGAGAAGGTGAGTATCTCGCTGTTACTTGTATATTAGTGCCGGTGCATCTTCTGATGCTCTTCTTTTGGACGTTAAAACTGGTGGATATTGCCATCTCCCAAGCTGTTCCAATGTATCTAAGGAGGAACATGATGTATATACATAAGTGGCCCTCTCCCCTCCTCCCCCTCTCTCGCACGCGCGCATGCCCACGTGCAACTCAAAGCTTGACCAAACAGTGGCATATAAATATCCACATGTACTCTCTTGTCCTGGGATTCGTTTCGTTTGTTAACGGGCCGTATCATTCTGAAAATTTACATCTCTAAAAGATTACAATAATATACTTTTAGAAGACAATTCAAAATATGTGAAGCTCTCTTGAAAATTTGAATTCTGCACTCTTGATTTGTCTTGGCCTTCGGTGCCTTAATCTTCTTTTATATTTCTCACTATCCGAACTTCCCGTTGGATAATCTTTGAGGATCGATTTCCAATTCACCTGTTGGACAATTGTTGGGGAATATTAGGTAGCCATTGAGGTCAAACAATAAGAGATTACGCCGATTTGGTTGCCCAGGTTTCCAAAAAGGAGTTCTTCAACTATAGAAAGAATTTTGACTTCGAAATGATTGCCAATCAATCATGATATCTTGCGTGACTAATATGTTGCAAAGATAATCCAAGGATAGAAGGTCAATGAATATCTCCTTACGACCAAACTACTAGCTGTGAGAAATGAGATTAGGTATCTCAAAATGATGAGCTTGAAGTTTGTGACAAGATTGTTGTTCCAAGTAGAAAAGTGTTATGATGATATTCAGTGTCTGCTAATATTCAAGTGTAAACTCTTACAATATTCATGCAGTAACTTAGTTGATATCCATTGGCTAGCCTTGCTGATATCGACATTATAACCTACTTCTAATGATATGCAACTCTAGTTGTCTGGTGACATCCATAGTTGTCAGGTGATATCCATGTATATTGCCAATCACGGTTCTACCTTGTTGGTCATCTATATAAAGTGCTTCCAAGTTTTATTGAACTCCTTAGTAGGCTTACCTCCTACCCAAGTATCTTTAGCTTATAAACACCTCTACGCCCAATGTCTTGCTCATGCTATCATCTATATAACGGCTTGTGCAACATTTACTAGACTTACTCAACCATTAAACACATTAGTAGCATTCGATTATTTTTTCATCTTCAAAACATCGGAATAAATTTTCCAACTAGTTCAAATTTCCTCATATCAACATAATCCATTGTATATGTGTACACAGACTTTATTGGTGCAATTAGAAGTTATAAACAACATTTCCATAAAACTTGAAAAGAGTTGTTACTAAGATATACTAACGGCCATCATCAGCAGACCTTGTTCACATTTTGTCTTAAGAGGTCTAGAAATATTCATTTTATATCAGTCTTTTGTTAAGTTAAGAACTCTTCAGCAGAAGCAATATCGAGACATCAATGAATAATATGAGAAAGGCTAACAAAGAAGTAAAAAGAGAAAAGTAAGAAAATGGAACATGGAAAAATGATATTTACAGTCCCTCAAAAGTCCCCAATTAGTGAATCAAAGGGGAAAGTGTCCAAGAAGTCCTAAACTTTTGCATTTATGTTAATTTAGTCTTAAACCTTTTATTGGTGTCAATTTAGTTCTAAATTTTTTCACTTTATGCCAATTCAATCATTTCAGACTAATTTCAATCGGATTTTGCCGATTAGGCACTGGTCGGCTAATGTGGCACGGCTAATGTGGCACGATCGGCTCTTGCATGAACAACTTTTAATAATATTTTAATATTTTTTGAATTATTTCATTTCATTTTCTTTCTCCTCCTCTTTCCTCCGGCTGGTCATCGGACCTTGGCAACCGGCCAAAGGCAATGGTAGGTGAGGTTGAGGTCGACCTTGTTGACCATTGGTGAGGCCGCTCAAGTCCTCGCCAAAGGCTGCGAGGGTTAGGGGTGAGCGGTTCCAGGTTTTGGTTCGGTTCCGTGCGGAACCTAGAACCTACCCTCGGAGTACGCGTTCCTCAAAATGAGGAACTTGGACCACTACACATCAAAACCGAGAACACGAAACCTACCCTGTCACAGGTTCCAGGTTCCAACAGGTTTTTTTTTTTTTTTTAGATTTGAACTATAACATATGCGCACGTTACCAAAAAATAAAAAAATAAAAAAATAACGTACGTGTACGTTACCAAAAAAAAAAAAAAAAAAAATGTACGCGCACGTTATAAAAAAAAACTATAACGTACTCGCACGTTATAAGAAAAAAAATATAACGTGCGCGCACGTTATAAAAAAAAACTATAACGTGCGCGCACGTTATAAAAAAAAACTATAACGTGCGCGCACGTTATAAAAAAACTATAACGTGCGCGCATATTATCGGACTCTTCAGCATTGTCGTAATGATCCTCTAACATCAAAATCATGCCATAAATATACTTTCCGAGCTATGAAAACAATAAAACAAAACATAGACTCTTTGACAACAATGTTTTTCCATGCATTAAACTTATCAATGGTGAGATCACAACAACCATCTAAAGGCTCATAAACTCTTTGACAACATAGTTAAAGCAGCACAAAGCCAATAAAAAACATTGCTTGAATTCTCTATCGCTAAACCCATTGCAGTTGCGACACCACCAACTCTATTTATCAACAATAATCTCCGCATTAAGGCCAACCATATCTGAAAAAAGAAAAAGAAGAGGTTAAATAAAATATTCACTTATCAAATATACAAAAAGAATTACAATATATAAAGATATAAACATTACTTACCTAATTCAAATTGTTCTGCGTTCTCGATACACTCTTCATCATCAAGCGATACACGAGCGACTCTCAACCAATCTTGAGTGCAAATCAAAGCTTCAACTACTTTGGGAGTTAAAGAACTTCGAAAGCCATCAAGCACACGACCCGATGTACTAAAAGTTGACTCTGAAGCAACGGTTGTTACAGGAATGGACAAAATATCTCGAGCCATCAAAGAAAGGATCTTATATTTTGAACCATTAGCCTTCCACCAAATCAAAATGTCAAGACCAAGATCCTTTTCATTTTTTTCTTGAAGATACTCATCAAGCTCGGACTTGTTATCATCGCGCCCTTGTTCATTCGAGTATAAAAACATTTTCTTCCAATCTTGGGCTTCATACATCTTTAGTTCTTCACTACCACCCGTATCGGGTTGAGAAGTGGAACTACTACTACTTGCATTCAAATTATGGCCACCAAAATCTTGATCACTTGAAATAAGAGAAGATTGCTCATAAAATTCATACAAATGTTCCAATGTATTCTTCACCTTGCAATGCATTTCTTCAATCTTCAATTCATCATCATAAATTTGTCCATACAAGAATCTCACATAATTTAACTTGGCTCTAGGATCTAACACAACCGCAATCAACACCATAATATTCACTTTATCAAAGCTTCCATAATATTTATCAAATTTTTCTTTCATTTTCAAACCCATAGTTTGAAGCTTAGGATCCGAAGCATTGACCGCATCTTTCAAATATCTATACAAAAGAGGTATCCCTTCAAAATAATCATTTGAAGTAACATATGAAGTCCTAGACATCTTCTTGGTGGCATCATAGAATGCTTTTAGAAAATTCAAAAGAATAATAGCATTTTCCCAATCATCATCCTTAGGAGTTTCATGATCTAGCTCACTTACAAAAGATGGATCATGATCTTCCATCCTTTCGAAAGCTTTTCTGAACTTTATGGTGGTGTCTAACATGAGGTAAGTGGAGTTCCATCTAGTGGCAACGTCAAGAACTACCGAACCCTTATAAGTGATCTTTTCTCTCTCAATGCAAGATTTAAATCTTTGGGCTCTTGTGGGAGAACTCCTTACATACCTAACCACATTTCGGATACGTGCAATTGAGTCACGTACCGTAGTCAAGCCATCTCTCACAATCAAATTTAATATATGAGCTGTACATCTCATGTGCAAAACACTACCATCTAATATCAACGACCTTTGTTTGGAAAGTTTATCCCTCAAATAGCCAATTGCAATATCATTCGAGTTAACATTATCCACGGTAATTGTGGACACCTTTTCTTCTATTCCCCACTCCTTAATGCATGTCTCCACCATTTTCCCAATCTCCCTACCCCTGTGACTATGCATCACTACAAAATTGATGATTCTTTTATGCAACTTCCAACTTTTATCAATAAAATGTGCAGTGAGACATAAATAATTCAGATTTTGATTGGAACTCCATGTATCAGTCATGAGTGCAATCCTAGAATTAATCTTTCCAAAATAATTCTTCAAAGAAGTTCTTTCACATAAAAATAACTTCATGCAATCTTTTGCCACTGTGAAACGTGATATATGTTTGAAGAGAGGTTGTATCTCACTAACATATTCACGAAATCTAACACGCTCAACCAAGGAAAAAGGTTGCTCATCAAAGATGATAAACCAAGCAAGCATGTGCCTAGCTCGTTCTTGATTAAATGACCACGTCGATAAGACGCTACCAGTACTAGAATCTCCTCCTGTTTTGCCAGCCATGTTGACATTACGTGGTACAAAGAATTTCTGCCTCTAGATAATTACGAGGAAGCCTCTTACATGTGTTTAAGTGCTTCCTCATTGCAGAAGTACCATTAGCAACACGGTAACCCACAATGAATGCATTTCACTTGATATATTTGTCCATTCTTATCACTGATTTTCGAATAATGATTCCAGCATTCAGATGTATATTTCTTATCATGAGAATGATGAGAATCGGATACCTTATTTGTGGCACTCAAAGTAGGGGGTGCATCTTCTTCAATTTCATTGCCAGAAAACTCAAATTCCATACTCGGAGTCATCTCCTCATGTCCCTCCACCTCCATTGACGTGTTATCTTGATACATTAATTTCGCACTACACAACAATAATATAATATAATTAGAAAATTCAAAACATAATGTGAATTGAGTTATAGAATATGCAAGCAATTGCTAAAAACCAAATCAATACACAACTTTAGGACTATATCATATTATCAATACAAATGCAAAAGATTTATTCAAATATGCCCTTATTTTATGATAAGGCACCAAACCAAGCAAAATTCTAAGTAATCATAAACATCTCTTTCCCATCTTTAGTATAAAAGAAACTCTTTATCAACCATCTTAACTTAAAAGGAACTCTTTAACCCTTTGCGCATAGGACTATATCACAATGCTGATACATTTATGTATTATGAAGACAAAACTGTAAAGCTCTTTCAAAGCTTCCAAGGAACCTATATCTCTTGGCAGCTCTTGCACGAAGCTGCAGAACTTGATATTCAAAGAAGCTAAGTTCCTTAGCTTGCTAATGGACCTCACAACAGACGTAGGTAATGTTGAACAACATTCCAGGTTTAGTCTCTCTAAGTTTACAGGAGCAAGCATATAGTACTTTAAAAGCCTAGTACTTTAAAAGCACAGTTGATTGATTGGGCACTTCCCTATGCCCAACGCCAACGCTACATCTACAGAGTTGACTAAACCATGAGGAGCCCCGAGTAGTTTACCGGACAAATGAAGTTGTCGTGACGATACCTTATTGGTGCACTCTTTCCCCCAATTCACCGATAGAGAAGAAAGAGATAAGCAATGACCGGACTACACCAATCAAAGCGGACCAAGGTTTTTGTTAGCCAACCGCGCCTATTACAGCGCCTCTATTACAGAAGCGAAAGCGATGTGCCCTATTGACCAACCAAAGAGCATCCAACTAAAAGAATGAATGGGAAGCAGGCCCGGGCTATATTGCTCTAGATATCTTTACTTCACCTCTCCTCTACCTATTCAACTAATTGAACTCAGCAATATTTACAGCTTAAGTAGTCTGGTTTTGACAATCTCAACCGAGCGAGCGAGTCTTTCTTGGCCAAAACAGAAACAGAGTAAAGTGTTTGGAGCGAGATTTTGCACCTGGTTTGTTTAGCGGATCGAGGTCTCGATTGACGACGATGAAGAGCGTCTGGTTAGAGTTGTTCCTCTGCTTGAAGAAGAAATCTCAATATTCGTTTGATCTTCGACACCAAATCTGTGAAGAACAACTTAACAACTTGCGGAATAGGCTTGACCGGAGCTCTGAAAATCCACAGCGAGCTCTGGCGATGTGGTTTTCCGTCGCTTCGAAATGGGCGTCGTGACTGCTGGCGTCGGGTTGTCGGAGCAGAGGCGGAGACAGCAGCAACGGCGTCGTGGGTCAAAATCGCGGCCGAAACAGTGGCTTCTGGCGTTTGGTTGCAGCAGCGGTGGAGTAGAGGAGGACCCAGCAGCAAGGGTGTCAGGGCTTCTGGCGCGAGTGGCGTGGGTCGCGAGCAGGGACGTCGGTCAGGGTCTTCAGGGCAACGGTGACTCAGAACTCAGGTGTCGCGATCCGCGAATGCGGGCGTCGAGCGATGTCAGGGACTGGCGTCTAGCGGCGTTCGGCGACGGTGGCCGGCACCGAGCGAGTGACGGCGTCGAGCGGCGTTCGCGACGGTGGCCGGCGCGAGCAAAGGGGACGTCCCGGTCGGGGTCTTCGGGCAACGCGGACTCGTGTGTCGCGAATGCAGGCGTCGAGTGACGTCGGGGACTGGCGTCCAGTGGCGTCCGGCGGCTGTGGCCTTGAGGGCGAGCGGCGTTCGGCGGCGAGACTCAAAGTGGCGTCCAGCTGAAATCGGAGGACTGAGGAAGATACAGGACAGGAGGCTAGAGGTTGGACTTGGAGCGCCGAGCGGGGGTTCCTTTGGAACCCTAACCGGTTCCGAAACCGGTTCCGCGGCCGGTTCCGGTTCCACTTGGAACCAGAATCGGAATCGGGATTGCTGGTTCCCGGAAAAATGGAACTGGGAACCGGAACCGGTCCTTTAAGAACCGGGAACTGGTTCTCCGGTTCCCGGTTCTACCCGGTACCCGTGCTCGCCCTTAGCGAGGGTGGCCTCACGCTGGGTAGGGCTGAGCGCGGTTCCCGGGTTACCCGGGAACCGGAACCGAACCAGAGGAGGGTCCGGTTCGGTTCTCGGTTCCAAGGGGGACCGGTTCCGGTCTCGGAACCGGAACCGAACCGGTTTCGAACCGGAACCGGAACCGGTTACTTAGGGCAGAAATGAAAGTTGAATTTTGGCTTCAGCCTTGGATGTTCTAGTGACTTGTATGTGATGTTCTAGTTGAATTTTGGCTTCAGCCTCTAAATGAAAGTTGTAAAGGACTTCTTTGAGTATAACATACTCAAATTTGGGACAAAACAAACAAGTATAAGTGGGTGAAATCGTTATTCTTTGGAAAGACTGTATCTGGAGATTTTGGGACCGACCCTTGATGAATGCATGGACTGTAAGGCAACCTTTTTGTCGAAATTTCACTTCGGTTTCTTAACAAAAGTTGTAAAGGACATCCTTAGGTACAATATATCAAAAATTTAGAGAAAAAAAACAAGAATAGGTAGGTGAAATCGTGGTCCTTTGGAGATGGTTAGATCTGGAATTACGGTACTACGAACAGGGATTTTAACCGTCCATATTTAATTATCTAGGATGAATTTGACTTTGATATTTTCATGAAGTATCTACCTTATGGTCTTGGCTATCACATAGTCGAATTTCATAATTTTTGAAGGTCATTTGGGTATTTAATCGGAAATGTTTCTAAAAATGTGCAATCTGATGTGTTCGGATCTTGTAAGTTGCAATGCGTGGACTATATCATTTTTTATGAGGTTTTTTTGGAAATGTGTTCTGCATGAAATATCTCTCTTCATGTCTTCCCTACAATATATTTAAATTTCGTAATTTTTGTAGTTCATTTGCCTATTTAACCAAAAATGTTTCAAAAACTGTGCAAGTAGAGAATAGGAAAAGTAAATCGATTTTATCTTTTAATCCACAACGAATTGGACTACGATTTCTTCATGAAACTTGTACCTCTAGGTCTTAAATACAACGTATCCAAATTTCAGAATTTTCTGAGTTCATTTAGGGGTTTAATCGAATTTTTTTTCAAAACTTGTACCTCTAGACATTCTTGTTCTAGTGGTGTTTTATTTCTACTTTCTAGTTTGCTATTTGTTTTGAAATTTCTAATTATATTCTATTATTGTTGTGCAGTGTGAAGTTAATGTATCAAGATAACATGTCAATGGGAAGTTACCGTGTAGTATACGCGTACATTATAGTTTTTTTGGTAACGTGCGATACGTTATATTTTTTTTTTGTAACGTGTGTGCGCGTTATAGTTTTTTTGGTAACGTGCGCATACGTTATATGTTTTTTGGTAACGTGCGCATATGTTATATTTTTTTTTTTTTGGTAACGTGTGTGTACGTTATAGTTTTTTTGGTAACGTACGCGTACGTTATAGTTTTTTGGTAACGTGCACGTACGTTATATTTTTTTTGGGTAACGTGCGCATATGTTATAGTTCAAATATGAAAATAACCAAACAAAAAAAAAAAAAAAGGGAAAGGAACCTGTTGGAACCTGGAACCGACCCTAGAACCTGTGACAGGGTAGGTTCCAGGTTCTCGGTTCCCACGGGTAGGTTCCAGGTTCCTCATTTTGAGGAACCTGTACCCGAGGGTAGTTCCGGGTTCCGAACGGAACCGAACCGGAACCTGGAACCGCTCACCCCTAACGCTGGGCTGGCGATGCTCGCCAAAGGCCGACGAGGTTGACCTCGATCTTGCTGGTCGTCGCCTTTGGTCGGTCGTTGAACCTCGGTGACCTACTGGAGGAAGGAGGAGGAGCAAGAAAAAAGAAAAAGAAAAAGAAAAAGAAGAAAAAAAAGAAAAAAAGAAAAAAAAGAAAAAGAAAAAGAAGAAAAAAAAGAAAAAAAGAAAAAAAAGAAAAAGAAAAAATATTATTAAAAGTTGTCCACGTTAGCGTTAATCGTGCCATGTTAGCCGATAGCGCCTAGTTAACAAAATCCGGCCAAAATTAGTCGGAAAAAACTGAATTGGCACAAAATGAAAATGTTTAGGACTAAATTGACATCAATAAAAGATTTATGACTAAATTGACACAAATATAAAAAGTTTAGAACTTCTTGGACACTTTTCCCACGAGTCAAACGATATCTGTTTAAAAGTACCCGTGACTCCGTAGTAAGAACTATTCCATCAAGTGGACATAATGCATGAGAAACCAGTATCCTATAGTTAACAAAGCCAGGTATACAAAACCACATATGTGCCAAAGGTAATCTTATTGGTTAGTGTTGAGCTACTGAATGTAGTGGCGCTGGTATAAATTCTGTAGCAGGCTGATGAAAGAAAGAAAATAGCATTATCAAATTGCGAAGCACCTTTGCGATATCCATCAACTCATCGATTGCCCTCCCTTCGTGATGAAAGATTTCTTCAAGTTTTCCCATATCCCCACTCAACCTTTCCTCTGCTAGGGGTGAGTAACACAAACCAACCTAACCAGAAATAGCCCGGACCAAATCAGATCGATTGGTTCTGAGCGGTTCCCGAGAGCATCAACCTGATTTCCGATTTCATAAAAATGAAACCAGGTGATTTTCGGTCCAGTCCTGATTCCAAGGGGAGTTGACCAATGATATTTATTTATTTATTTCCCTTCCCTTCTCACATGTCTTACTCTCCTCTCTCTTCCTTCCCTCTTCTCTCTCCTCTCATCATCCTGGTTCCACTGTGGTGTCTAACTGATTTTTTTTGGCAATTTCTTATCCCCCAGCTTCCATTAGTAAAGCTCAGTAGACTCAATCTTGTTCACTGCTTCCCTGCCTCCCCTTAAAGAAAACTCAAAGTTGAACTTTGCCTCACAGCTCCTCGAATTCATAGGCTTTCCTCTTTTTTTTATTCTTTCCCAAATTGTCGAAAAGTGTTCATAACGATTGAACTGAAACTAGTAGTTTAATCTCAAAGACAAAAAATATACTTGTCATCCCTAGCAAAGCTCAGTTATGATAATGCCTCGGATATGGCCAAGTGTTCACTGGATGTCTTATGTTCTTGTGCCCAAGAATTATTTGTAAATCAATCGATTCCATTGGACGGCTCGGGAATCGGATTGGACTGGTCGGGATACTTTTTATATGGAGGCGTAATGAAAAGTAATAGCAAGATTGCTCCTATAGATTATTAATTACCAGTAGTTATTAGGGTAGTACTTTTTGGGAATTCAAGCAAATAATCAAGGATATGATTTTTCAGGTTGTAAAATACTATACTCACCAGACCACTGACGGTATCAAATCATTTTGAATTAAGTAGCTTTCCCTTACTAAACCAAAATCGTAATTTTTCTAATTCAAGTCAGATGAGGGTCGCTTGGATGTTATCAAACACATCCAACCCCATTTTAATTGTTGAATCTTTTGATTTCAGCACTTGATGATGTTATTGAACCGCCCTTAAGTCGGTCCCTAGGAAGAACCGATGATTTCGAGCCGGTTTCAAAATGGAACTGGCCCCATAACAGATTCAAGACGACCACAAAATAAACAGGCTTAATTTGGTCCAATTATATTGAGATAATTAATTATCTTAATTTAAAAAAATCTCTACGTCAAGACTGATCGATTCTAGAATTAAGTCATTGACAATTCCACATCCTGGAAGTTCCACCTCCAAAATCGGACACCACGACGCTCCGTACCCTCATTGCACGCCTAGTAGTCGTATAACCCCGTTAAACGTGCATCATGGTCTATATCAATGAACATATATAGCAACATATATAGCAACATATATAGCATTCTGTGTTTTTTGTGTTTTTTTTTTTAAAACTACTTCAAGATTGATTTAGGGACAATTGTAAGGAGCTATAATTTGTTCATGATGATGCATTTGAACCCCCGCAACTTTTATCTTTTCCGTACTTTTAACCTCTAGAACTTGCAGCTCCGATGCATTCGAGTGTTTTCTTGATTCGGTCCATTATAAGTGGACATAAAATGTTCATGTGGCTCTTTGTATTATAAGCCGATTACTGCTGAAACCTAACGAAGCTATCAAAGGTATTAAGGTTGACAGGTACGATTTAAATTTTTAATATACGAAAGAGTAAATACTTTTTTAAAAAAAAGCCCCCAAACTATGTCTATTGTTACATAAATACTCCGAATTTGTTTTTGTGTTATTAAAAATCCTAAACTTGCTTATAGTGACAAAAATATCCTCATTTTTTTTTTTTGTCATAAAAAATCCTGAACTTATACCAGTGTGACAAATAACCTTAAATAGAGCTGAGATAGACGGTAAGTTTGGGCTTTTTGTGACACAAAAAAAATTTGGAGTATATGTTTCATAGGATTTGTGATGCGGTTTTTGACTCATATCGTGACAGCTCTCTCTTTTTCTGATCCTACATTCACGCACTTCATTCATGAAGATGCTCTCTCTTTTTGCGCCTACAGTCACGCACTTCATTCATGTAGACTCTCTATTTCTGCTCCTAGAATTACGCATTTCATCAATGGAGACTTCCAGCACCGGGCATCCGATGACTTTGGTTTGAACCGGAAGGCAGCAAGCCCGAAAAGCTTTCTTGATCCAGGAGTCTCCCTAAAATAACAGTGGCTTGAACGACAAATAAGGTTTGGGAAGGTCTTTCCCTAAGTTCTCTCCAATGAAAAATATTCATTGACTTGACTGGGGCACAAGCTTCATCTTAAATGCTAGCCAAGCTCAACATGTGAAGCCCCTAGAAGTTACCGCTCGAGGAAATAGACTAATTGCAAACTCTCACGTTCTTCATTGACTTCAAATTCATCACAAATCTCGACTCCAACCTCAACAAGAGGAGAAACAGACATTTGGCTGTACGCGTTTGAGCATCATAATTTTTTTATTAAGCATAGTGAATATGAGAAGCAGTCTGTCTTCGTTGCATGTGGCTCGTTGATCGATACAAATACAATAATCATCACAAGAGATGAAAGCACTTTATACAGAAAAGTGTCGTTGAGTATATCAATCGAGTCCTAGGAATAATTGGATTTTGCTCAGCCTTGATTATGCATGACACAAGAAAATAAGTAGTATGTTGGAAAATCGCAAAATTTCTTTAATTTGTTGCTTAACAAAATTCATACCAACATAGCTCAAGGATATTGGATACTTTAAATCTGATTTACAGAGCCGACATATTAAGCAATGCGGTAGACAAAAGGAGAGGTGCAACAAACTCGTAAATTAGATCATATGATACTAAGATGCAGCCTATGTCAACTACATCCAATTATAATTTAACTAATGGTTTATACATATGAGTTTCAGTCATATTTATAATGAGTTAACTTTTCATGTAAGTGATGTTAATAATTTGTAATCCACCAATTAAAGATATTGTTTAGAAAAATTGTAGAAAACTATAGACCCTAAATTCAAGTTACACCTTGAAGTTGCAGTTGAAAGTCAAATTAGGATCTTGCTTACTTGATGCTCACATATATATAGATACATATGTGATCTTACCTTCTCTTCATTGCTCATGTTGAGAAGAGATGGCATCCACTGACTTCCCTTACGCTCAATTCTCTCTTATTCCAGCAATTTGTCTCCTCCTTTTGATCTTTCTCTGTTATTCACCTTTCGATGCTAAACTTAACAATCCCATCTTTTCTCTCTCTTCCTCTTCCACTTCACCTGAGACCAACAACCACACAGGAACACCTTCAGTTTTAGTAAATGGGCCTCGTTCAACCTTAATGTACCAAAGCAGATCCAGAGACAACACCAACAAAATCAAAGTGAGTATCGTCATCACTCATGCTGTATTAGTAACTAACAATAATCCCTTTTACTTGATTTCATTTCATTCTGTACTTTTTCGGGTGATAGTAACTTGGCAATGTTTTTCCTGATCTGTGGGGAAGAAGAGTAATTTGGAAAAGATCGAAGATGACTTAGCCCAAGCCCGCGCAGCAATCAGGAAAGCCATTCGGTCCCGGAGCTATGTTTCCGATGGGAAAGAGACCTTCATACCCAGAGGAAATGTGTATAGAAACCCCTACGCTTTTTATCAGTTAAGTTCTCCTTTGAGTTCACTTAAAGTTCAGAGTTTCTTTTTTTCACACGGTTGGTGTTAATATTAATCGTGGTAGGTTTGTGTTCAGCGCAAGCATGCATGGGTTTCTGTAAGGGGCCATGGAATCAAAATTTAGATTACCTCACGTTAATTTGATTCGAAATTGTACACCTTATAGTTTGTAGATTCTAACACGAGTCTTATTTCTTTCTTTCCCATTTTTTGGACTTAATTCTGGGCAGGAGCCACATGGAGATGATGAAGAGGTTCAAGATATGGACGTACAGAGAAGGCGACCATCCTTTGGTACATTACGGGCCGGTGAACGACCTATATGCCATTGAAGGACAGTTCATCGACGAGATGGAGGACAAGCGGAACCCATTCAGGGCAAGCCATCCCGACCAGGCACATGCCTTCTTCCTTCCTTTCAGCGTGACCAACGTCGTCAGCTATGTGTACCAACCGATCCTCTCCATCAATGACTACAGGCGGGATAGATTACAGAGGTTCGTGCGTGATTACGTTCATGTTGTTGCAGATAGACATGAGCATTGGAACAGAAGCAAGGGCGCCGATCATTTTATGTTCTCTTGCCATGATTGGGTAAGTATATTTTGTAATTACGCTCCAAAAAGTTTTGCCAAATCGTACAGGAGATGGAAGGATTATGTGTTCAGTGTCCAATTAAACCTGTCGAATCCGCTGAATAACCGTGATTTGAACTGGCCGATCTGCTCGGGTTTACAAAGGACCAGTACTTTAGATACTACGTGGCTTTTATAATGTGAAAAGGTGCCGTTATGCATTGCCTCATTGAATCGATGAGAATTCAATGCAAGTATATTGAGATTCTGCAGAAAACGAAGGTCGGCAAGTTAGATTGGTTCTACTAGTGTCTTTATATCTGAGGACGGCAAGCGGATGGAATATTATACGAAAGCTTTCATAGCAGGGTCAACCTGCATTTATTGTAACTGGCAAGTTAAAAAAATCAATTTCATACTGGTCAGAATTATAATTATATGGCGTGAATTTTTAAAATATTAAATCGCATATTCATTTGACAGTTTAAATTTTTAGAATAGTGAGCGGTCCCATAAAATGTTATATGACATCAGAACAAGCATCAAGAATTCGAATCAAGATACTCCATTATATTTTTCAACTGTTTGTTGTTTATATTATTCTTCTTATTTTCTTGTTTCATGACTTGGGTATGCCTGGATCGGCTTACATTTCAATTGATAGCTGCCATTCAAAGTTTAACATGTGATAGAACATTTAAGTTCGTCTGACTCAAAATAATAGTTACATAAACTCATCATATGAAAGATACGATGGACAAAATCAATTAGAATGTTTTTCAAAAGATACATAAAAAGTTATTTTCTGGGAAATTCACTACTCATGACACAAAAAAGGATTCACTATTCCACCCACTATTTTGAATAGAAATTTCTGAATAATTGTTTGATCCTATTTCATGTTCATGTAGGCTCCTGACGTTTCATCAGCGGACCCTGAGCTCTTCAAGAACTTCATCAGAGTCCTCTGCAACGCCAACACCTCCGAAGGATTCCGACCTGGGAGAGACATCTCCATGGCCGACATCTATTTAACCTACGGTGAGCTCGGCCCGCCTCGCTTAGGTCTTGACCCTCGCAACCGCTCAATCTTGCCTTTTTCGCCGGTGGAGCCCACGGTCACATCCGAGAGCTCTTGCTTGAGCACTGGAAGGACAAGGACGCCGACGTCCAAGTGCACGAGTATCTTCCCAAGGGCCAGAACTACACTCAGCTGATGGGGAGGAGCAGGTACTGCCTGTGCCCGAGTGGGTTCGAAGTTGCGAGCTCAAGAATCGTGGAGGCGATCTATGCGGAGTGCGTCCCGGTGATCATAAAGGACAGCTACTGGTTGCCGTTCAGTGACGTGCTCAATTGGAGCAAGTTCTCGGTCCGAATACCAGTGAACAGAATCAAGGACATCAAGACGATTCTGGAGGCGATCCCATTTGAGAAGTACGAGAAGTTGCAGAAGCGGGTGGTGAAGGTTCGGCGGCACTTTGAGGTGCATAGGCCGGCGAAACCGTTCGATGTGATTCACATGGCGCTCCACTCTGTGTGGCTGAGGCGGCTGAACATAAAGCTGGAGGAAAGAGATTAGTGAGTAGCTCTTTATGTCCTGGTTCTTGCGTACAAACAATTAAAAGGAGATCATGAAAGTTCGATACGCAGGAAATAATGAAAATTAAGTTTACATTAAAGTTGGCAATATCCGTCATAAGATATCAGGATCAAAATCAATGTACCCGGCTTCGAACCTGAGCTGAACAACCAGTTTCATCAGGGACTCCGGTCTATCAGAAAGGGGAAGGAATATATAGTCCTAGCTAGCTGGTCACTGAAGCAGATAAAACTGGACACTATACCCTACATGAGCAATACTAACGTACCAAAGGTTGATCTTGGACTGACGTTTGCCCGCCCCCAAGAAAGACGGCTGATCAGCTGTATTGCGAACCTCTGCTCACTTTCCTCAGGCCGCCGCAAATTCCAGACTAGGAAAATCTGCCTGACGTGTCCAACTCTCGCTTTGAGATTTTCCGGACTACATGTGCTTCTCGATGCGTGCGTTTAGAGATGTCAACAGGGATCTTACGGATGCTAATGTGATATTCTGTTATCATGCAATGAAATCTGCCGCAATATCTTCCATCTGAACGTGACAAAGCATCGGCAGCTTCGCGAAATCTATGCTTTAGGCGCAGAACGGGGACGTCAGGTCAAGTGGAAGAAGCTCAAGAATCAGCAAGGCTAAAAAGTAGACTAGTAATGACAAGGCGCTGTGATATGAACGCGGGGAAAGGGATCAATGGTTTTTCTTTAGAATATCCCAGAAAGAATTTCAAAACCACAAGCAAAATTCTAAATTCCGAAGTGTGCATTTGACAATACTGCCGGTTCGCAGAATGCTAATTTCCGTGCCCAAAAATACAGATTTTTTTCGATATTGATAAATTTCATTAAGTGTTTGTAAGCATCTAATAAAAATTGGTAAAAAAGAAAAAAATTAAGCACCGACATTTCCCAAGTAGTTTGTTGGGGGTAGCATGCCAACATTTTTATAAGATTACCAACTTCTCTTATGGTTTGCAAATTAGCAATTTTTGTACTAACTTACCAACACTTCAACTTACCAACTCTATGTGAAATTACTAACTGAAACTCATGAAATTTGCTAACTTCTATTTGATGAAATTAGCAAATAGTTTTAAATTCCAACTTTCAATTGTGTTACTTGGCAACGTTTCTCTTTTTTACTAACTAGCATCTAAACCAAAACTTGTTAGTAAACTAACAGGGAAAAAACTGGTAAGTCACATAGATAAATGTTGGTAAATTCATACGAAAGTTGATAAATTCAAAGTATTGCAAGAAAGAAATAAAAATTAGTAAATAATAACCAAATTTAACAAATTAAAGTACTAAACAAATTTTGACAAAAAAAGAAAAGAAAAACTACCAGATAAACATGGTATGTAACATAATTGATGATTAGTAACCAAAATTTACTTGGTAATTTAATTGGAAAAATTGGCAAGTCGTTCAAGTAGAGACCGGCAAAATTATATGGGAGTTGTAAATTTATAACGGTAAGAAAGAAAAATTCAAAAATTAGAAAAGCTGACGATTTCTATACCTTCAAAAAGAGTAAGCGATTTCATAGAAGCGTCCAGAAGTAATTCAGCAAATAAGATGACTAGCATCTTTCCTCTCCATTAAATCAGCCTGATCGCAGCCGTTTCCAAAATTCTACTTCGGGTTCTACAAATTTCTCTGATTCTATCGGATCTTAGTGAGGAACGGCTCGCATTTTCATGCATACGTCTCGCCAACTCCAAGGAACTTCCTGCTCGGCTGTACGCAGTTCAGTGCAAGTCGAGGTGGTCCAGTAACACGCTGACTTTGGTTTCAAGCGAAAGGCAGCGAGCTCGAAAAGTCCTTTCGTGATCCAAGAGACTCGCTAAATTCTAGGGAGGATATAGTGGCACGTGAGCAGTAAAATATAATTTTAGTTCGACAAGTTGTTTCGCCGAAATTCTCCTTGGAAAGCACAGACTTTTTTTTTTTTTGAGCAAACTTGGAAAGCACAGATTAAGATTTCGAAAAGTTAGCCACTCGAGGAAGAAAAATGATTGGAAAAACATAACTACAAGTACACAGGCCACGGTTTACAAAATAGAGAAATCATATGACGGGACGAAATACTATTGAGTGTTGAAAATGATTAACTTATTTAAAGGCTCTCTTGCAACTGACCTTATTAATATGTCAAGTTTGTAAATCTATTTAGGACTTTGCTAGCATAATAATTTTTTGGCTACTGCGAGGATAATGTTTTGTTGTGAGTCATAAATTTTTGAAGGAATAAGCTCCATAACAATTTATAATTTTTTGTTATTTGATTTTTTATGATCGAAAATAGATTATTATTCTAACAATAGATTATAGATTGTCATGTAATCATTTCTCATCTATTTAAGCATGCTTAACGAATTACGTTAGCTATTTTACATATATAGCTGATTAATCGTCTAAAAGAGATTATTGAAATTTTGTGCATGAAAAATGTCGGATTTATTAAAATCAGTTCACTGGAATTCACATGTTACATAATATTATAGACTAGAAGAGGGATTTAAATAGGTGGCTCTTGCTCGATTGCTGGTAGGAGTTTGCCGAATCATTCAAAATGGCAATTTTGTAAATCAATCTTAGCATATCAACTATTGATATTTACCCATGCTCAAGAACCAAATCGGATGATAACATTCAAAGCATTAAGAAGTACCGACAACTAGGTTGTCAGCATCATATGTTGAAGGCATGATAGTCCAAAAAACGGAAAAGAAAGGGTGGAAAACTTCTTCATGACCCTTCTGTTACGATGTTACGATGAGTTGGAAATTTTTAGAGCCAAACATCACTAGTAAAAGTCCACAAAGACCATGACTTTGTCGGAACCATTATAACTCCTACTGATGCACCATCAACAAACATAAAAACCCAAAAGACCTTGAGACTTCGTCGGAACCATTATAACTCCTACTGAACCATTATAACTCCTACTGATGGTTCTTCTTCTTCTTCTTCTTCTTCTTACCGTTGTCCCACAGAAGCTAACCCTTTCTCGTCGCTAAATAGTGTCCTTACGACACAAACCTTTTAAGAGGATAATAAAAGAATATCACACTTTCGAATGCACTGAATTTTTTCGCAGTATGTGTAACGAATGCTTTGGAAGTCGGGAATTGCTTTTAATAAAATATACTTAGCAAGTGTGTTGAGAGAACTCGTTAACATGATAAGACATGGAAGACAATGTTAGTGGGGTCAACATAGTGGTGAGGGATGGATCCTTATCGCATCACCCAAGATAAGTGTAAAAATTACTCCACTTGGTGAAAGCAAAGTGAAAATGAAAACTTGAATATGGTGCTTATGACAATTTGATCCGCATGGATTTCTACCAATAAATATACAATTTGATCCGCATGGATTTCCTTATTTTCTTTTATTTTTTCTTTTTTTCTTTTTCCCTTTTTACCTTTTTCCCTCTATTGGCCACTACTAGAACTAGTCGATGGTTGCCTAAGGTTGCCAGCCTTAGATAAGGATCACTCTCACCAAATCAGGGGAGGACGTGGGTTGTCCTCACCCACCCACACAAGGGCTACCCATGTTCGGCCATGCAAGGGTGATCCTCACAAGGGGCTAGTGAAAGCGGCCCTCGCCAGCCAAAGTGACCCTCGCCAACTAAGGCGACAATCGCCTGAGGCCGGGAACTTTCACTGGTCATTAACAAGGTGCAATAGTGCCCAACGAAGAGATAAAGGGTAAAAGAAATAAGAAAAATTAAAGAAAAAAGAAAAGAAGAGAATAGGGAAAAAAAAAGAAAAGAAGAAAAGAGAGAGAAAAAAAAAGGAAAAATAACAATTAAAATATTTGGAAAAAATTAAAATTTTATTAAAAATTGTTCATGTTAATATTAGTTGTGCCATGAAAAATTGTTGAAATTCACATTAGTGTTTTTGGCAAAAATTGATCGGATGGACTTAATTGACAAAATGTGAAAAAAATTAGAATTCAATTGGCAAAATTGAAAGGTTTATGACTAAATTGGTAGAAAAGCAATATAGATACTTTTTGGATAATTTTGCTAGAACAAATTAAGCTTCATCTATTTTGATTGAGATACTATTGCAAGTTACATAGTTATCGAGCCGACTTGCATATGCATTACAAAGGCCAAGTTCCTCTTCATGCGTGTGGGAAGGGCTTGAACTACCAGACTATTAGGGTGCATTTGGCAACTTGCCAAATAGTAACTGATTATATTATTTTGTTCCTGAGAATAGATTTGGAAAGGAAATTCGTTTGGTAAATTTTTTATTCCCACAAATAGATTTGGAACAGAATTAAAGAGTAAAAAAAAAAAAAAATTGGTTCTTTGTTCTCGGTGACAATTCCAGAATCAAGTCAATCCAAATTTCTTGTTTCTTTTTTCTCTTCTTCTATTCTTCTGTTCTTCTTCCTTCTCTCTTCTCCTTCCATCGCCATTGCTGTTGGCCATTGCTACCATCGCCGTCCATTGCCACCAATTGTCGGCAATTGGTTGGGCGAGGTTTGGCTGGCTTGGTCTTACTAGATCTAACAAGGGTGAGCCTCATTGGTGGCCAGGCGAGCCTTGCTGGCCTGGGTGAGGCTCGAACTTACCCAAAACTTGCAAGGTTGAGCTCACTCAGCCGCCAGTGGGACTTGACCTCACTGGGCCACCGTGAGGCTGGCGTTGCCTAGCTAGGGGGACACTAACCTCGTGATGGCCCAGTGAGGTTGAGCCTCGCTAGTAGCTCGGCGAGCTCGACCCACCTTGCCCAACTACCGACGAGGCTTGGCCGACGAGGCATGACCTTGCTAGGGCCCGACAATGCTCTGTCGAGGTTGTTGGCCCTTGTCTGGATTGTCCCCGATCACCCCAAGGCCGGTGATTGGACCAGCAATTGGCCAAAGCTTGAAGAAGAAGAGAAACAAAGAAAAAAAAATAAAAGAAAGAAACAAGTAATAAAATTATTAAAAAATTAAAAGAAAATAGTTTGGATTAGAAATTTTAAGGACAATAGCAAACGTAATTCTATTAAGGGAATATAAATTTTGGGCAGTTCTCAAACGCCTTCAAATGCTTAAAAATTATTCTCATGAATAAAATAAAAAAGAATCATTTTTGATCAGAAATTATTTTCGAGTATAAAATGTTTACCAAACGCGCCCTTAGTGACAATTGACATAAACAAGCTTGGCTCAGTTTAAATAGGACTTGGTCAATGAAGTCTTTGAAGGACCTGTTCAATCACGAAAGATCATTGAAAGAGTAAGAAAGCAAGATAAATGAAATGTTGGATGTAGAACAAAACGTTGGATGTAGAATAAAGGGCTAATCATCATGATACTGACCTATTTAATAGTTAGAATTATTTATATACAGGTTAAATTCAAGCATGATCCGTTCACTGACTGTTTATTATACATACAATTTTGAAACAGCATGAAGGGATAAGCTCCATGCTATTTAAGAGTCATCCCATGGGGGGCTGGAAATCGCCGTTGCTATCACAAAATGTAGGATAGCAAGTTTACGAAAATTTACCTTAACAACATATATTTCTATGCTAAATGTTCATTATGATTGACGAGTTACTAGTAATGTATCTTATTTCATCTCAGCTATTAATTATTATCCTCTTCATTCTTTTTTCTCGTAAACATTGGTAGGCAGCATCTGCATTAATCTCAGTAGGAGCTTGCCTTAAGGAACCACGCTCACTATCCTTCCTATCACTGTCTTCAGCATCTATCCCTTGCTGCTTTCAACTTCTTTTCAGAATGTACCCATCAATTTCAATCAAGTTTTTAAAACAGATGGATTATTTAAATGATATTTCACAAATCTTTTCCAGCACGAGACACTGCTCGATCGACTTCTGTGAATTGTGCAATCATTATGTGAGGCCGTGAAAAAATACTAAAGAAATATCTCTGTCGAAGACTTAGAGAAAAGGCTCAGATCAAGGAGATTCAAGTTCTATTGAAAACAATCAATTCTCTCTCTATCTCTATACATTTTCCTTAGCCCCTTTTTATACTCAGGCTTTTAACTTCTCGAACTACCTTTACAACAGATTTAACAACTTTTATTAACAGAATGATTAATCTTAGCCACACGTGTAGCTTCTTCAGTAGCTTGATCAGCTTCTGTTCCTGGTTTTAATTTGTTGTATAACCAGATCTTTCACAAGGATTGCCAGCTCAGCTTGGATCGAGGATTGCCAGATCGAGGATTGCCAGCTCAGTCTTCAGTTTACTCCGAGCTTGCTCTGTTTTTGTCAGCTTAGCTCCTCTGCTTCTATCTTGCTCTGCTTTTATCGGTCAGCTTCTCTCGCCTCTATCGGCTTCTCTCGTTCGGCTTTGTTTCTTAACATCCCCCTCAAATTGGGAATGGGAAGAGCACAGATTCCCAATTTGACTCGTAGATAGGAATGTGTTACCCATGTCAAGGGTTTTGTAAAGATATCAGCAAGTTGGCAATGACTTAGGACATATTTGACACGTAATGACCCAGAAGATACCTTTTCTCGAACAAAATGAAAGTCTACTTCAATATGCTTTGTTTGAGCATGTAAGATAGGGTTAGCAGTGAGTGAGATAGCTGATTTATTATCACAAAGATAGAGTAATGGGAGAAGGAAGGGAACAACCTATATCTCGCAAAACAAAGCTTATCCATGTGAGATCGCGGTAGTTGATGCAAGAGCACGGTATTCAGCTTTTGTAGAGGATCTACTAACGCAGGGCTGTTTCTTTGCTTTGCCCAGAGATAAGATTAGAACCAAGATATGTGCAAAACCCGGTTGTTGATCGTCTGGTTTCAGCACATCCTGCCCGATCAAGCATCCGAGAAGCCATAGAGATGCATAATGCTTTGTGAGTGAATGAATAAGCCATATTTGATTGTACCTTTAACATATCTCGGTACCCTTTTTAATCTATGGAAATCTGCGAGTGGGTGTCTCGCATTTTACGCGGAGTAGATTTGTGGCATAGGCAATGTTTGGTCGAGTTAATGTAAGGTACTGAAGACCACCAACTAGGCTTCTATATTCAGCAGGATTGGATATAGCTATAGAGTCATTGATCAAAATAGTTGGTTTTAATGAAAGGGGAGTGGAAATTGGTTTAGACTCGAGCATATGAGCTTGGGTGAGAAGATCAAAGGCATATTTGGCTTGACAAAGAAACAAATGTGCTGGAGTACGCTGAACTTCAATGCCAAGGAAATAATGGAGTGAACCAAGATCCTTCATATGAAACTGAAGATGTAGAGCAGTAATAAGACTGGAGAGTATTTGAGATGAGCTTCCAGTTAGAATGATATCATCAACATACAGCAGTAAGAGGATTGTTTCTGTACCAGTGTGCAGGATGAACAACGAGGGATCGGTTGAGCTACAAAAGAATCCATATTCTAATAAGAAACTGCTGAACTTGTCAAACCAAGCTTGAGGAGCTTGTCGAAGCCCATAGAGAGATTTTCTGAGGGGACAAACATGATGGGGTCTCTGTGATTCTTTAAAACCTGGTGGCTGTTCCATATGAACTGTTTCACTTAAATTGCCATGTAAGAAGGCATTTTTAACATCTAACTGATGAATTGGCCACTGTTTCATCATTGCTATTGAGAGAATTATTCGAATTGTAGCATGCTTCACTACAGGGCTGAAGGTTTCTGTGAAATCAAGGCCTTCTTCTTGATGGAAACCTTTGGCTACAAGTCGAGCTTTCAGTCTATCTAAACTCCCATCAGGTGCAAGTTTTGTTTTAAACACCCATTTGCAGCCAATTACATTCATTTTATCAGTTCTAGGAACTAACTCCCAGGTGTTGTTTTCATACAAAGCATCCATTTCTTCTTGCATTGCTTGATGCCATCCTTTGTGTGCTAAGGCAGACTTTACTGACTTTGGTTTAACAGGAACCTGATATTCAACCAGACATGCATATTTGGGATTTGCTTTAACAATCCCTGATTTTAATCTAGTTTGCATAGGATGAGTAGACAATGTACCTTGAGTAGTCCCTGATACAGAACTGATCTGTCCTTGTTCTGTATTAATATGAGATGTCGTGTTAGATTCTTGACTAATAGACACTTGTTCTTCATCATTTGGAGACATCTGAACTGTTTCAACATTACCGAATGCATTATCAGGAGTGATTTGTAACTCAGCATAAGATATTATGTTTAGTTGTGGTATATCTGTTGAATTGAGTATGCTGATCCCATTGTCCTGTATTTCTGGCATAATTTGGCTTGATTCAGTATTTGGCAAAGATTCAATCGATTCATTAACTTGTGACTGAATCTGTTCTGTAGTTTTGGACATAGGAGATACCAATCCTCTTATCCATTGTTTGTATAGATCTGACCCCTGCTGATACTCTGTAGTAGTTCTTCGAGTAAAGGGAAATACCTTTTCATCAAACACCACATGTCTACTTATATAGACACGTCCATTAGTAGGCAACAAACATCTGTAACCTTTATGTTTTTCACTGTACCCAAGAAACACACATGTGAGAGATCTTGGGTCAAATTTATGCTTCATATAAGGTCTCAAACATGGATAGCAAGCTGATCCAAAAACTCGTAGATGAGCATAACTTGGTTTCTCTTTATAAAGCCTATAATGAGGTGATTTCATATGTAGTTTTGTTGAGGGAAGCAAATTGATTATATACACTGCTGTCATGAAGGCATCTACCCAGTACTTTAATGGTACTTTTGCATGATACAGCATTGCTAAGCCCAACTCAACTACATGTCGATGCTTTCTCTCGAAATACCATTTTGCTCGGTGTATAAGGACAAGAAATGTTATGTTTAATGCCATACTGTTGCAGGTGATTCTGAAATTCGATGCTAGTGAATTCTCCTCCTCCATCACTCTGAAAAACTTTGATCTTGTGATCAAGCTGATTTTCTACTAGTCTTTGAAACATAACAAACACATCATATACTTCTGACTTCTTTCTCATTGGATATATCCAACTAAATCAAGAAAAATCATCAACAAAGATGACATAGTAATGAAACTTCTGAACTGATGGGACTGGTGATGGTCCCCATACATCACAATGTATCTTTTCTAGAGGAACATTAGAGATATGGTCTGAGATAGGAAAAGGCAGAGCTGAACTCTTAGCTATTTGACAGCTGCTACACATATTTTGAGTTTTCGAACTACATTGTATTAGATGTTGAGTTTGCAGAACTTTCACTGTTTTTAAACTGGTATGAGCAAGTCTTTGATGCCAAACATCTTCTCCTACTTCATGTTGAGTCTGAGTGAAGTATGCTTCTGTGGCTCTAGATTCCACTCGATACAGCCCCTTGATTTTCCTTCCTAGCTTCACGTTGTATGATTGTAATTGTCCTTCATATACACCCCATATTTGTCAAATATAAAGGAACAAGGATAGTCATCTGTTAATTTTGATACATAAATGAGATTCTTCTTGATTTCAGGAACAATCAAAACATCTTTTAGTGGTAATATGCTAGTTGTTGTGTTTAATGTTCCATTCCCAATAGATGAGATTGATAAACAGGAGCCATCTCCTATCATAACTGTATCATTACCTCTATATGCAGCATAGTTTCGAATTTTACCAGGATCTGCAGTAATATGAGATGTGGCCCCTGTGTCTGGATACCATTCTGAACCACATGGTTCTTCAATATGCATGGCTATTAATGCAGTTGGTATTTCATCTGCTTGATATGAATTATCAAAACGATACCAGCATCTAAGAGCTGTATGACCTGGTCTTTTACAGATTTGACATTCCAGAGGACCATTACTCATTAGCTTTGTTTCCTGTATGCGCTTATCACCATTTAAGCCTTGTGGTGGATAAGATCTAACACCTTGATATCTCTGAGTAGAATTTGTGTATGGTCTAAATCCCTGTCCATAGTTAGACCAGTTATTCTTACTGATCTGGTCTTGTTTTGTTAGATTCAGATTATTCATTCTACTTTGTTGATTTCTTCCTATACCAGTGGTATTATTTCCTCGATCTCTTCTATTGATGAACTGCCCTCTGCCAGAGTTGTATCCTCCTTGAATGCTTTCTCCTTGGCTTCTGGAATTAAACCTCTGCAAACCTATTTCAATCTTTCTTTGTCCATAATATGCTAGGTTTGTATTGTATTGATTCACAGGATATGTTTGCAATCTGGTTTCAAATCTTTCAAGCTGAGAGATAACTTCATCATATTCTGGCTGGGGTTTGAGGCAGTACATAGTTGTTCTAAAAGTTTCATATTCAGGACCTAACCCTTCAAGTATGCCAAACATCCTAGTTATATCATCAACAGGCTTTCCAATAGCATTCAATTGATCACAGATAGTCTTAAATTCTCGAAGATATTCACTCAAAGGTCTATCTCTTTTTCTACAAGCCTGTAATTTCCCTCTTAACTCAAATTCTTTTGCTACAGATTTCTGAGTAAAGCGGTTGATAAGTGCCTGCCACACCTCAAATGCAGTTTCTAACCCAATTATCAAACTCAAGATATTCTCTGATACTGCACCACTTATCCATGATGAGATTAACTGATCCGTTTTTATCCAATCCAGGTGATCAGGATTCATCTCTTCCCCAATCTCAGTTTGTACCATTTGTGCAGGAGGTAATGTTTCACCATTAATGAAGCCAATTAGATCTTGACTTTTCAGAAACCTGCTAAATTGTGCTTGCCATAATAGAAAATTCTCTTCATTCAACTTGATTGTAACAAAGTTTGCTATATTCACATGAATAGGAAAAGGATACTTCTGCAATCTGGTTGCCATTATATCTCTAGAAAACTTTGAAGATTTGAAGAAACACTCAAGTAATATTTCAAAGATCTTATCAAGAATCAACAAGTTCTTCGTATTGTCTTGCTCATACAATCTTCATACAGACTTTCAGTAATACAAGCATTAGATCTACAACTTCCAGGAATAAGCTCTGATACCATGAGAAGAAGCAGAATCTAGAAGATAACCTGCGTGTGAGAAAACTTCTGTACTCTGTAATTGTTGAATCAATCAACTGCAAACTTCATCATACATCTGTTCATTCTTCTTCTTGTTCTATCTTATAGAACTCTAAGATATGAAGAAGATCAAAGAAAAAAAACTAAAGAAAGATCTCTATTGAAGACTTAGAGAAAAGGCTCAGATCAAGGAGATTCAAGTTCTATTGAAAACAATCAATTCTCTCTCTATCTCTGTACATTTTCCTTAGCCCCTTTTTATACTCAGGCTTTTAACTTCTCGAACTACCTTTACAACAGATTTAACAACTTTTATTAACAGAATGATTAATCTTAGCCACACGTGTAGCTTCTTTAGTAGCTTGATCAGCTTCTGTTCCTGGTTTTAATTTGTTGTATAACCAGATCCTTCACAAGGATTGCCAGCTCAGCTTGGATCGAGGATTGCCAGCTTGTCTTCAGTTTACTCCGAGCTTGCTCTGTTTTTGTCAGCTTAGCTCCTCTGCTTCTATCTTGCTCTGCTTTTATCAGGTCAGCTTCTCTGCCTCTATCAGCTTCTCTATTCTGGCTTTGTTTCTTAACAAATTATATGAACTTTCTGTCTAAATACATACTGCATGAACGATTTTTAGATAGGAGAAAGTCAAACATGATGCGTCTAACGTGGCCTTTTTCGCTGCAAAAAGTACACGTACACAACAGTGAGTGTATAATCAGGAAAGTGGAGAAGACAACGTGTCAAAATTGCTTAATCAATTATTTTTGTATTTGTATATATAGCTCTCTGCCGTCATACCTTGTCATGCTCATATCGAGAAGATGCCATCCATAAACTTCCCTTATTTACAGCTCCTTTTCATTCCAGCAATTTGTCTCCTCCTTCTTTTCGTCTTTATCTACTACTCTCCGTTCAATGGAAATCATGATAATGCTATTTTCAATCTGTCGTTTGCAGTTAACGGGCTTCTCTCGACTGCCATGTACAAAAACAGCTCCAGACATAAGTGTTGTCGTGTGCATCAGTGTGTTATTCATTTCGCATTACCAAGTTACAACGTCTATTGTAATGCTTGTGGGTTAACGAGGGAAGTTTTTCTGGTGCATGGAGAAGAAGAGTAGTCTAGAAAGAATCGAAGACGATTTGGCTCAAGCCTGTGCAGCAATTCAGAAAGCCATTCGGTCCGGAGCTACACTTCCAATGAGGAAGAGACCTTCATACCCAGAGGAAATGTGTATAGAACCCTTACGCTTTTCATCAGTTAAAAACTTCTGCACTCTGTAGAGTTCACTCAAGAGTACACAGCTGTTGTTTTCTATATATGGTTTGAGTATATATTAGTCTCCATGATTTATGTTAAGTGCATGCATGCATGCCTGACAGAGAGTTTTTCTCACCTTATTTCTGGGCACATTACTGGGGCAGGAGCCAAATAGAGATGATGAAGAGATTCAAGACATGGGCATACAGAGAAGGAGACCAGCCTTTGGTCCACGATGGACTGATGAGCAACCTATGCGCCATCGAAGGCCAGTTCATTGACGAGATGGAGGACAAGCGGAAACCATTCGGGGCTCGCCATCCCACCCACTCAAGAGCAACCTATACGTGTTTTGTTATCTTGCATACAATCTGCACGATATCCTTCCATCTGGACATGACGAAGCACCAGCAGCCCCGCCAAATCTCTACTTTTGGCGCACAACCGGGACATCAGATCAAGTTGAAGAAGCTAAAGAATCGGCAAGGCAAAAAAGTAGACCAGTAATGACAAAGCGCTATGAGATGAACGCGGATAAGGGATCGATGGTTTTTCTTTAGATTATCCGAGAAAGAATTTCAAAACCACAAGCAAAATTCTAAATTTCTAAGTGTGCATTTGACAATACTGCCAGCTCGCATAACGCTATTTTCCGTGCCCAAGAATACAGATTTTTTTTTTCGATATTTATAAATTTCAATAAGTGTTTATCAGCATCTAATAAATATTAAACAAATTAAACAACAACATTTTCCAAGTAATCTGTTGGGGGTAAGATACCAACATTTTTATAAGATTACCAACTTCTCTTTATGGTTTGTAAATTTGCAATTTTTGTACTAACTTTTTTTTTTGGTAAGTAAGTAATTATTATAAAGGTGGGGGGGGGGGGGACAAATAGAGGATCGGCTTCAAAAACTTGCATTGAAAAGAACAAGCTCAAATCAGTGAAAGGAAGCCAAGCAAAGGCCAAGCGGCCAAAACAACAAAAGCCAACATGGAAAAGCCAAGGCAAAGACCGTAACCACCAAGAGCGAACCAAGACTACAAATTGAAAATAGCCGGGTCCACCTCCCAGGAGCGTTGCAATCTTCTGTTCCTCGGAGAATCCTCCACATTTCTGAAGGTACAAGCCTTGTCTTTGACAACCTTCATGAGATGCTTCTTCATGGTAGAGATAGAAATCTTCACACCCTTGAAGAGCATATCATTCCTATTCTTCCACATGATGTGGCACAGAGCTCCAAAAGAAAACCGGGTGATGCTCTTATTAAAGTCCTTGTCCGAAAGCA
Source organism: Eucalyptus pumila (assembly GCA_016097595.1). NCBI lineage: Eukaryota > Viridiplantae > Streptophyta > Magnoliopsida > Myrtales > Myrtaceae > Eucalyptus > Eucalyptus pumila. The sequence continues at coordinate 20,213,471 of CM027848.1, read as the reverse complement.
AGGCCGAGACCCAAGTAAGGGTATTCTCCCATGGATTATTCCTCCAAGGAAGACCACATCTAGTCGCCCAAAAGAAGGCAACGCCTGTAGTAACACGACATCCAAAAAAGAGGTGATCAACCAAGTCAGGCACCTCGTTAAAGAGGGGCAGAAAGCAGCTTCGATCCTACCTTGAGACATGAGAAGGGACTGTGTGGGCAGCCTCCGTTTGGTGATGAGCCACAGATTCAGCTGGTGTTGAGGCAGGATAGCATTGTTCCAGATGAAGCCATGCCAATTGACTTGATCCTTTTTCCTTTGAATAAGTTCCCATGCCGAGGCCACCGGAATTTTTCTGTGAAATTACCACCCTGATGACTTCTATTTGCAAAACTTACCAACAATTCAACTTTCCAAATTTTCTGTGAAATTACCAACCTGAACTAGTGAAATTTACCAACTTTATTTGATGAAATTAGCAAATAGTTTTGAATTACCAACTTTCAATTGTGTTACTTAGCAACATTTACTTGTTTTTAACTTACTAGCATTTAAACCAAAACTTATTAGTAAACTATTAGGGAAAAAAACTGGTAAGTTAAATAGATATATGTTGGTAAATTCATATGAGACTTAAATAATGTAAAGTATTTTTAAGAGAGCAATAAAAGTTAGTAAATGATACCTAAATTTAACAAATTAAAGTACTAAACTACTTCCGACTGAAAAAAACTACCAAATAAACATAGTATGGAACTAATTTGCAGTTAGTAACCAAAAATTAGTTGTAATTTAATAAGAAAAAAATTAATAGGTTGTTCAAACAGAATATGGTAAATTCATACGAGAGTCATTAATTTAAGGCGTTGGTAAGAAAGAAAAGTTTAAAAATTAGAAAATCTCATGATTTCTATACCTTTAAAAGGAGCAAGTGATACGTGGTTTCGTCGAAGCTGGAGGTTGCATATGATTCCTCAGAGGACGTTGTCGCTTGCTGTGGGGTCGATGCTGTCCTGCTGATTGCTGTCTTCATTCTTATCTCTTAATTTGGTGCTGCGGGTTGGTTGCTTGCTACTGCTGCTCGGCTGTTTCGGTTCGTTGTAGCTGGGGCTGCACCCGGTTCCTCGCGAGTTGTTGTCACTTGCTGGGAGGGTCGCTGCTGCCTTGCTGTCTTATGTTGCCGCTGTTTGGCTGCTTCCTGCTCCTTAGCTGGTGCGGCTACACCAACTCTAGGAGAAGCCTTTTCCTTTCATTGGTGGCCACTGCTTTTGTTGTTTTGTTGCCGTTGTTTTGGCTTTTAGTTTCTGCCCTTTCTTGGGTTTTGGTTCCTTTTCTCAACACCCTTCCATTCGTTATGACTTGTTTGTTATCATGAGTGTAAATTCTTGGTACCGAGTTCTTGCTATATAGCTGTACAGCTTTTTGGTTAAAATTTAATATATCTCTTACCTTTACCAAAAAAAAAAAAGGTGATTTCATAAAAGGCTCGATAAGTTATTTAGAATATAAGGTGACTAGCGATTTAAGTTCACACCCAATGAATAGCCGTTCTTGCAAACCTACTGAAATACTCCTCAGAGCCTACTCCGACACTCTAGTGTGGACTTGCAACTTGTCGGATAGGAGAATCAACAACACCTAAGAAAACTACTATCACTCTTCATGGTAAGTTAAGAAGAACCGCATGAGGTTCCCAAATGAAATATCTGAAAAAATGTCTAACAAGTAAGAATGAGTGGACAGAGCCAAAACCCTAGATCATCATGATCGCTTGGGGGTGTTGGCGTGCAAGTTCTAACGAGCGGTGACAGACTAGAGCAATGGCAGAGGCCAAAGCTGCGATGACAAAAGGCCTCCCGTGCCTCTTGCCTTGCCTCGATAAGGATATCGTTGCTCTTACCCAAGGCTCAGGCTATGCTGCATGAATGTCGTCGTAGCGCGTGGGTCACCCAGACCCTCACCCTTATCAAGTGAGGGTCAAGCTGTCTCACGTAGCCACAGCAAGGATCAAACGACCTCGTCAAGCAATAGCAATTGTCGTGGGATTACTGCGGTTATCTTTTTCTCTCCATTAAATCAACCTAATCGCAGTCATTTTAAAAATTTACTTCAAGATTTACAAGATTTCTAATTCTATTGCATCTTAGAGAGGAATGGCTCGCATCATGCATATGTCTCACCAACCCCAACGAACTTCCTCATAGGCCATACGCCATTCAGTGCAAGTTGAGATGGTCTTTAGTCTTTTGCGATGTTTGGTTAATTTTGGCACGTGACTTTGGTTTCAACCCAATGGAGCGAGCTCGAAAAGTATTTTGGCGATCCAAGAGACTCAATAAATTCCAGGGACGATATAGTGGCAAGTGTGTAGTAAAATAAAATTTTACTACAAGAGGGTGTTTCACAGAAATTCTGCTAAAAAAGAACCGATTAAGTTCCCTAGGAGTTACCAATTTGAGGAAGAAAAATAATCATAAGATATCGCAACTATAAATATACAAAGAACAAGTTACAAAATTGATGAATCAAATGATGTGGAATGTTATTGGGTGTTGAATATAGTTTGCCTATTTAAAGGGCTCAGTTGCAACTTACCTTATATGTTAATATACCAAGTTTGTAAATCCATTTTAGCACGCCTAAGGATTACATTAGCTAACTTGAGGGGTTTTACAAATATGGCTAATTGATTGTCTAGACAGATTATTACAATTTTGTGCATGTACAATGTTGCCTTGATAAGGACATCGCCGCTCTTACCCGGGCTCGGGCTACATTGCACAACCATTGTCATAGCGAAGTGTGGGTCACCTAGACCCTTGCCCCCACCAAGTGAGGGTCAAGCCACCTTGTGTAGCCACGGAAAAATCAAACGACCTCTATAAGTGATAGTGATGGTCACAGGATCAACGTGGGTGTCTTTTTTCTCCATTAAATTAGCTTAATTGCAGCTGTTTTCAAAATTCACTTCAAGATTTACAAAATTTCTAATTCTATTGCATCTTAGAAAGGAATGAGACCTAAGTAAGTCCTTAAATTGTTTGGTTTGGGCCTCTTGCGGACCTTAGCATCCCTAAAACACCTAGAGGGTATTCTTTCCCTCTAGGGAAGAAATTTCCCTTTGGGGAAGAAAAAAATATAGAGGGGAAGTAAGGGGTTGAGGTTAAAATAAGGAACGCAATCTTGTCAACTTGTCAATGATATATTCTTTGGACAGGCGGGGTGGCCCTCAATCGAAGCTTTCGCACTTCTACTTTGTGGTGAGGAACCCTGGAAACATCCAAGGATCCATGAGATCAATGCAAGTATCTTTTATCTCCATTAAATCAGCCTCATTGCAGCAGTTTTGAAAATTCACTTCAGGATTTACAAAATTTCTAATTCTATTGCATCTTAGAAAGGAATGAGACCTAAGTAAACTGCTTCCTTTGGACCTCTTGTGGACTTCGGCATCCCTAGATGTGAAACACCTAAAGGCTATTCCCTCCATCTAAGGAAGAAAAAAATATAAAGGGAAATTGGAGGGCTAAAGTGTGTGAGCATTTACATGTTAAAATAAGAAATGCAATCCTCATGTTAGTCTGCCAAAGGTACATTTGTTGGGCAGACAAGACAGCTCTCACTTGAAGCTTTCGGATTCCTACTCTATGGTGAGGAACCCTAGAAACATCCAAGGATCCATGGATCAACGCGGGTATCGTTTTTTCTCCATTTAATCAGCCTAATTGCAGCCGTTTTCAAAATTCACTTCAGGATTAACAAAATTTCTAATTCTATTGCATCTTAGAGAGGAACGGCTCACATCTTCATGCATTTGTCTAACCATCTCCAAAAACTTCCTCATTGGCCGTATGCTGTTTAGTGCAAGTTGAGATGGTCTAGTTTTTGCGATGACTGGTTAACTTAGCACGTGACTTTGGGTCAACCCAAAGGCAGCGAGTGCGAAACGTATTTTCGTGATCCAAGGGACTCATCAAATTCTAGGGAGGATGTAGTGGCAAGTGTGCAATAAAATAAAATTTAACTGTAGCAAGTTGTTTCATTGAAATTCTCCTAAAAAACAACCGATTAAGTTCCCTAGAAGCAAAAACCACTATAGCTCCATTTAAAAGCTCTCCCTCTCTCTCTCTCTCGAAATGTAGAGCATCCTCTACCTCAATGGTAGTTTCGTTTTACCTCAAACCCTAAAAACCCAGTTAACATCCCTTCTCCTTATTGTCCACTGTAATTCTCACTGTCTTTGCAATTCTATCAATCCCCCTCTCAATGTGGTCATCTCTGGTTTTTCTCAATTTCCATGGTTTCCCCCAAAGTCGTATGGGAATCCGTCGAAGCTCCCGTACCCATGCTTTCATCCATCTTTGCCCTGACCGGTCATCGCATGTCTTAGATTCCCTTTCCACCTAGTTTAGTAGTGTCGCGATTCAGTCTCTCCCAACTTGAGCTTCTGCATGGATTAAATTGCCCAATTTTGCATTTCCTTCTACGATACACATCTCTCTGTTTTGGACATTTTGGGTTTCACAGCTTGGCACTTACTCTCTATATACTGCCATATGTTAAGTTGCCCTGTTTGCTTGTCTACATGGACCCAGATGACTAGGAGGAATCTTCACGACTAGTTGCCCTTTCTAATAGGTTGGGCCGTCTTTGTTCTGAACAAGAAATTGAAGTCTGGGATGATGAGCCCCCATCTGAAAAATTGGAGGAATGCCGCTTAATAATAGTAGGTAAAATCCTATCCAATCTCTCTATTAATTTCCAAGCTTTTCAAAGTACATTGAAGCAAGCTTGGCGAACTGACTAAGTTGAGATATCTCAAAGAGAAGCAGGCTTGTATGTAGCGAAATTTCAATTTGCTTGTCCACATGGACCCAGATGACTAGGAGGAATCTTCACGACTAGCTGCCCTCTGTAATAGGTTGGGCCGTCTTTGTTCTGAACAAGAAATTGAAGTCTGGGATGATGAGCCCCCATCTGAAAAATTGGAGGAATGCCGCTTAATAATAGTAGGTAAAATCCTATCCAATCCCTCTATTAATTTCCAAGCTTTTCAAAGTACATTGAAGCAAGCTTGGCAAACTGACCAAGTTCGAGATATCCCAAAGAGAAGCAGGCCTGTATGTAGCGAAATTTCAATTAGATGCATAAAAACAGCGAGTCCTAATAGGTGGGCCTTGGCTTTTTTCAAGTCATGGATACCCAATACACCACTATATTGTTATGATTTTTCTAGCTGCACATTCCAGGTACAAGTTTTCGGCTTGCCTTTGGAGTGGTGTACAGAGCAAGTGATTAGAAAAGCAGTTAAACATGTTGGTCGAGTTTTATAAGTGAAGGTAGACACCAAATGTGACATCCAAAATATTCGGTATTAATTTCAATTGAGTTAATCAGGTCATTTCTATGCAATTGGAGTCGGGGATTAAAATGGAATACAAAATTGAGATGCGAGATAAGCTATTGGATGAGGAGAATATTTAATGGAAGCATTGAGGCCAATTGAGATGGATTTAAAGTAAATCAAGTGATTAATGGAAGCCAATTGTTTCAAAATTCGTATGCCCATAGAACCAAAAATTTAAATTACCTTAAAGCTTCTAGAAGGGGCAATTTAGGGCTTGGAAATGAAAAGTGGAAGGCAGCTGGTAGTGCCCATGTGTGGCTGACCTAAGAGAGAGAGAGAGAGTGAGAGAAAAGAAAGAGAAATTAGGTTTTTCTTTCTCCCCTCTCCCCTCCGTCGACCGAACGCATCCCCCATCTTCTTCCTTTTCTTCAAACCTCCATGGGAGCGGAAGACCGAGAAGCGAAAGCAGCTGCCGTCATCGCCTCTCGCCACCGTCGTCGCCCACCGAAGCCGGAGCCGCCGCCGCTGCTCCGCGGTTGGCCGCACCTCACCGCACGCCCTTCGCCCATCTTTCTTCCCCATCTCTTTTCATCTTTTCGAAGCCTGCAAGTTGAAGATCGAACGGAAAGCGGCTCGCACGGGTTTGGAGCCGACAGCACCGACGTCGCCGGGAGCCGCCGCACACCGCCTCGCGGCCATCCGTCTCCTGCTCGCCCGCTTGAACGCCGTCCACCCTCTCGTCTTTCGCTCCGTTCGGCTTGCTCGGGGTTCCGGATCCGGGAGGACACCGGAGTTGGGGCAACGCGGCGCGTTCTTGGACCGGAGCTGCCGCGCATCGCCGCCCGCGCGGCGCCGTGCGCTCCGCCGTTCTCCGCTCGGCTCGGCCTCCCTCTCGCCCGCTCGGCCGTTCCCTCATCCTGGAAGCTGCCGTGCGATCCAGGCCCTGTTTTGCCTCTGCTCGGTCCCGTTCGGCCACCTACGGCCGCCGGCCAACCACCTCCGGCCACCGTCGACCCCGCCGGAGCTCCACCTCGCCCTTAGCCGCCCTTGGCCTCCTCAATCGGCCCGGAACGGCCCTCAACCAGCAACGCACAGAGTGCAGAAAATGGGTATCGCAGAGGGTTTTGGCCCGTTTTGGCCGCCTTCCCGAGCCTGGATGCTCGACCCGCTTTGGGGAAAGTCGATCCTCACGTCGAGCCCGTCGTTTTGAGTGAGTTTTACTCACGAATGCCTTCTTAGTTTTCTAATTACGCTTAAAGGTTGATTAGTGTTAATTAAGTGTAATTAGGTTGTTAGATTAGAATTGATTAGTGATTATTAGTTAATTGATTTGCATATTAGTTGTGTGATTAGTGTAATTAGATAGAGAATTGCCTGTAGTATTTATTGGATGCTTCTTGGGATTTTTCCCGTCCCTTATCAGATGTTAATTAAGCGATTCGGGCCTAATTGGAATGTTTAGGAATTAAATATTAATTTTCGAAATTAATTATTTAATTATTTATTTTCCGGAAATTAACCTTGGGATGGCCAGTGACCGGGATTTTATGCTGATGATGGTGGCGCAAACCGTTTATTTAATTGAGCTTCCTATGGTGCTAAATTGGAATTATTGTGTTTATTTATTTATTTTTCGGAATTAAATTAATTAATTATTTATTTTCCGAAAATTCAACTTGGATGGCCAATGACCGGAATATTATGCTAACGACCGTGGTGAAGTCCGTTTATTTAATCGGGCTTTAATTTGAGTTAAATTGAATTTTTAATATTCATTAATTAATTATTTTTCGGAAATTAAGATTGAGATGGTTGATGACCGAAATCTCGTGCTAATTGTCGTGGCGCAGTCCGTTTATTTATTTGAGCTCTACGTTGTATGAAATTAAATAAATTGTGATATTTTAGGGATTTACCCTGAATTGATTGAAATTGAGTGAAATTGAATGATTGATTGGTAATTGGCCGAGTATGGCTAGTTAGCATTTGTACTGCCTTGTTGAGCTGTAAGTGGAGAGAGCGATGAGAGCTAACTGAGAATTCTATTGGCTGAGATCGATCAAGTGTGAAGTATAGACAGGCGTGGTTCGGTGATAAAGTACATCACTGTGCGAAAACGGCGCCTTAAAGAACGCACGTAGACTGTCTATGACTTATGGTAGGCGTGGTTCGGTGATGAGGAATATCACTGTGTGAAAATGGTGCCTTAAAGAACGCACGTAAACTACCTATGAATCATGACAGGCATGGTTCGGTGATGAAAGACATCACTGTGCGAAAACGGCGCCTTAAAGAACGCACGTAGACTGTCAGTGATTTGTGACCTATGACGGGCGTGGTTCGGTGATGAGGAGTATCACTGTGCGAAAACGGCACCTTAAAGAACGCACGTAGACCGTCTGATACTTATGTCACCTTGGCGGAAACGACGCCCGAGAGCATTGATGGAGCTCTGTGACTAAGTGTACTATTGGAGGTTATGTGGGATGGAGTGGATGACCTAGAAATGATTTGACTGACTTGTAATCAACTAGGTCGATTGATCGATGATTCGATCTGAGTGTGATTCAATGTGATTGATCACTGCCTTGATTTGATGTTGCGAGTTGATTGATTGAATGGAAATGACCGTGAGTGGTCTTGTTGGCGTGTAATCGATTAAGTCGATTAGATCGATGCTTCGATCTGTGATGTTATTGCTTGAGTGCCTATTTGAATTGTGCTAATATGCGGTGGAATCGAGGCCAAGGTAAGTCCTCGACTCATTTTGTGCATAGGCAGCCCTAAGGTGTATTAGTTTACTAATCGGGTCTTAAGGGGTAGAACTTGCTGAGACGTTGTCTCAGTGGTTATTGAATAACCATTTCAGGACCCGGATGAGGAGCTTAAGGATGAGGAACTTGATGAGGAAAACCCTGATGAGGAACCCGAAGAGGAGTATCAGAAGGAGAACCCCGAGAATGATCCAGAGTAGGATCCTGATGACGTTTGCTATAGAATCAATTTGAATAGAAACCAGTTGTTTTAGTATGGCTTGTATATGATCATAAGGATGTGGTTTTCAAGTTCAGGTTTCTAGTCCTACCTGTATATCCCATTGCTTTATTGTCTGGGGATTTTTATAACTGCTTTCGCATGTGCTATTGGAAAGGACAGGGTCGGCGATATGTAGTTATGGGGATATCGCATAATAAAAGCGACCAAGCTAGAAGGATGGTCACGTGACTGAGAGTCGGGGCGTGACACCAAAGAGGGAGCAACACTTAGAGCTAGGAGAGCGAGGGTAGAAATAAACTTACAGGAGTCGTTGGAGATAGGCAAACTGATTTGTATTGATAGAAAAACCTTATGGCTAGATTTTCGCTATGAACGGCTATCCAATTTCTGCTATTCTTGTGGCAAGCTAGGACATTATGCAATGTATTGTAAGGACTTTCCTTTTGACGAGGCAAAACTAGAAGGCAAAGACAAGATGACCTATGGCCAATGGTTACGTGCGAAGGTTAAAGAACATAGCCCTTATTGGCTGACCTTTTATAATCCGCAGGAAAAATCAGCGCAAATTGAAGAAACTGTACCTGAAACACCTCCCTCTTCAACCCAGCTTGTTCCTTTACTGCCTCCAACTGCTCATGTCGAAGTAGTGCCCTTGATGAAACTAGCAATCCCAATCAGTCCTTTCACTACAGCGCCACATCAACAATGCCATTAGGATGAAATGCTACAGGGGACCTCTCCCACCACTACGCTGATACCTGTAACAGCAAAAATGAAAGGGATTCAGACCCAAACTATGGATTTACTGTAACCAAAGAAGCTTAAAAGTACAAGATTTACTCCTAAAGTGGGTGTTGCCAAAAAGTTTAAAATGCATAATCCCCATGAGATGAGGAGTATGACACAAGAGAATCTCGATGAAGCACATCTATTGGACACAACAGTTTATGCAGCAGAGGAAGCGGGACAGTGGGCTATGGTGGTTGGCCCTCAACAGCCACCCACCCACAAATGAAGTTGATTAGCTGGAACTGTTAGGGTTTGGGTAATTCCCTGACAGTTCAAGCTCTTAAGGCTATAACGGCCAAGGAAAAGCCTAACATTGTATTTTTAATGGAAACAAAGAACCAAGAGCTAGTGCTTCAACGTATTTAGCATCGATTATATTTCCTCAGCTCTCATTCAATAACCCAGTAGGGCTAGCTGGAGGAATGTCAGTTTTTTGGAATGACCAGATCTCCTTAAGTATGGTTTGGTCTACGCAGGACTTTTTTGATATGATTTGCAGGGATGTGATGAATGTCAAAACTATGCGCATACCTCTATTCATGCCCTTGCCACCTATTGAACATGCAAAATCTTATGGGATGAGTTACGACAGATAAGCAACTCCAATACTTTACATTGGGTTTGTGCTGGTGATTTTAATGAAATTATCTATCCGTGGGAAAAGGTAGGAAAGAGGTTAACAGACCCTTATAGACTACTTTCGTTTTGAGCCGTCCTAAATGACTGCTCTCTCATGGAAATAGGTAACAAGGTTTGTGCTTTTACTTGGATGAACAATCGTGAAGGGGATGACCTAGTGAAAGAACGCTTGGATCGGGTGATGTGCACTTTGGATTGGCGCTTTATGTTTCCTGAAGCTGAAGTTTTTGCATTGCCTGCTTTGGGATCTGACCACAGTCCCTTACTATTAAACACTTCAGCAACAAATAGAAAACGACGCAGGCCTTTTATTTTTTAAGCCTTTTGGAACTAGAGCCATGAATGCCGTGAGACCATTGCCAAATCATAGAATTCAGAACAGGTGCAAGATTCTGCTTTGATGCCTAAATTAAAGGCTATTTCTATAGCTTTGGTTAAGTGGAGTCGCTCAAAATTTTCAAAGGGCCATCTTAAGGTGACAGCCTTGCAACAACTTCAAAATCTCATAAACCAACCGCATTGCAACTTTGATAAAGTGACAGCATCTAAATTGCAAGAGGAAATCGGGTGAATATGGCAACAAGAAGAACAGTATTGGGTTATGCGTTCTAGGATTAACTGGTTGAGATGGGGTGATAAAAACACAAAATTTTTCTACGCTAATACCATTCAACAGAGGCAAAGGAATAGAATTAGTATGTTGTAGGACGACAACCAAAACTGGGTGCGTGACCCTCATACTTTGCAAGAGATGACGTCCGCCTTCTTTTCAAGATTATATACAACAGTGGGTTATTGCAACTACGGATCTATCCTAGATCAATGCCCACAAGTTGTTACAAAAGAGATGAATGACCAATTAACAACTTTGGTCACTTGTGAGGAGGTTCACAAGGCAACTTTCTAGTTGGGGACTACAAAGGCTCCAGGCCCAAATGGCTTGAATGGCCTTTTTTATCAGACTCACTGGGATGTCATTCAAGATGATCTTCTTCTAGCAGTGCAAGATTTCTGTAGGTCAGGGGTGATGCCCACTGCTCTCAATAGGACCATTATTGGTTTGATCCCTAAGATACCACACCCGAAACAACTAGACCAGTACTGCCTAATCAGCCTATGCAATTACACATATAAAATTATTTCTAAGGTACTTGCCAAATTGTCTGAAACCTTGGCTACCTGATCTGATTTATATGGAATAGTCTACTTTTGTGAGTGGTCGCCAAATTCAAGATAATATTTTACTTGCTCAAGAGGTATTTCATCAAATTAAGATTCGAAAATGGAAGTGAAACTTCAATGCAATCCTCAAGACGGATATGCAAAAGGCGTACGACAGAGTTGAATGGGATTTCTACTCAAGTTGGGATTCCATCCAAGATGGGTACAGTGGGTGATGCAATTTATAACATCTTTCAGTGTCAAATTCAATGGCGAGCAACTAGGTTATTTCCATCTGTCACAGGGCCTTCGGCAGGGCGATCCTCTCTCCCCATATATTTTCATCTTACTGGCGAATGCCTTATCAATTCTTATTAACCAAGCTGTCAACATGGGGCACATCAAGGGTATTAAGTTAAACAAGTGGTGTCCTACCCTCTCCCATCTATTTTTTGTTGATGATGCAATTTTCTTCTTAGATGGTAACATTCAGGAATGCCGCTAGAACCTCGCTAATATCTTGAATTAGTATTGTGTAGATACGGGTTAGGCTATTAATTGTAACAAATCTGGAATGTTTTTCAGTAAACATTGTCCTTTGAGACTACAGGAAAATTTGGCGCAGGAGTTTAGAATACTAGTGCTTCAACGGTATGGTAAATATTTGGGTATACCATCTAACTGGGGGCGTTCAAAATGGGAGATGTTTTCTTGGATTTTGGGGAGAGTAAATGCAAACTTGGAGAGATGGAAAGAAAAATTAATCTCAAAGGGTGGTAAGGAAATTCTACTTAAGTCTATTGTACAAGCATTCCCACAGTATGCCATGTCTATTTTTAAACTTCCCCTGTCTCTTTGCAAATCAATTGAACAAAGCATCGCTAGGTTTTGGTGGCGGACCGATAATAGCAAATTAGGAATTCATTGGCAGAAATGAGAAGCACTTAAGAGCAGCAAGGACAATGGTGGCCTAGGTTTTCGTGATCTTATAGCATTTAACAAGGCTATGCTTGGGAAGCAAGCCTGGTGTTTAATCCAACATCCACTATCGTTATGGAGTAGAATCTTCAAAGGCTTGTATTTTCATTCAAAGGATTTCCGATCTGCGGATAGAGGAACTCGGCCATCCAAGGGTTGGAAGAGCCTTCTGCTTGGTAGGGATTCAATTTTACTTAATCTTAGATGGTCAATTGGTGATGGGAAAACGATCAGCATCCATGAAGATAGGTGGTTACTTATAAGGATTCTCAATGGACTTGCATCAAGAGAAGATCCTATGTTAGTGGCTGACCTTGTTGATCCAATCCACCACACTTAGAACATTCCCCTTCTCCACTAGTTTTTCGATGATCGAGTCATAGCAGAAATCCTTACCATTCAAGTAAGATCTCTCTATGCCAATGATCAATTAATTTGGACGGCCACAAAACATGGCTGTTACACTGTGAAAAACAGTCACCATGCTCTCACCAATATAGCTAGCAACTAGAGCAGCAACAAGGCCTCGACATCATATTAGAACCCCAGGATGTTATGGTGAAGAATCTAGACAATGAAAATAGCCCCAAAATTCGTACCTTCCTATGGTTTGTTTGCCACAATGCACTAGCAACAAAAGCAAATCTATTTCAACGACACATTATCACAGATCCAATTTGCAACCTCTGTCATCACCACACTCCAGAAACCCTAGAGCATTTATTTATGTTCTGTTTGTGGACTCATGGCGTTTGGTCTTACCCTCAACTCAATATCAAGCCATCGCCTCACACAGTGCAAAGAATAGACGCATGGCTCACAGAGAGGGTTACAACACCGAAACTCTTACTTGGTCTGGAGACCATTGCCAATGTCTCATGGCAAATTTGGAGGGCGCGTAACAGCCTCATTTTCCATCGTCAACAGCCGGATCCAACCTTTGCAGTGGAGGCAGCTTTAGCACAGACCTGTATCTCTAAGCTATTTGCTTGAAACCAAATGCGAACAGGGCAATCTGTTTTGAATCCTGAACAGCTATGGAGGCCACCAGATCTGGGAATCTTGAAAATCAATATCGTGGAGCTTATTAGCCTGGCAGCACAGAAGGATCTATGGCTTGTGTATGCTGTGATCACCATGGTCAACTTACAGATGTTTTCTCCAAACGATTCCTAACCGCTTCCCTACAAGCGAAGATCTAGGTGCTTACCTTCACTCTTCACCATTTGCTGCAGCAAGGCTTCAACAACGCACATCTCTTGATCGAATCGAATTGCCTCACCCTAGTCAAAACTATGTGAGATGGCAGATCGCTGACATGGGAAGATCATGCCCTGTTTGCAGAAGCCGCCGATTTGTGTTCCCATTTCCCTAATCTTCGCCTTCGACATTGTAGGCATGAAGCGAATGTGGTAGCAGACTGGGCCACAAAGGCCCATGGTAGTGCAGCCTTGACCCACAATTGGATTGTTTCCCCTCCTTTTTTATCTACTAGATCTGGTTTACGCTCATTCTATAGCCTTGAGTTGTAAGTGTTCTATAACCTGAATACAATCTTCCTTTTCGACAAAAAAAAAAAAAAAAAAAAAAAATTCCCTAGAAGCTACCAAATTGAGGAAGAAAAATAATCGTATACAAAGAACGGTTCACAAAACCGATGAATCAAATGATGTGGCAAAATATTATTGAGTGTTGAATATAGTTCACCTATTTAAAAAGCTTGGTTGCAACTTACCTTATTTGTTTATATACCAAGTTTGTAAATCAATTTTAGCACGCCTAATGATTGCGCTAGCCAGCTTCAGGGGTTTTACAAATATGGCTGATTAATTGTCTAAAAGAGATTATTGCAATTTTTGCATGAACAGTGCCATATTTATTAAAATTGGTTCACGAAATTCATATGTTACATGATAGTACATACTAGAAAGAGGGGTTTAAATAGGTGACTCTTGCTCAACTGCCGATAAGAGTTTGCCGAATCATTCAAAATGGCAACTTTGTAAATCAATCTTAGCATATTAGCTATTGTTATATACCTATGCTCACCAAATCATATGAGAATGGAAATTGTATAACCAAGCATTAAGGACTGACAACAAGGTTGTCACCATCATAGGTTGAAGGCATGATAGCCCAAAAAAAGGAAAAGAAATGGTGGAAATTGCTCCATGAACCTTCTGTTATGATGAGTTGGAAATTTTTTGAGCCAAACATCACCAGTAAAAGTCCACAAAGACCATGACTTTCCAGGAACCGGTATAACGCATATTGATGCACCAATCAACAGGCATGAAACCCTAATAGATCTTGAGTTCTTGAGTTGGTACATGTCTATTCTACTGTGTGATGGTTGTAGAATCAACGCGCTAGACCTTTGTCGCGACCCAATTTTTCGGGGGTGAACCACCTAGGATTTTGGGTAATGGATTGTTAAGCCTAGACTTAACTCGGGCTCTCCCAAGCCCATACCAATTCGCGATTTTCGGTTCAAGTTCTTAACATGCAATTGATTTTCAATTAGGAGTCGCCACTAATCTATTTTTGGTGGGTCGATTAGAAACCCAAGTAAAATAACGGGAGAATTATTTTACTCCTACGAACAGAGAGGCCCCATGGATGCGACTTGGTTACGCTAATTCTCTAACGCCCTTTCGGTACCTTTCTTTTTATTTTGAAAAATGTTTGGCAAGCGGTTGGATTGATTTTAAACTAATTCCCTAATATGTGAGGTGTTCAAATGCGGTGCAAACCACCAATTTAACACTCAAGTAAAGCAGAAAAATAAATTGCAGGACTTACCTTAAAGCAACGAAAAGCATCTATGATGTTAAATTAAAATCCACATCAACAACCCTAGATATGGTTTCTAATTAACACGCAATTTTTGTTTTGTTTTCACTTAATTAATGAAAATCATGCAATATGCAATGCATGCCACTAATTTAACATGAAATGATATGACATGGCAACATGACTTAGCTATATGACCTAAGCAATATGACATAACTAAGCATGTAGTCTACCCTAAGCATGAGATGATTTATTCTAAACAATTTTTTATATTTTCTATGAGATTCGAAATTAAAGAAATGCAATATTTAAATATGCAATCTAAATTAATCTAATGACTGACAATTTCTAATTAAATTGACCTAACAAGAATCACTAAATGACGTACATTGTATGAGCATAATTCTATATGACGTGCACATAGTTTTTATTTTCTTAATAAGCATGCAATCTATTTAGGAGAAATGATCTAAACCTATAATATGCAATCCTAACATGCAATGACGTGCAAAGAATGCCCTAATTCTACATGACATATGCATGATATTTTTATTTTATTTTTATAAAATTCGAAATTTAAAATTGCCACATAACTAAACATGCAACTAACATCCTAAACGAATGCATTTTTTTGGATTTTTCATTTTTTCAAAAATTCGAAATAAAATACCTATTATGAGTATGCAAACCCTAAAACTACATTTTTTTGATTTTTTTTAAAGAAAACTAATTTAAGTAACACCACAGCAAATCGCCCTATATTGATACCTAAATCGATTTAACCATATCTCGAAGCGTATGAGATCGGGTTGATCAATTTCACATAAATCACTTAATCGAATCTCGGGAGATCGGATTGGCATTTTAAAGTAATTGCGAAATCAGATTTGAAATAAAATCGATAACAATCACTAATTTTAAAATTTCATATCATGGAATTTCATTTCACATTAAAGGAATAATTACACTAAAAAGATAAAATAAAATAGCAAAAATAATAAAACAAAAATAAGATAAAGAAAATACCTAAATTTTCTTTTTTTTCTCTTTTTTTTTGAAAAAAGAAAAAGAAAAATAAAGCTGGTGGCCGGCCCGGCGAGGGAGAGCTCGTCGGCTAGGGTTCCGGTGAGGGAGGCAGGGGCGGCACGTCGGCGGCGCGGCACCGGGGCTTCAGGATCGGCGAGCAGGTGTCGCGGGGCTGTGTGGCGAGGAGCTCTGGCGTTTGGATCTCGGTTCCGCAACGACGGCGACTTCGCGAACAGAGCAGGAGCGGCGAATCGAGCCTACTGGACGTCGGCGCAGAGGAGGGTCGCGGGCCTGGCTACCGGATGCAGGCGCGAGATCTGTGGGTCGCGGATCTCGGGCGAGGCGGGACTGGGTCGCGACGACGGAGAGAGATCTGCTACAGGAGGCGCTCGGGTTGCAGCTGCGAAGATCGGATCGGGGCTACCGCGGGGACCTCGGATCTGCAAGCGCGGTGGTCTTCGGCTGAGGCGGAACGCGGTGAGACCAGAGGGAGCGGCGGCAGCGTCGGGGAAGGGCAGCGGCGTCCGGGGGTTCCTGTTGCAGGCGCGGGTAGAGACGAGACGGAGGCGGCGGGTCGCGGGCCAGAGCAGGCGGCAGCGTGTCATCGAGGCTCCGGGGGCTTGGCGTCGGGGCGGCGCAGGTCGACGGGGCTCGCGGACGGAGATTGGCGACGGCGACGGCGGGGTTCGACGGTGACAGGGCCGGCGAAGGCCCTCCCCTGCGAGGAAGATGAACAGTCGCGCAAGGGGAGGGCTTTTCTTTTCTTTTTCTCTTTTTTTTATTCCTCTCTCCACCCACTTTTTCACCTTTTGCTCTCTTTTTTACCGATGGAAAGGACCCCCCGAAAAACCACCATCTACCGAAGGAAAAGAAGAGTTTTCTTTTGTGCTTTTGTTTTCTCCCCCAAGAACAAAACGGAAGAAGCTCCCCTCTCTCGTGCTTTTCTCTCTGGATTTCTTTTTTCTTCAATATGGCCGAATGTCTCAATTGCGTGGCCTTTGTTTTTTTTCACTGTACGCAACTCTTTTATACACCCAAAAGAATGTATCTTTGCGGTATATCTCATTGCCAATTTCGTTCATGTAAAATTCCATTGAATATATTATTTCACCCCGCAATATTTTTTGCATATCGATAAAAAAATTCCCCTTTAGCAAAAAAATCGCATCTCCCAAAGTATATTACCTAAATATGAAAAATCTTAACAAAATATAACAAAATAAAAAAAATAAAATTTTCCTAAACTATATGCCATGTGATTATGATTTTTTATTTTTTTATTTTTATTTTTTATTTAACAAAAATTAACCCCAAAAATTTAGGTGTCAACAACCTTAAAGGCCTTGACTCCTTGAGCATTGAAGTGTGTACTCGACAAGGACCTTGACTTGTTCATGGATATGTACAAGATCCATCCATACATGCATCCGGTTTAATTTCTTCTTCTTCTTTTTCTGTTTTTTTGGCTGGTATGCTGATTCAGTTCTGATTGATTCGTATAACCACCAAATTTAGAGATTCACATGAGCAAAATATTCTTGGTGACGGATACGATGATAAGGTTTCAAAGGTGCTCATTGTAGGGGACCATGCACAGAGGGTGGAAGAAGGGCGATTGTCAACTTAAAATGCAGTGCAAGAAAGGATTTGATTGCACAACCACAGGACCCCCATCATTTTTCTCTCTTTATTATGTGTATTTCTGTTATTTTCTTTGGCCAAAAAATGACTATTGTTGCTACCTGCATTCAATTTGGTTAATCTTAACCACCAAAAGAAGCGTGCCCCATGTTTAGGTGATAGCGTTGTACCGTTGTCCCACAGAAGCTAACCCTTTCTCGTTGCTAAATAGTGTCCTTATTACACAAATCTTTTAAGAGGATAATAAAGACTGTTACAATTTCAATGCACTGAACTTTTTCACAGTAGGTGTAACGAATGCTTTGGAAGGCAAGAATTTCTTATAATAAAATATACTTAACAAGTATGTTGAGAGAACTCGTTAACATGATAAGACACAGAAGGCAGTGTTCTTATAATAAAATATACTTAACATGATAAGACACAGAAGACACAGAACTCTTATAATAAAATATACTTAACATGATAAGACACAGAAGACACAGAACTCGTTTACATCACGTAAGATAAGTGTGAAAATTACCCCACTTGGTGAAAGTGAAGTGAAAATGAAATTGTTAAACTATTTAGGACCAAATGCTATAAGTAAAAGGTTTAAGATTGAATTAACCAGCGTACAATAGATGTAGGGTTTTTTGGACAATTTTTCGCCTTTCTTATGCCCTTTTTCTCTTTTGTATTTGGTGAAGTTGATCCAATTTTTGTATGCTTCTGGATTCAGTTGTAAGAGTTAAAGAAAGCATTTCTACTTCTTGGCATGCATGAGATATTCTTAAAGAAATTATATTTTAAAAATGCATGCATATGGAATGAATATGGAAAATTGTCAAAAAAGTCCTAAATTTATTGCACGCAATAAGTTCTAGACCTTTTAATTTTGTCAATTAAATCCTAAATTTTTTCACGTTTTGCCAATTGAGTTTATCTGGTCAGTGTGGCATGGTCAACATGGATGCTTGCTAACAACTAATATTAATGTGGACAAATCTTAATATTATTTTAAATATTTTAAATAAATATTTTAAATTTTTTCTCTTTTTCTTCAATAATTTAATTTAATTTAATTTATTTTTAATTTTTCCTTTTTACCTTTTTCCCTCCATCGGCCACTGCTGGGCATGATTGCCAAAGGTTGTTGACCTTAGATGAGGGCTGCCCTCACCAAATCAGGGGAGGATGTCGGTTATCCTCGGCTGCCTAGGCAAGGGCTGCCCACCTCGGCCATGTGAGGGAGACCCTCACTAGGGGCCGATGAGCACAACCCTTTCCTCCCTCCCTTCCTCCCTCCCCAACCAAGGCAACCCTTGCCTGAGGCGGGCGACTTTCACTAGTCATTGACAAGGTGCAACGATGGCTAGTGGAAAGAAAAAGGAAAAAAGAAAGAAGAAAAATATAAGAAAAAATGAAAAAGAAGGAAAGAGAAGAAAAAAAGGAAAAAAAAAAAAGATAAATGTTTAGGGAATAAATATTAATTTTTTATTAAAAATTGTCTATGTCATAGCTGGTTGTGCCACGTAGAACTGCCAATGTCCACGTCAGTGATTTTTGGCAAAAATTGGTCAAATGGACTTAGTTGGCAAAATATGAAAAGATTTAGGATTTAATTGGTATGATTAGAAATTTATGACTAAATTGGTAAATGTGTAATAGAATTAGGACTTTTGGGATAATTTTCACAGACCAAAGGCCAAAGTTCTTCGTCATTATTGAGTTCTTCATCATTAGAAGATGGACTCCGTCTATCCCGATTGAGATACTATGGCTGGTGACATCGTTATTGACTCGACTTGGAGCAGTACAAAGGCCAAGTTTCTTCTTCGTGCGTGTGGGGAGGGTTTGAACTATTCGACCATTAATGACAATCGACAGAAACAAGCTTGGCTGGGTTTAAATTGGACTCGGTTGATGAAGTCTTTGAAGGACCTGTTCAATCGTGAAAGATCATTAAAAGAGAAAGAAAGTAATCTAGATGAAATGATGAATGCGGAACAAAACATTGGATGTAGAATAAAGGGCTAATCATCCTGACACTGACCTATTTAATAGTTCGAATTATGTATATGTAGATCCGTTCACTAACCATGTCTATTCTATAAACGATTTTGAAACAGCATGAAGGGATTAGCTCCACGTTATTTAAGTGTCTTCCCATGGCAGGCTGGGAATCGCCATTGCTATCCCAAAATGTAGGATATCAAGTTTATGAAAATTTACCTCACAACAAATATTTTTTTATGCCAATGTTGATTATAATTGACGAGTTACAAGTAATTTATTTATTTCATCTCGGCTATTAATTAATATCCTTTCCATTTTTTTTCCTCGTAAACATTGGTAGGCTGCATCTGTATTAATCTTAGTAGGAGCTTGCCTTAAGGAACCATGCTCATTAGTCCTTCTTATCAATGTCTTCAGCATATATCCCTTGCTGTTTTCAACTTCTTTTTAGAATGCATTCATCAAATTTAATCAAGTTTTTAAAACAGATTGATTATTTAAATGATATTCACAGATCTTTTCCAGCATGAGACACAGCTCGATCGACAATTATATGAACTCTCTGTCTAAATACATACTTGACCTTTAGATCGGAGAAAGTCAAACAGGATGCGTCTAACTTGACCCTCTTTCGCTGCAAAAAGTATACAAACACAACAGAGAGTGTATAATCAGGAAAGTGGAGAAGAAAACGTGTCAAAATTACTTAAATCAATTACTTCTGTTTTTGTATATATAGCCTTCAACAAAATCCGGCCAAAATTGGCTAGAAATGACTAGATTAGCACAACGTAAAAATGTTTAAGACTTAATTGGCTCCAAAAAAAGTTTATGATTAAATTGGCACAAATGCAAAAGGTTTATGATTTTTTAACACTTTTCCCTTAGCCAAATCATTAAGTATGGAAATTTTGTAAATCAATTTTAGCATATCAACTATTATTATTTACTCGTGCTCACGAACCACATCAGACAAGGAGACAAAGTATAACCATACATTATAAAGGACAAAATCGATTGTTGTCATCAACATCATATGTTGAAGGCATGTTAGTCAAAAGAAGAAAACATAAAGGTGGAAAATTGCTTTATGGACCTTCCTTCACGATGAGTTAGAAACCTTTTTGGGCCAAATATCACCAACAAAAGTCCCCCGAGAGTATGACTTCCCAGGAACCATTGTAACGCGTATTGGTGCGCCAATCAACAGACATGAATCCCCCAAAAGACTTCGAGTTCTTGACCAGGAACCTGTCTATTCTATCGTGTAGCTATGATCTGATGATGGCAGCAAAACACGCCAAACCCCAGAAGACCTGGACTTCTTCAGATTTTAATTGCACACTTGACGAAGACCTTGACTTGGGGATGGATATGAAGATGATCCATCCATGCATGCATGCTGATTTAAGTTCTTTTCTTGTTTTGGGCTGATTTGCTGGTTTAAATTTTAATCGAATAGTAAAATCATGAAATTTAGAGATTCGCAATATTCTTCTAGATGGATATGGTAATAAGGGTTTCAAAGGTGCTCATTGTAGGGGACCATGCACAAAGGGTGGAAAAGGGCAAAGGCCCTATTGTCAACTTATAATGCAGTGCAAGAGAGGATTTGATTGCATAAGTACACAATAAGAAACATGCCCCTTGTCATGGTGACAGCGTTAATGCCGTTGTCCCGCAGAAGCTAACCCTTTCTCGTTGCTAAAAAGCGCCCTTAGGACACATATTTTTCGAGAGTTAAAAAATAAATATGACAGTTTCCAATGCACCGAATGGGTATTCAACGCTTTGGAAGTCGAGCATTTCTTATAATAAAATATACTTAGCAAGTGTATCGTAGCATAATAAAAGACGTATAAGACAACCTTATTGGTGGGGTCAATAGCCATGCTCCATAGTGTCAAGGGATGGATCCTTATCACATTACGCAAGATAAGTTGAAAGATGACTCCCCACCTAGGGCAAGCGAAGTGAGAATGAAAACCCGAATATGGTGCTTATGACAATATGATCCCTATATATTTCTACCAATAAACATACAAATTCTACTGATATATGTGAAAGATTTATCATTAAATTGACAAACTGTTAAAAGACTTGGAATAAAATTGGCACAACTGAAATGTTGAGGATCGAGTTGGCCGACGTATAATAAATTTATGACTTTCTAGATAATTTTCTCATTCCTTATACTTTTTTTGTGTGTAATTTGTTGAGGTTAATCCAATTTTTGTATGCTTCTGGATCATTTGTGTGAGTTAAAGAAAGCATTTCTACTTCTTGGCATGCATAAGATATTCTTAAAGAAATTACATTTTAAAGGTGCATGCATATGGGGAAAAAAAAATCTTTTGGCTCCATCTATTCTTATTGAGAAACTATGGCAGGTCACACCGTTATCAAGCCGACTTAAATATGCAGTACAAAGGCCAAGTTCTTCTTCGTGCGTGGGGGAAGGGATTGAACTATGCGAACATTAATGGCAATTGACAGAAACAAGCTTGACTCAGTTTAAACAGGACTCGGTCAATGAAGCGTTTGAAGGACCTGTTAAATCGTGAAAGATCATTAAAAGGGTGAGAACGTATGATAGATGAATTGTTGAATGTGGAACAAAGGGTTGATCATCTTGACATTGACCAATTTAATAGTTTGAATTACGTATATACAAATTAAATCCAGGCATGATCCGTTTACTGCGATTTTGAAATGGCATAAATGCATAAGCTCCATACTATCTAAGAGTCTTCCCATGGCAAGCTGAAAATCGCCATTGCTATTGCAAAATGTACAATACCGAGTTTATGAAAATATACCTTATAACACATTTCCATGCTACTGTTAAGTTCCTGCGACTTATTTCAGGCTTTCTGCTTTGGTCAAAATGTATGTTCATTATGATTGTAGAAGTTACAAGTGATATATCTCATTTCGTCTCAGCCGTTAAGTAATATCCTTCTCATTTTTCTTTTTCTCGTGAACATTGGTAGGCAGCATCTGCATTGATCTTAGCAGAAGCTTGCCTTAAGGAACCATTCTCGTTATCCTTTTTAGCAATGTCGTCAGCATATATCCCTTGCCGCTTTCAACTTCTTTTAGCATGCACTAATCAAATTTAATCAGGTTTCTAAAACATATTGATAATTTACGTGATATTCACAATCTATTCTAGCCCGAGACACAGAAGGATCGACAATTATATGAATTTTCTGTTGGAAAAATATGCTTCGAAATTGAGTAGTACAATGAAATCGGATCGAGTAAAATAACTCGGACTTTGAGGCGTGATATCACTTTCTTTAAGGATTTATTTACCCCACAACGTTGCTAATGGTCACTGGTAAAAATCCTCCAGGATACAACAAAGTCTCGGATGAGAATACTAAATAGCAATTCTAGTATTTCTCCAGGGTCTCTCTAAGAAACAATAAAAAAATTAGCTGCAGTTTTCAGAAAGAAGACTCGAAAAATGACCACACTATTCTTTCCGAAAAATGACAAGTATATATATGAAACAGTCTTGCAACTCTTTGTGAAAATTGCGAACAAACACGTCTTGAGAAAATTGTTCGGATAAACAAATGCGACTCTTCGGAAGAAGTCGAAAACGAACAATTGCAATCCTTCGGAAAAATTAAAACCGAATAAGTAATTTTCCAAAGATTGTCTTGAAAAGACACAAATAAAATTCGGAATAATTTTTTTTTAAAAAAATAGAATCTCGAATTTTCATTTATATTTCATTTCCGAAATTCTCAAAAGGGAAATCCCACATTTTTAAACTGACCATCATACTCCCACCTTTTCTATGTGGGACAAACTAAAAAGCACTCATTTTGTTTTAACAAACAAAATTCCAACATTTTCTGCCTAAATACATACTGCATGAATGATTTTTAGATAGGTGATAGGCAAACTGCTAAACTGAGTGGGGCCACCCTCGCTCCATTAACGGAAGTGACGTCTTCAAGTTGCAGTCGAAATTCAAACAGAAAAAGTCTACCTAGAGCATTTTTCGCTGCAAAAAAGTGGAGGAGATAACGTAAGTGTCAAGCTTGCTTAATTAGTTATTTCTGTATTTGTATATATAGCTCTCTGCAGGCATACCTTCTCATGTTCATGTTCAAGAAGATGTCATCCATGAACTTCCCTTATTCACAGTTCCTTCTGATTCCAGCAATTAGTCTCATCCTTCTTCTTGTCTTTCTCTATTACACTCCGTTCAATGGAAATCACGATAATCCTGTTTCCGACCCCTCTTTTTCTTGCAACAGCCTCAAAATTAGACCATCATCGTCTGCAGTTAATGAGCTTCTCTCGACCTCCACGTATAAAAGCAGTTCGAGACATAACACCAGCCGTATCAAAGTGAGTATCGTCATGTGTATCATTATGTAATCTATTTTGTATTACCACTTTATAATGTCTATTTTAATGTTTGTGGGTTAACAAGGGAAGTTTTTCTGGCGCATGTAGAAGAAGAGTAGTTTAGATCGAATTCGAAGACGATCTGGCTCAAGCCCGTGCGGCGATTCGGAAAGCCATTCGGTCCCGGAGCTATGTTTCCAACAAGGAAGAGACCTTCATACCCAGAGGAAATGTGTATAGGAACCATTACTCCTTTCATCAGTTAAAAGTCCTACACTCTCTAGAGTTCCCTTAGAAAACACAGCTCTTATTTTATATACGTTTGAGTATATATTAATCTTCATGATTTATGTCAAGTGCATGCATGCATGCCTAACACAGCTTTTCTTACCGTACTTCTGGATTACTGGGACAGAAGCCACATAGAGATGATGAAGAGATTCAAGATATGGACATACAGAGAAGGAGACCAGCCTTTGGTCCACTATGGACCGATGAGAGGCCTATACGGCATCGAAGGCCAGTTCATCGACGAGATGGAGGACAAGCAGAACCCGTTCAGGGCTCGCCGTCCTGACGAGGCGCACGCCTTCTTCCTCCCTTTCAGTGTGGCCAACGTCATCAACTACGTGTACAAGCCGATCCTCTCCATGAGCGACTACTCACGCGAGAGATTGCAGAGATTCGCGGGTGATTACATTAGCGTCGTAGCAAATAGGTATAGGTATTGGAATCGTAGCGGTGGTGCTGATCATTTCATGGCCTCATGTCATGACTGGGTAAGTAATATCATACTTGTGCCATTCAATGTTTTGAAAATTCTAAATATATTGCATATATGTGGCATTACTAGATAGGGAATTTCTTATTGAATTTAGCTTCATTGCTATCATATAATTCCAATCCGAAATTTTAGGCAAATAGGGTGATAGAAAATTAATATGTACATGACCTGTGGAAGCTCTAAACACCATCTCTTGAGTTTAAAGATGGATTTAAAATAGCCCTTGGAGTTAGAAGGACCGATGAGAGAATAGAGCATTAAATTTTGGAATTTATACCATATTGTATCTGGCGTTTTTTTTTTTTTTGGCCGGTTCATTGTACCTGGCATGGGCAATATATCAAAAGAGGATGCACAGATCTTCATAGCAGTAAATCCATTAAGAAAGGGGTTTTTATTTTCTATGGCTTTGCTAAGGATATAAAAATTACTGGTCAAAGTTATTATTAAATGGAATCTCTTGTAAACTCACCGTGAGGTCCTGCGTTAGATAGCAGCTGTTCAAAGTTTTGAGATATTTGAAGATCAAAAGTCCTTTTATTCTTTTTATGTTATGTAAAAATTCCCTTTGGATAATTTACATAAAAAAAACTCCATTACCAATCCTTTATATATTTTGGTGTTCCTAACCACCCACTAATTTTTGCTCAATCATCTGTTATGGTAACACATAGAAACCATAGTGAAAACTCTGGTTGATCTTTTGAATTGAACCCGCTTCAAGCCAAAATGACTAATCAACCAATCTTGGCATAAAAGTCTTGCTTGTATGTACTTTTTCTTTTTCTTGTACCAGGAAATGTAACTCAATCTTTCTACTTCTAATTTCTAAGCTGTTTTCTTTCACTTGTTATACTTATTTTTAGTGATTGGGTGGAAAAAATTAGTCACCATATAGAAAATACAAGAGATTTATATATTTTCGTGAATTTGTTGTGAGTTGCTTTGTTTTGGGTGTATGAATATTATATTCATATTTCACTATTTTTTTTGTTTTAATTATTCTGTTAAGAGAGTCAAAAGGAGGAAACATAGGTGATGACATTTCATTTATCGCCTATCATTCATCAAATTACTGGAATCGAATATCGATCACCCTTTGTGGATCTTTTCTCAATTGCCACCATTCGCAATTTGACTCTCAGCAACATGTTCATATCTTCATCTCTTGAATTGATCGTTATTCCTGAAGGGTCCAGATATCTCATCAGCCAACCGTGAGCTCTTCAAGAACTTCATCAGAGTCCTCTGCAATGCCAACACTTCAGAAGGATTCAGACCAGAAATAGATGTCTCCATGGCGGATGTCTACTTAACTCGTGGGAAACTCGGCCCTCCTCGCTTAGGGCTAGATCCTAGCAACCGCACAATCCTCGCCTTCTTCGCGGGGGGAGCGCACGGCTTCATCCGTGAACTCTTGCTCGAGCATTGGAAGGACAAAGATGCTGACGTCCAAGTACACGAGTATCTTCCTAAGGGCCAGAACTACACTCAATCGATGGGGAAGAGCAAGTTCTGCTTGTGCCCTAGCGGGTTCGAAGTAGCAAGCCCGAGGATCGTGGAATCGATTTACGCAGGATGCGTTCCTGTGATAATCAAGGACGATTATTGGTTGCCATTCAGCGATGTTCTCAACTGGAGTAAATTCTCAATTCAGATTCCAGTTAAGAAGATAAAAGATATCAAGACGATTTTGCAAGCGATCCCAAATCAAAAGTACGTGAAATTGCAAAAAAGAGTGGTCAAAGTTACAAGGCACTTTGAGTTGCATCGGCTGGCAAAGCCGTTCGATGTGATCCACATGATACTTCATTCCGTGTGGCTGAGAAGGCTAAATTTAAAGCTGGAATAGATTGATTAATCTCTGTCCTTCCTAGTCTTGTAAACAAAAAATGGCATAGCCCATTAGGGCCCGTGGACTTGACACTGCTTGGTAGGGTTGATCGATTTCCAATCAAATCCAATCTTATCCAATCTTATCCGGAAATCCAAGAATCGCACTACGCTTCCCTGTGAAATGGTCCATACCCGCGCAGTTACCAACAAAAACAATGTAAAGAGAGGATTTTTTTTTTTTTTTTTTAACAGAGTGTATATGCTCTCAAATTTCTCGTCCAGTTGAACGAAACAGATGCTTATGTATGGTTAGAGAGAAAGTGGATTCTGTTCTGGTGTCGTCTTCACGGTGTTCGATTCAATTCAATTTGCTGCGTTGAAGCGCTCCATTTTGCTTTACGTTTGCAGACGTGAGAGAGAGAGGGCCTTCTTTTATAGGGCATGGGCTTTCCTTTTGTTGTGGGCTTTTACTTTCTCTAAGCTCAACTTATTTCTCTTTCGAATGGGCTTCTTGCGTGGCTCACTTGGGCTTTAAGCTAATCGGAGACTTTCAATATCGGTATGGTCTGATCCGTCCATCACCAGTCACCAATTCCAATTTTATGGAACTCGGAACAACACCGGTGCTCCACCACCAGCCGTTGCAGCGTGGATGGTAGATTCTTTGTCCTCCACCGAGGAGGCCAAGGTTCGAAGCCCCTGCGAAGTAAGGAGGCTGAAGCGCTGTGTGGTGACTTAAAGCGTGGCGTTAGGGTGGTGGTTTCTCCGCTAGCGACACTTGGGGTTTACGTGGCGACTGTCGGTCAAAGCGGTTCCTCCAGCATAAAAAAAAAAACAACAACAACACCCCCGGTGCTCCTAGGAGCCACCCATAATCGGCTAGTCTAGGTGGTTCCCAGTTCTATTTGCACACCCTCACTGCTTTGGTCCAAAACAAGGCACAACCCTATATGAAACTGCCCACCCTTATTTTGAAATGACACGATTTACTCTCAATAGGGATGAGCCAAAATAATGTGAAGGGGAAAAGGATCCAAAAAGGAGCCAAAACTATATTTTTAAAAGCCAAAAATCGATCATAATGAGGAAAGTTGTACTAAAAGAATGTTCGGTACATTGTTCCTACAACAGCTTCAGCTCTGTAAAGGGATGTGCTCGCATTTATAAAATCTTCGACATACTCCTCATAGCTAGGGCAACTTCATTACTACCTTAAAACGGCTTTTACGAAGTTACTTCACTCAGTTTTGAGGTGCTGCAGCTATAAAATATACATTGCCAAACAAATAAGCTACAAAATTTTATATTGCAGCGCCAGCTGACCATGGCTCTAGCGCACCAGAGCTACAACACAACCATAGCTACCGTACAGAATACATAGATTGAGTTGTATCCAAAAGCGTTGGCAAGTATAGATGCCTCCGCGATTGATCAAAGGATTAGTGAGGATTTTTCTTCTTAGGCAAAAATTGAAGTAGAATTCGAACCTCCAATGAACCGAATTTCATCAGAGACCATGAGAAGGGTCACGAATAATATGGCCTTGAGAAGGGTCACTGAAGCAGATAGTGTTGGACGGTTCTCTTGCATGAGCATTGTTAGTGAACCAAAGGGTGATCTCGGACAGATTGTGGCAAACCCAAGTAAAACAGTTGACCAGTTCATGAATCGCCGCTTGCTTTCATTGGAACCCACCAAGAGGTAAAGACTAAGAAAGCCTCTAACATATGCAACCCTCACTTTGACTGATTTGCCATAGGATGAACCTGAGAGAACCTTTATGTGAGATTTTCTGGACATGTGACGCTTGTTTCGTTTTTAATCCTGTCTATCTGAGCAACTAGCAGCTTGTGAACACTTTGCTTTAGCTGCAGAATGGAGACATGAGGTCAAGTTGAAGAATCTAACAAATCATAAGAAGGCAACGCAACTCACAAATCACAAGCACCATAAAGACACGGAAAATATTTGATCATTCCTCAAATTATCCAAGACAGACCTTCAGATCAACAAGCAATTCAAACATAAGATACTGCTGCAGACCTATGCAGCTTAAATACACGCATTAAGTGTAAATTAACATATATTAAGTTCAAAATAGAGAAGTAAGGTTAGTATATGGCCTAAAAAGGAAAGGTTACTAACCTCATTGAGCCCTCGTTCACTCTTCACAGACACATGAATTGCTCCATCAGGTCCTTCTTTCCTGTACTGGACCATCTCATCGTCATCAACTGTTGTATCTTCAGAAACAAATACAACAGGGGACTCTTGCAACAGATCACTCTTGGATATAACATCAAGCCAGAGATGATCATTGAACCGTTCCTTGATTTCTTTGTAGATCGAGTACTGCAGAATACAAAATCCAGTGCGTGCAAACTTATTTAATAGCCAGGAGATAAGGAAGCATGCTGCAAACTTTAAAAAGTGGAAAGGTGCACATAGGGAAAGCGAAGCTCCTGTTTCAACTGAATTCAGCACAAACCAAATCTTTGCAGAAATGTGGTGTGAGGAATAAATTGGAACAGCAGCACAAACAAAGCTCAATATTTCATATAAGTGAAAAAGACAAGGATTTCAATTTTCAGTGCTCAAGACCTAGTTTTTCTTGGAACTGAGAGAAATGAATACAGGCACTATTTTATGTCGATCGAATATATATATACATGAACAAAGATTGTGAAAAAAAAAATAATTTTTCTATGACACTGTCAACTGTGAGAAATAACTACACGTTTCCCTCCATAACCTTGCCTACATATTAGACACGTTTAAAATGCAAACAATGTAGTTTCAACAAACAACATTTCTCCCAGTAACCTTTGATGTAACAGTGCTGTTACATCAAAGAATTTGCAAAGAATGGGATAATTTTCATGCTAATAACATAGTTGCACAATTGTTTTCAAAAATCATAGTTCACCCAAGCTTGGCCCAATTTATTTCGAACTCAAGTTTAAGTCAAGTATCTTGTCGAGCCAAATCTAATCCCAAAAATACTCGACCCATGCACCTCACGAGCTTAATCGAGCAATTTATCTTCTAAAGTGTACATTTTAAGGTTTCACCATTCTATCCTCTAAATGTCTATCAAACAAAATACTCAAAGTAAAACCTCCACCCTAAATCTATTTTCCAATTTCACCAAAAAAAAAGAAAAAAAGAAAAAGAAAAGACAATGCAGTTCCTCTCTTTCATGAATTTTCCATTTTGGTCACTAAAAGTGTTCAACTAGACAGGGCATCCTCTCTAACTTGGGGTCATGAGTATTCCACCTTGAGAACCCCATCAATTTCCCATTTAGAGGAACAAACCCTATGCATCCCAGAGTTAGAGTTGAACATTTCCCCCATTCATACTCCATCTCCACTGTGACTCTGACAAGGCGTGTTAGGCCCTCTGATGACCACCAAGTTTGGGAGCGGGGTACTGAAACTGATTTTGTAGAACAAACCCCTTTTAAAAAAATTGGTTTTGGACCCACAGGTGAACAAGGAATATAAACAGCAAAAATTAAAAAATTCAGGGAAAGAGAAATTGCGTGCTCAGTTTATAGAAGTTCATAACTTTGTGCCTACGTCCTCTCTCAGCTCTAGCAACTCAATCAGGCTGAATTCTAATAGACTAGCCAAAAGCACAAATACCGCCTCGCCATAGGAAGGAGTTCCTGGAGTTGACAGTTCATGTGGTCAACTCAAAGCAAAAGATCTAATTATAATCGTTCGCCTGTTTGCTCTCCTTGTAGTCAAGTTTCCGTAGGTACCAACACCAGCTTCCACTTTTTGGCAGCGTCAGGATTGTCCACTGTGAATTTTTCAACAGCTTTCAACCTCTCATCAAATATTCCCAGTAGTTCCATCATGTTTTCCATAACCCCTTTGATTTTTCCAGGAATGCTCTTGATTTCATCTAGTGATTCGTGAGGAACATGCCATGTAGAAGATCTTGCAAAAGGTGGAAGCTGATATTGGTACCTACAGGAACTTCATATGAGCAGGGCAAACAAATGAATGCCTTTTGCTTATCAAGCAAAACAGATGTAGAAGCTTATCAGAAGGGCTTTAGCTCTCAATTGACTCTCATGAACAATCAACTCAAGGAGCTTGTTCTGGGCTTTCAAAGGAACCATAGGCAAGAGCGAGCTCACGGCATCAGGTTTATCTTCCACCGGAAAATTGAATTCCTAATGCCTTTTGCCTAACCCATCTACCTTAGTCTAGGAGCAAACCTTTTGTCTTCATGTACAACTGCTAAATATTTGCCTTGCTTGACTTTTATACTAAATAAAGTGGAGGTTTCCTTTATACGTTTCTCTCCAATGCTATGTTCTTATCTTGAATGTGTTTTGTGTTTCAATATTAGTCATGTGACCAAATGGGGGACAAGCATCTAGCAAGGGGAGTATGTTTTAAAATCCTTGGATGAATGCATTTGCTGGTATATTTGTTGTGATAAACATATAGCAACATGTTGAAGCACACATTCGTTTTGGTTCTATAAAACTTTGGTTCTAAACTTTTTGCTTCTGCAAATGTATATCATGCACACACACACAACTCATTTATGTCTGAAAGCTATGTGTTTTATGGGTTTTGTCATCGTCAACATCCTCCAAGGGACCTTACCAAAAAAAACATCCTCCAAGGGATATTTTCCAACAAGGAGTTCTTCTCACATTTCAGATAGTCAAGCATTCAATTATCCTCAAGCTGATGTTCAAGTTTTCTACAGATTCTCAGCTAGTTCATTGTTTGATATTTGGATATTCTCTACCTTTTCTTTTAAATAATTCAATGACTTCTACATACACAACTAGGCAGTTTTGCATTGTGAAAACTTCAGATTTACGATTTTTTCCCCTTTCGTGAAGTAGTTTTCCTGATATTCTCAGCTCTATAATTTTCTTCATTTGATTGCTGCTATACTCTTGCTTAAAGGCTTCTTCTCTCTGTTCCAACATGCTTGCCCAAGATTTTCTGTAGATAAATGGAGAAAGAAGAAAGTAGGTCCTACTTTTGCATTTATCAACAGGTTGATTGACATTCCACCGAAACAGAAGAACTTGAAATTGGATCAACATCCTTGAACGCGACTTCCACCTCATTCCATAAGATTTGAACATTTATTAAAATAATTAAGCAAACTTCTTGAAAGTCCACTACTGGCCAATGCAACACTGGAGAAAGCAAACTTCTTGGAAGTCCATTTCATTTGACAGCAATCAAGTTGAATACTTGACTATCTGAGTTTGATATCAAGTGAAGCTTGAGTAGGGAAGTAGATACTTGATCAGGCTAGATTGAGCTTCGAGTTTTCAAATTGAAAAACAAGTTCAAGTATCTAATATTAACAACTCGACTCCGCTCGACTGCACCCTAGTTGTAAGTAAATGACTTCCAACTGACTCTAGGAAAAGAAATAAATCACTCCCAACTGTCCTACTCCACAGCCAGAATGAAAATGTTAACATTAGCAAATATGGATGAAAAACAAGAATAGGAAATAAATATAGCAAAATGTGTTTGAAAAGAAGTTAAAGATAAAAGCAACAGGAATTAAAGACTTCATCACCTCTTGTGGAAGGTCATGGGACAGGATTTGGATCTAATAAAATTTGACAGCTATGTATGTGTGTGTTTGTGTGGAGGTATGTATATTTTTGTTTATTTACAATCATGACAGAGATACCTGATCTGAAGCCGACATTCCACATTCTCCAGAGAGATCATGCACATAGAGTATTGCTGTTGGCAAATGTGATAGCACAGCAAGTGTTAACTTCTCCAAATTATTCCTGTTTTCTGCAGATCGACATAAGACAACTGTAAGCACATAGAAAAGTTTCCTTTTAGGTGGATGCATGAAATAAGAAGAAAGCTGATCCTCTACATGGAACCAAGGGTTCAACTCTAGCTATTTGAACTACGCTGAAAAAAAAACATGTTATTCTGCCAGAAAAGCCACATCTTTTGGTGAATTTGTGTCCTATGTCATCCTAGAAAGCTTAAGATTTTTTGTTCGACTATCAACAGCTTGCTTAGACAAGGCAAAACCATCGATTTAGCCTCTTTTTTTGACATTTGGCATATCCACATTGACAATGTTACATTGCTTATTCCAAGTGACTCACCATCATGTCTCCTTAGCAAACCAGGGGTGTCTGTCACCTGCAATCAATTCCAAACAATCATCAATACAGCATGAAAATGAATTGAGCATGATTTGGACCTGAGCAATTGACTTAATAAATTCCAAGCAATCCATAACCCACCAACATGTCCAATCTTGGAGATGACAATAAAACAACACAGAACTCCTGCCTTAACATTGTCTAACTAATAATAGAGCAGCTTCAAGATTTGCAGCTCCTGGCTGTCACCCAAAGTTTCCTCAACTTAAGGATTGGAGGCCACAATCAAGAAAAAAGAAAAACCTGTTTTCATATCCCTCACCATTTTCATCCCATTATCTTCCAACAAATTAGTTAAAGACACAGCAGCAAGGCAAAAGTAGCCAAACTTTCATTTGCTATCAGAAGAATCGTTTGTGCAGCCAAGAGTCCATTTTAACTGTCCCAAATTTCCTCGCCTTAAAGTATGAAATATTTAACAAGAAGCCATATTTTACATCTCTAATCATTCTCATATGATCTTCCATGTGAAAAAGGTAAATCTGTATGGTGAAATATTGTCCATAAACCCGCTTTCAGTGTGCCAGATTAGAAAACTATGGTAATACATCTTTGAACAAAATTTGATGTTTTACAGTCTGAAGCAAGAAAAGAATGGAAAACTACAACAGATAGTAGACACTAATAAAGATAAAGCTACCAGAAAAACATCAGAACCACCAAAAAGAAGTCAAGGTAAAAATTTCCCCCCAGTATTATATAGCACAAGCAAAACAGATACTCGCTCCTCCATCTCCGGCTCCCAGGAGAAAAAGAAACCCTAGTTACCACTCCACTGTGATAAAGTAGAGCAACCACAGGTAGTCAAGTGAGGGGCTTATCAAAGACAGAAAAAGGTAGTCAAGTTAAGGGACTGGACCTGAAAACGTTGGTAGTTTAAAGCAATGTGACCCATAAGAATTCCTCGTGTGGTGAAGGGGTAGTTGCAGATCTAAGCAAAGAGAAGAAGTGATCACTTAGCCTCAACAAACATCAATGAGCAAGCAATAATTTCTTGACATTAATATCCAGTAAAGTCAAATCAGATTCAGATGCAAATACTTAACAAAGGATGCACAATTTAAGGTTCCCTTTTATTTTCAATATACTTCTAGTTATGATGTAGACAAGTATCCGATGGAAGGGCTCAATGATTGAAATGCATATATTTCCAATCAAGATCAATAGATATGCATGCTAGAACATCCACATTTATGAACATAGTGCACCATCACCAAAGTAGACAATAGGGAAACAGTACAAGAACACCTTGGACTACCCTATTCTCCTCAGGATGAGCATTTGCAGTCACACTAAAGAGGATGCCGATGGGAGTGCAAGAAGATTCCCATGCAAAAATAAGAGAGAACGATAATGGTCTCACAAAATCCAAACCAAAATAACCAAACCATACATATAAAGAGGCATATACTAATTCTTACTGTCTGACAAAATTGTCACACTGAATAGATAAAGGATATCTCTGCAAAGCTAAGATATTGAATGTACCTCAGGCTTTCCTGTCGAGAGTATACGGACCAAAGAGGACTTTCCCACATTCGGAGCTCCAACAAGACAAAGGGTTGGGGTTTTAAGATCAACTACTGGCATTGCCCTCAATGTCTGCAAAAGTATTCATAATCGGAGATCTTAAGTAGTCCTCTATTAAACAACTAATAAAAGATCTATAAGCTGAAAATCTTCATGCATAAAGGAGCCCCCCAGAATGAACTAATGAGTACAGCTAAGTCTAAGACCATGACAGAACTATTAGACTCTATTTTTCACATACAACATAATGTATAATTTCACCAAAGGTTTCGGAAATCAAGCTGGAGGTTGTCAGTTCAAATTTCCTTGAATCAACATAATCCATCAAACATGTGCACAAAGGCTTTATTGGTGCAATTAACAATTATCCCCAGCATTTCCATAAACTTAAAAAGAGCTGTTGCTAAAGTTTACCAATAACCAGCACCAACAGACCTTGTGGGCATTTTATACTAAGAGATCTGGAAATATTCATTTTATATCAGTCTCTTGGTAAGTTAAGAACTCTTCAGTAGAAGTAAAATCGAAACACCAATGAACAATAGAAAAAGGCTGACAAAAAATTATAAAGAGGAAAGAACAGAATGGTACATGGAGAAATGATATCTACAGTCACTCAATACCTCCCCAATCAGCAAATCAAAAAATACCTGTATAGAAATACCCTCGACTCCGTAACTTTTACATCAAGTGGATATAGCGCATGCATAAACCAGGATCCTATAACAGAGCCAGGCATACAAAACCAAACATGTGCCGAAGGTCATCTTAGTGAAAGTTGTCAAGTTACTGAATGTGATGGCCCTGGTAGAAAAATCTGTAGCAGGTTGATGTAAGAAAGAAAATAGTATCTTCAAAATGCAAAGCACCTTTGCGATGTCCAACAACTCGTCGATAGCCTTCCCTTCGTGATGAAAGATTTCTTCAAGTTTTTCTTTACCCTGATTCAACCTTTCCTCTGCTTCTCTCTTGGACAAGGACTATACAGTTCACATCAAGTCAGGTGACATATACTGAACGCAACCATAGCAATTTCACTACTATTTGCAGAACTGAAAGCAGATAAATCATGACAAGAGAAGGATGAAATACATAATTCTTGCATCAATTTCATCAGGTAAAAGGAATAGCTACAATAACAGTCAGTTGCCAACCAAAGGTGCAGAATGCAACTATATCATTACTGAAGGATACTAAATCTAAAATTAGATATTTACCTTAGCACAGAGAGAAGCATGTTCTTTACCCACAGATATCACCTTCTTCCTCAAAGTATCTACTTTCATCAATACCTGCCACAGAAAGTGTGTGGTCATGAGACTGACAATCCCAAGCCCCTAGAAGAGAACTTCAGTGACATTGTATAGCATCCACATCATCTATATCATGTGATATTCTATTTTGAATGCATATAACACTGTTGTGAAGTCCCACTTGTTTAAGTCTCTGATTATAGATTTTACAATGTATGTAAAAGATAAGAAGGGAAAAGTGAGCCTGTGAAGAACCCAGCACAAC
Organism: Eucalyptus pumila; assembly: GCA_016097595.1. Classification (NCBI taxonomy): domain Eukaryota; kingdom Viridiplantae; phylum Streptophyta; class Magnoliopsida; order Myrtales; family Myrtaceae; genus Eucalyptus; species Eucalyptus pumila. The sequence goes on along the minus strand of CM027848.1, from coordinate 20,177,891 downwards.
TACATCCCAGCAAATGAAAATGAAGAAGTTGAACCATTCATTCTTGTATTGCTAAGGCGAGTGAAAGAGCAGAATGATGGAGAAGAGAGGTAGTGAGAAACAATTCATAGAAATGTGCATACTCATATTAAATGTTTCACAATGACATTAAGCAGTCATCTTATGTGAAAATATTCTTCAACAGCACTACACTAATTAAGATAGAATAGTGCTTACCCCAATATCACCAAGGAAAAAAGAAAACTAGGTGTTCTGTACACATTGAGAGATTATTCAAAAAAATACTGCTAGTCCTCTGGTAAGTATAAGAAGGTACAAATTACTTTAATCAAGAACTACCTCTTCATAATTTCCATCTCCAAGGGTCAGTTCAACTAGTGATCTTTCGTACGGGTGCAAATATTTTTTCTTAGGAAAATTATCCACATAGTCTCTTAAGGGAGCCGCCAACTCCTGTAGATGTAGACAATGGCAATATCATAGCAGTGAGAAAACTTGGTCACACAAGACAACAATGGCTTCATTCACATATTAAATGCTCAAGATAGAAAAATAATGGCAAGCTTACTTTCATAAGTGCATCAAGTTGTTTTGCACCCTTGTTCCTTTCCCTTTTTGCAACATTTGTGATACCTATCGATATAGATGAATTCATATGTGTTAGCTGTCAATTTAATTGCATGCACATTAGAAGAGGCTAAAACTTTCTACTTGATCTAAACAGAATGTCCTGATTCAGTACCTTTTGTAGGTGCTATTTTCTTTGCCTTCCTGAGAGATGAATAGAGAATGTCAACTGAAGGCATCACCATTGGTAACTTTTGAAAAGCACCAACATTTTCATTTTCAATGGACACTTCACCCTAACATGATAACCAGAGAAATGGTGAAATTAACATAGGGTATCAAATGATAGTTTATTTAAAAATAAATAAAGGAAAGCATTAACCGATGGACATAAAGAACAAAGCGCAACGGTAGAAAACATTAGCACAAGAACGGAATAGAATGATGGAAGTCCCCAACACCCCCCCCCCCCAAAAAAAAAAAAAAAAAAAAAAGAAAAGGTCTACTATTAAGAGAAGACATTTAGAAGTAAAATAAAGAAACCAAAACTACTTATGGAGAGAATCACTAAAATCCCACTGCAAAGGAAAATTAACACATACAGCAATCCAACCAGCACAACCCAAGTATTCACTAAAACCGACTCATTTATTTAATCCAAAAGCACCAGTATCAAATGCCAGAGAGCTTAATGTAAGTAATGCAATAATGTACTTAAGCTCATATGATCCCTCTATAAAATTATTAGAGACTCAAGCAACTGGAAGTTGGGCTGCAGGGATCTCAAAAAGTGTTCATATTTGCAGGTTTGCAGTTGTTCTGGCAAAGAAAAGAAAGCAAGGTCAAATTCAAATTTAATAAACATAAGCCTAAAATCCTGCATAGTGAAGCCTGTTATTAGCCAATTAAAGAATTTGGTTTGTCCATCTTACAAGTAAATGTGAAAATGAGTCATTTTATCTTCTTGGCTCTTGGCAATGCTTTCTTTTCTCAGTATATGTGCTAGAAAGGGCACTGTACTTATGCAGTTAGTGGATTTCAATGTGGTTCAATAGAGTAGGAACACAAAAACATAGCATAAAACATCTATTATGGAGGAAGTTTCAAAGAATCCTAGTTAAAATTAGCCTTAGAAAATGCTGAATCACAAAATGGCAGACTCGACTTTTATACAACTATCAACACCAGACCAAAGTCAGGACCACATTTTGACATACTATTCTGCGACTTAGCAACAGAATAACAAGCAGAATGCCAAAGACGCATTGATCATCCGAAATCAGAATTAAAGAATTTTCAGTGGCTAGACCTATTTATTATCAGATCCCATGCTGGGTCTGATGATCCAAAATGATCAGTTAGCCTAGCAAGAGGAAGGACCAAGCCATCATTTGGTCTTCCCATGATTCCTTGAAAGAGGGTATCATAATCCAAGGAAGAAAATGGCTGAGAACCTTCCACCTAGTAACTAGAGGCATCCGCAACACATGAGCTTAGCATAAGGGTCCAAGTCTTAGGGATCCCAACTCTACGTGTACCCTAACCTACTGATTATTCTTCATTTACTCGTGCACAATGACAAAAATCAGTCCATTCACTCAGGGTAAATCCTACTTGGTGCAGAGCAGCAATAAGAACTCTTCCCCTCTGAAATCATTTTTATAATGCCTAGCAAATTCAACTTCGCCTTAATCTCTGAATCATTGTTAGGTTTCAGAATTGCCCTTACTCTTGTCCGTGTATCCTTCTACCATAATCGCAACAATTCAGCAATCCCAGTTCCCCTAATAAGCATCAATGTCATACTTGGATTCGACACAATGCGTAAATTGTTAATACAAAAGATACAAATAAGAAGCGCCTCGCCTAGCCCCTTCACCTCCGACAGCTACTTCCCATGATTACATCACGAAATAAGTCAGGAGGTACCTTGGACTTCAGATTTTGTGCAGTTTGGGTGGTGGGGAGATAGCTTCCCTTCACGACCTCATAAGCGTTCGTTTGCAAGCTCTTGCAAAAGCACGCGATAGGATAGACACAGCCACGACGTGACAGATATTTCCCTGCACTCGGAACCAGCTTGAGGATCAAGAACTCGCATTCTTCACATGAATACTAAAGAACAACCTTATTCTTCCAATAAAGAGGGAACCGAACAAAAACAACAAAAACAACAACAACCCAGGAAGCGAAACGGGCAAAAGAACGGCACAACAGCGCCGGAGACAGAGAGACGGAGAGAGGGTCCGCGCGTCCGCGCGTACCGTGCAAGTGCTTTGAATTCCTCAGCAGGAACTTGGAAGAAGGCAGCAGCTGCCATTGCTGCATGAGGCCGTAGACGCCGTTCATTCTCCCTCTCCGCGAAATGGGTTTTCGCGAGTTGAGAAGAAGATGTCACGAGGGGGATTGGCGTGCCTCTCTGTATACGTTCATCTCAAGCTCGAGCTATCCATGGCTGAGCCCGAGCGGTACATTTTGCAGCGTGCAGCTTATGAAGGAATGGCCTTTGGAGAATGAGAGACTCCAGGGGGAAGACGATAGAGATTCGTGCGGGCTGGGAGCGGGCCGGGTCCCAAGATCCGGCCCAACCCAAATTATTGTCCGATCCAACTAATCCTCAAGTTTTTTTTTTTTTTTTTCATTTGGTTAAAAATAAAATAAGGCAAAGGATCGAAATGAGAAGTAATTTTAGCAATTATTGCATTTGGTGATGCATCGGAATTTATTCTATAGAATAGTTACCAAGTCTCCGGCTTAATTAATAATATGCTTGTATGCATCTATTTTTTTTTATTTACACATCTCCATTGATTCTCACTTATTCTCATGTCACATGGCAATGAAAATGGCAGGATTGTGGCAATTTATTTCCCCGTATTCCATTTTCATTCCGCATACATCGCAATTTATCAAACGGGATGTCAAGAAAGGGGATGCGGCTTCCATTCCCATTTCAGATGATTTCATTCTCAATATCCAAATATGTCCTTAAGTTTCACATGGCAGTTTTTTCTCTTTCTTTTACTTATTCAAATTTCTTTCGATTTGGGAAAAACTTTTTTATATATTGTGTAGATTTTTTTTATAGCCACAAGGATACTAAAACGGCATATAAAATGAATTCATAATCATGTGAGTTCTTTCCTCATGCTTTTCAAAGAGAAACCTCGCTTGAATCGTAAATATATAATTTAATGATATAATTACATAAATAAATCCAATTATTACATTAATATTTAAAAAAAAAAAGTTAATGTATCTCTTTCTTTCATGAAGAGTGGGACATGGGCAGTGTTATCGTTAAGATAACTGCTTAACATTTCTCGGAATACTTATAAGAGCGCCTCTCTATAAAATTGGGTACATGCTTTACTCTAATAAGCAATGACAACCTTAGAGACCTCGCATTTAGGGAACATTAATTTTTATTAGATGCGATTGGTTCAGAGTAGGCAAGTTTCAAATTAATAATTCGAAATTTACCCTCAAAGTTGATTTCTAATTTTGTGAAATCATGAATCAAATTGACTCTACAATTGATTCAAGAATGAGGATTAGATTCAAATACTAAGTAGGGTCAACCATTATCTTAGGATAATAGATTGGGCGAGCAATTTATGTTATAGACTAACTAAAAAAAAAGATGTTGCACTTTATAATGCAATTATGAATGAAATGGCGTATAAAAATTTGTGAACTATATGTGAATGTATTATTTACTTATGCATAGGGATCATAATGCCCTTGAAGTTGACATTTAAGATGAACTAATATGTTCTCTCACAAATAACTTATAATCCTCTTGGTAAGCAATTCTAACTTCTCACGTACACCCAATTTGTGTGAACTAAATGCGGATGCAAAATGACATTAATTACTTGAATCCAAAGTGACATAAAATAATTGGGTAGTTAATGCTTAGGGGTGTGAGACAACTTCCTCATGTCACTTTTCTTTTCCTCTTTGTGGTATTTAAATGGCAGTTTCCTAGTCGCTAAAGTTTTGACATAAAATTTACCAATAATTCTTAGAAATTTTCAGAACTAGCATAAAAGATAATTTATTAAGGAATATTTTGTCAAATGTTTTCACAAAATCAAAATGAGAATGTACCATTGTTTCCTTTTGGCGATTAAACAAGATAATTGTCTATCACTTATTTTTTTTCCCAAAAAGTCCCTTAAAGTTTTGACACATCATGTGAGTAAAAGTTCTCCATATGTCTAACATTGCTTAGCATTTCTTGATAGTGATAAAAGATCAGTGAGTACATGCCATATGCGAAGTCTAATTGTTTAATTTTCTAAACTACGGCTTCGACAAAGTGGTTTTTGTTTTCTTTCATTTGATGAAGCTATACAAAAGATATTATTCTTGATTTGTAGCTGATTTTATGTGTCAATTGTTAGCCCAAAGTAAAAGGAAGAAAATAAAGGGTTGCAATCACCCCATTTTCCACTAAAAAAGCAAAATTGCCCAAATCATTCCAGTGATAACCCCAAATTTATTTACCTTCCTTCTTTTTTATTTTTTTTTACTTTTATTTAGAATCTATTATATATATATATATATATATATATATATATATATATATATATAATGTAATTGTCATACACAATATTTCACAAGTTTAAAAGAATTAGGTTTCTTGAAAAAATTTCTTTTTGATAAAACTATTTTGTGTAAGGAAAATCTAACAATAAATTGAAAGCATACTACCTTTAAAATACAAGGATGCTTAAAAAAATTCTTAACCATGACAACAAGATCCTACATGGAAATAGGGGAAAAAAATGAAAAAGAAAAAGAAAGGAAAAGTATGAATGATTGATTGATGGCAATTTTGGTAAAACATCGGGTGGATTTAGTTATATAAAGAGTGGAAATAGTATAGCTTCTTTTTTTATTTTCTTTTTTTTGAAAAAAAGAAGAAGAGGAAAGTGTCACGGTCATGAGGTTTCTGCAACCAAGGGCCCGTGCATTTTCGAGGAAGACCTCTTACAATCGCTAGGATTTCCAACAAGAGAGCTTCTAGAACGTTCCAAGGGTGAGCAATACGGTAATTGCGACGAGGTCTAGAACTCTCCTGCCATAAGTGTTAGTAGTTGATAGGTTGAGCGGTACGATCTCATCCACCGAATGAAATCTCGATCAATGGTTATAATTTGAGGGCTTCTAGTATAAGAAGGAGTGTCCGCCTCCTCATTTGCATCCATCCAACCATTGAGTAGTCAAAGGCTCCTTTTCTCTTTCGAAGCTTCTTTCTCTAGAAACTTTCTCCCTCTACGATCTGGGTGAACAAGTGAGCGATCGATATGAGCAAGGTTTGGCTTAGGCACCCCAACGATCTGAGCCGATTTAAAAAGCCTAAGTCACCGCACAGTCATGATTCCAATTGATCGGCTCATGATAAGTGGTATCAGCCCAATTGATCGGCTCGTGATAAGTAGTATCAGAACAAGAAGGGAGATCTGTTTCAAGAGATAGAGGAGCACCAATTGTTTGAGAAAATGTCGAGCCAAGAAGCTGTCATGGATGGAGAGGCTGTCCAAGTCAAGGAGACTTGCGGCTGAACCAAGAGAAGAGAAGCCTCGATGGACACCGTAGCTGCGCTCAATGAGAAGCTTGTGAAGGTATGCAGTGCCATGGCCGAGTTCATGGAAGGACTCGACAACGTGAGAGACCAAATCACGGAGGTTGAGGTCTCGCTCTGTGAAGACTTCACGACCGGCATCAACCAAGCTAAGGTCCTGTTGCACGATAAGGACAAAGCCCTTAAAGCATCGATCAATTATTGAGGGAACGTGTCCAAGTGATCAAGGAAGAAAGCCCTCGTAGGGACGAGGTCGAAGCCATGAAGGCGAAGATCCAAGAGCTCAAGACTGAGCTCGCCTTGTGCAAGTTGAGCATCGCCAATGGGTCAACACCCACGCAAGTAGTGCCGAAGCCTAAGGAATTTAAAGGCAACCGATCTGCCAATGAGGTGGACAATCTCATATGGAGCGCGGAACAATACTTTGGCACCGTCAACATCCAAGACGAGTCGATCAAGGTAAGAACCGCTTCCATGTTTCTCATGAATATTGCAATGCTTTAATGGTGCAATAGGTGCGACAAGACCAAGCGCGGCACCGATCCTGTGGATACATGGGATGACTTCGTGAGGGAGTTCCGAGATTACTTCTTCCCCGAGTTTGCTCAACAAGAAGCCCGTAGCAAGCTCCATCGCCTCGAACAAAGAGGGACGATCTGAGAGTACGTGAAGGAATTCACAGAGCTTAAACTCCAAATCCGCAATCTAGGAGAGGAGAAGGTTCTTGGAGCGTTCATGGATGGACTCAAGTTGTGGACGCAACTTGAGCTCAAGCATCGAGACGTGAAGAGTCTCACAAGGGCACTAAGTGTGGCCGAGTCCCTCGTCAACCTCACCAAAGCTGATTCATCAAGGAGTCGAGCAAGGGATTGGAGGTCAGATCAACACTCTGAGGACGAAGGTGGAGACACTCCCGTCTCTTGAAAGATCAAGGCAACCGAGTCAAGTTAGGGGGAGAAGGAACGTCCAAGCCATGCTCTTTCCAAAACGGTCAATCCCAAGCGGACTACACCGTGAGTAAGTTCAATCAACCCCCGCCATCTCCTTGTTTTATTTGCAAAGGTCCGCATTGGACCCAAAAGTGCCCGAAGAAGGGCAAGATCAATGCCCTCCTTGCCATAGAAGAAGAGGAGCAGGAGCCCAAAGAATAGAAGCGGCAAATCTGGCTTGGAACAGTGAAGTACGTCAATGGCGTCTAAGTCCAATCGCCGTCCGAGAAGAAGGAAGCCACCCCGAACACAGACATGTTCTTCGTGGAGATTGAGGTATGTGGGTGAGCCCTCTACGCCTTGGTCAACACGGGTGCTTCGAACATGTTCATGTTGACCGAAGTAGCCAAAGCTTTAGGACTTCGCGTGGAGTCAAATGGGAAATCCTTTAAGGCCGTCAACTTGGATGGATTAGCTAGTGTAGGGACAACTCCTGACGTGGACGTTCAAATCAGAGGATGGAAGGGCAAGCTCTCTTTCAAGGTAATCCCTCTCGATGACTATGATATCATTTTGGGCATGAAGGTTTTCCATAATGTGAGGTCCATGATAGACATGAGGACCAAGACTATTATGATCCTCGATTCACAATGCTTGGCAATGATTCCCATGATGAAAGGAGTAAGACCATCGCCACGAACCGAAGCCTCGACAAGAGTCTGAAGGCCAAGAAGCGCATGAGCAAGCCACAACCAAAGTCGCCGTCCATGGAGAAGCCAAAAGAAGAGTTGGATCCTCCTACTCCAACTCACAACATGCCGATCCAATTACTCTTCCCCAAGATCGAGTGTTTGTTGCGTGCCATGCCCAAGCTGAAGTTTGGGACATATGGTCCACCGTTCGAGAGACTTCGAACCAAACGAAATCGAAACAAGAGAGCCCGTGCTCATACCAAGAAGACCGCTCTTCGAGCCGAGAGCGACGAGGGCGTTGCTCAAATGATTGGGGGAGAATGTCACAATCACGAGGTTTATGCAACCAAGGGCCCGTGCATTTTCGAGGAAGACCTCTTGCGATTGCTAGGATTTTCAACAAGAGAGCTTCCAAAATGTTCCAAGAGCAAGCAATATGGTAATTGCGTTGAGGTCTAGAACTCTCCTACCATTAGTGTCAGTAGTTAGTAGGTTGGGTGGTATGATCTCGTCCGCTAGATGAAATCTCAATCAATGGTTGTAATCCGATGGCTTCTAGTACAAGAAGAGGTGCCCTCCTCTAGTCAAAGGCTTATTTTTCTCTCCCAAAGCTTCTCTCTCTATAAACTTTATCCATTTACGATTTGGGTGAGCGAGTGAGTGAGCGATCAATTCAAGTAAGGCTTGGCTTAGGTGCCTCAACAATCCGAGCCGATCCCAAAGAGTCTAAGTCATCGTACAGTTACAATCCCAATCGATCGGCCCGTGACAAAAGTATGGAAGATTGATGGCAATTTTAGTGAAAATTGGATTTAGCTATATAAGGGGTAGACATAACACGCCTAAAATAGAAAATAAAAAATCCGATATTGTGATATCCATACTTCGCCCGAGCCTCAAATACGTAACGGTCCATGCCACGTCGACAAGCTTGTCGTCGTACAATGTTGTTTGCGCCATTCACGGCCACCGTTTTGCTACCACCATCACCGTACCGAACCGTCTCGTCTCATAACATTCTCACGGCATCACCTTATCGTCACATCTTCGCCGTACTATGACAGCTCGACCATCACCTCATTTAAATTCTTCTTCATGAAATGCCACAAACGAGACCAATGTTCATTCTCCGCAGCACGTCGCCAAGCTAGTTCCTCATGCGAGCTGCACCCACCCCATGCATACGTACACATGCCAAAGAGAAGAGTCGAGAACATCCCACCCTCACTACGCCAACTCCACCACATCCCCTCAGTTGTCAACAAAGGAAGATGTTGACTTAAAATTGCAGCCATGTTGTTGTGATTTCAGCAAAGTGGTGGAGGGGACTTCAGCCAAGAAGCCATGTCCCCTCCACATGCCAACCTGTTGCGCTACCATAAAAATAAAGACTATTGACTAAATTAGTCAATTGGCGGAGAAGCCAAAGCAAGGGAAAAGAACGCCTTCTATTTCCCTTCCCTTATTCTTATTACGTCTTCAGCAAACCCTTACCAAAAAACTCTCATAGCTCTGTTCCTCTTTACTGCTCGACGCCGACTACTTACACCACCCCGCTGCACTGCCGTCTCGCCCATTTCCACTGCCGATCGGAGATCTTACAACTTTGCCGTCGTTTAGCTCGCGTCGTCTTGCTGATTCGCCACCAACTGTGCCACCAGCTCGCACCCCGCGGATACAAGGCAAGTGGAGGTCCTACTTCTCTATATTATGTGGTACTGCCATTACTTGGATTTCCATTCTAGGAATCAACAAAATTAGGTTCGGATACGTCGAGCTACCTTTGTATTCAGGTTTGTTTCATTTTGAGTAGAGCTGGATTCGATATTGATTCGTATAGTCCTGTATTGTGACAACCGTCGGCATGGTCAGCACTAGTTTTAGGTTGTAAAGCTGTGGACCACATCAATTGTCGAAGAAGTTAGCACTAGTCTTCCGTAGGTCGAGTCGTTGCGGGTCGGTCCGATCCTGGCACAAGTCTTGTTCGAACTTGAGGCGAGTAGCATGTAGATGGTACGGGAGTAGTCGAGGCCGTAGTCGTGCTAGTAAGCTATGTGGCCAAGCAAGGTCATAACAAGTAGGCCTGTACCGTAGTGTTAGGACAATTCTACGTTGATGGTTTAGTGTTTTGGGTGCTAGAATTCTTTAGGCGAATCGGTTAGACTAAGTCGATTTTAGAATAGTATGGTTTCGGTTAGGATGTGGCCTTAGTCTTATGCATCAATGAGTGGTTCAATCTAGTTATCTTTGGATGAAATCAAATAGAATCCTTAAGTTGTTGCGCCATGGGTTAAATTGATTGATATCGTCGATCCACCATTGTGACGATGCCCCGGGTGTCAGGATGCCTAGAGGGGCATGACAATGGTGCCCTTTAGATGCTTGGGGAATGTGATTGAGCCCTAGAGGTCCTTGCGATGCCAGGTAGGGTGCGAGATGCCTAAAGGGGCGTAACACGATGCTCTTCGGATGCCCGGGAATGAAATAAGAACCCGGAGATCCTCGTGATGCCAGGTGGGATGCGAGATACCTAGAGGGATGCAACACAGGTCCCTTTAGAAGATGGTGGTAGCTAGACCCAGGCTAGACTTGATTATTGAGAGTCCCCAAATGTCTGCTTACTTCTTGGTGTGTTATTTTTGTGAAACTCCTTTAGGGCGCGTTTGGTAACGATTCGTTCCCTAGGAAACAGATTCTGATTAGAAATAATTCTTTTTTATTCTGTTCCCGAGAATAATTTCTAAGCATTTTAAGTTGTTTGGTAATTGTCCAAAATTTCTGATTCTAGAATAGAATTGCATTTGGTACTGTACTTATCGATTCTATTCCAAATCAATTTCTTTTAAATTTTAAATAATTATTTTACTTTTTTCCTTTTTTTTTCCTCTCTCCTATTCTTCTTCTTCTTCAAGTGGCCAGTTGCTAGACCAGCGATCGGCCAGACGAGGGCTAGCGACCTCACCAGAGTGTAGTTGGCCCTCGTCGGCTAAGCCTCGTTGGCAGCTGGGCGAGGTCGCCTAGCCCCACTGAGGCTCGACCTTGTCGGTGGATGGGCTTGCCTCCGGCGAGCTTGCTGGACCGGTTGCTGGTGACCAACGGCGGCAAAGGCAGATGACGGCAGACAATGGCGGACAACGGTGGACAGCAACTACGAGATAGTGATCGATGAAGAAGAAGAAAAGAGAAGAAGAAGAAGAGTTGGTTTTGATTCTTATGTTTGTTCCCGAAACAAGAATCAACTTTTTTTAAAAATTTTTTATTCTATTCCAAATCTACTTCCGAGAACAAAAAAATAGAAATTTTTTCCCGGGAACAAAAATTTTACCAAACGCGATTCTGTTCCAAAACTACTCCCGGGAACAAAAAATCATAATCAGGTACTATTTGGATGGTTACCAAACAGCCCCTTAGAGTTATTATAAATTGAGTTATTTCGACCTCGTATATTGCACGTTTAAGATTCCATCAGATGAGTAATGGTAGACTCATGTGGTATAGTCTAATAGGTTTTCACTTGCCGAGTGCTTGTACTCATCCCTTGTGGGATTATTACATTTTCAGACACGTAACCATGCCTCTCCAACCTGCATCTTCCACTATGCTCTACAACATCCCCACTGATCTTATGTGGGACCAAGTGGAGCAAGTCGACCCCGATTTCCTTGATGTTACATTCGTCCAGATTATCGTGATCCTGACGGTGGATGCTGGTCTCACGCCGGGCCTCATACTGATGGGGTTCATCGCACTCTACGCCCGGGTCAATGAGCGCACAGTAGGATTGCTTCCACTCCCGGATGATGACAACGATGGTACTAGTGGGGTCGAGTAGACGGAGGGCTCGGGGAAGTGAAGGTATCATTTTTGGACAAGACTTGGATGTGATATGAAGATGGCCGTGTGAATAGGCTGTAGGATGGTCGAGACAAAATTTTGGTTTAGCCAGAAAAAAGAAACTTTTTGGCCTTAATGTACCGACCTAGGTCGTCTAAAATACATAAATAAATAAAGTGCCTGGTTTTATATTTCGTGTGCCTCAATTTAAGTTATAATGGAGTTATCGTTATACGCTTCGCATACAAATAATAGCAATAACAAGGGAACGTCGTGCCGACCCTAACGGGCCGAGGGTCATCACAGATATCCTCTGTTCTTCATCCATAAATGACTTAATGATGTTAATGTCAAAGCAACGGTATCCCACAATAATGAATTCATCGGTTAATCTCATATTTTGTTGTTCTTTATCACCAACTAGTTGTGTGTGAGATGTTTGGGACAAGAGACATGTTGTGATCTTCAACACTTGGGGTGTGGAACTACTCTTATATTTCATTGTAAATCGAAGAATGATGATCTCGAGATCCACACAATAACGTACAATGAAAGATGGAAATTCTCCTTTTGACCCAACATATAGAGGACGGCATTATTTTATTTTATTTCATTTTCAGCTTTGCATGGCCAGTTCAATTTAAGCGGTTTGACATGTATGTGTCAAAAAGAGATAATTATCATTGCAAAAGGTATCTTTGGTTTATCTTACCTATAGGTCCTTGCAGGATGCACGAAAAAACCCTAAAATGTGATGTTCGTTTGTCATGGAATACTCTATGCAATTAGGGAGGAATCGTTCTATCTAAATGTGTGAGAGAGAAGATGATATTTTTAATTATTTTATTACAGTTTAAATGGAATAAGGAGAATTTTATTACACGTTTGTGTTTCTTCTGACATCCTTATCACATCGATTTTGATTGGTATATATTTCTTTATTGTGTTGTCTCTTCATTTTGTGTCATTCTATTTGTATTAATTTAATTTATTATCGCTACCAAAACATCTCAACGTCAATCTTCTCTAATAAAAGGTCAATAAGTGTCAAGCCTTTTCGGTTTTGAACTTATAATGCAATGCGATATCAAGAACTTACACCCTTGAGTTCATAAGTCCTTAAAACAAAATTCATTTTGAAAAATCTAACAAGGTATGAGAGCATTGAATCAATGGACACTTTTTTGAGTTGATGGTATTATGGGCCATTGATATGAGAGGGTTCCTAAAGACAATAAGAGATTAGCAACGGATATTTATTTGCAAGCCTTGTGAGAGGAATAATCACATTCTTAACTCTAAATTCTATAATAATTTATTCAACCTAAAGAAGCTGAAGATTGTAGGCAATATATGGCGAAATTTGCAATGATGCTATGCTTCAAGAGGAGAATGGTGACGTGGGGGCATCAGGGTCCAATGAGGAGACGGCATCTTAAATAAAGTTTCTAGAAGTTGAAGAACAAATATTCCAATTGTGTCAAATGTTTCCTTTTCCAAGTTAATTTCCTATTTTGAATAGGTTTCCAATTTAACTTTTCCAAATTTGATGTTTCCTAGTTTAAAGTTTCCTAATTACTTTTCCTAGTTTAATACTTTATCAGTTAAGGTGTCATAGTTTAGTGTCCTAGTCCCTTTATAAATAAGAGGTGAAATGTTAGTCGTATGCAAGAAGATATGTCGTGGACTTTCAATTATCTTTATCTTTCTTGTACTATTCTTTAAATCTCCTTAGCTGTAGATAGATTTGCGCCGTCAATTAGATTCCAACGTGTCTTTATCTCGATGCTTCATCGTTGATTAAATTCCGGTGTCGTATCTTTATACCCTCAAGCTATGTCGTCGATTAAGGAGACATGATGGTGAGTTGCTTGATCAGTAGCTTTTATATAAGCTTGCAAGTGTTGATTTCAGTATCCATAGTTGGTCTATCAAAATAAAGTAGCTTATTAGGAGCATGTGAATCAGGAGCAAGAGCTTCTAAAAAAAAAAAAAAAATCGGGAGCAAGAAAACTATCAAGGTTAGCCATATAAACGGATCTTTATGTTCAGAAATAATATAGTTCAAGCTCCAATACCAATTATTGGGGTTAACAATACAATCTAGAAGGGGGTTGAATAGATTAAGCAGTGATGTAATATAATCTTTTTGGAATATAAAACAATCGGCTTTAAGATGATATTATGAATAAACTAGTATGTGTGATGTTAGTAAGTAAGTCAAAGCAAAATAGATAGATCACACAATGATATATAGTGGTTTGGCTTTTGGCTAAGCCTACATTCACTCTCAAAGTAATAGCCTAAATAACAGCTAGATTCCACTAGTAATTATTAGTGCAGATTACAATTGGCTAGTGTAGTTTCTTTCACTTGATAGGTCACACTATCAGCATACAAGAATACTACACTTACTCTTGTGCACTTCACTATAAGCTATTATAGTGCTAAACCAATAATGTGAGGTTTACAAATCAAGATTAGTGATAATTTCTAGTTCAAGAGACAATACTAGTGGTTCATGAATATCTCATTCCTTAGTCTTTTCTTCATAGCATAATTGTTCCTTATACATTGAGATCTCCAATTGATCCAATGGAGACTTTCAAGGATAGACAACCAACTATTTGAGAGACTATGACAGTCATAAGGATTGTTCCTATAGTTGCTTCACTAACAAAAGCAGATAACCTAAAATGACCGAACCAGATAACCGAAAATGGTTACTAACAGCTATCTCGTCTTTAAAAACTGTCAGTTGCTTTTATGCTACCTCACCAGGTTTATTAGTTATAGAATCCAGAGCTTCAATGACTATGTTTTCAGCCATCAACGATCTTCTCTCAGTGCATATCTTACTATTGTGAGACTAGACACATCAATACCAATCTATCACACATTACCACTGCAGATTGTGAGTAACCAGACTGACCATCTTTGGTGATGATAACATATATAGACGCGTGATGTTAGGATCAATGATTATGAGTATTAAGAACTCCTAAGATTACTGTGTCACCCTTCGACGGCCCCCGATTCGTTGTGGTTGCCACAGTTTGCTTACCTTTCACTTTCCCTAATAACATGTCACTCTGATACCATTTCAATTGCAGCGGGTCCATACAACCATGGGGGTTTATATATTTTAGATCGGTCCCTCGTGCAGTTCATATACGGAAGCACATCCAACAACTCCCTTCCTTATATTCAGAAAACGATGCACACCTACTAAACATTTGTAAGTAAAAGCCAAACACTTTTATTTACTTAAACCAGATTGACATCATTAAATCGGTACATCAAAATGCTGTAGTCTTCTATACTCGGCTATACTTCAAAAGATGAGCGACATCTCCTCCAACAGTCGTATACTTAAGGTCCATTGATCAGTGTCGGCGTCCAAAAGTTCCTTCATTTGCTATCTTTCTCCTTGCGGTCATATCCAACCACTTGATCCATCTACCGGTGGCAGTGGCAGCAGAGGTATCTTATCTAGTCTGAAACGTTAGTCCCCAAAAGGGGTGAGTACAACCACTCAGCAGTAAAGATCCATCAAACTACACACTGCGTCAAACAGAACAATCAAGGTATCATGACTAAAACAAATATCATTCATGCATTCAAGCATATCTCACCTTACAACCATGTATATATCACCATACAACATGCATAATTCACCATGCACTTGTACTTATATCATCAAGCAGCCATGCATACATCATTATGCAACGTGCATATTCCACCATGCACTCATCATTAAATAGCTATGCATATATCACCGTGCCATATGTACACATCCATGCGCATGATTCATATCATCCATGCTATCATGTATACATCCTCGTGAGATCCATTCAAGCCTTCATGATCGCATTCTCAATGTCAAATAGCATCAATTTACTTTCATAAACAGATCATGCATCATGCCATATGCATACACCCATGCACATGATTCAATTTCAATATTTATCTTTCACAAGGATCTCATCATGTTTCTTCCAAGAACCAATGTTTGCATCCCACAATTTATCGCCCACATCCAACCTAGCATCACGAGGAGCTTTCGGCACACACCTCTGGGCATCTGGCACACACACTCCGAGCATCTCACATCTCACCTGCCATCACGAGAAATCTCCGGGGCTCACCATGAAAATGGTTACCCCTACCCTCCGAGCATGCATCATAATACAACCTCTCACCCTCCGAGCATGTATCATAATACAAACGGGCATCCCGACATTCCCCGGGAAAACCTCTGGGCATGTATTCATAATACAACCAGGCATCCAAAGGGCATCGGCTCATTCGAACCTCTAGGCATCCCGACTCTAGGGCATCGTTGGCTCACACCTCCGACGGTCTTGTCATCATATCAATTTATATTCACACATGTGTCTCAATCTCAACATGGCATTTGATATAATAATATCAAGGGTCTCAACCAACATTTCATGCCATATAACATGCCATATTTCATCACATATGCAGCAAAATCAACCACTCAAAGTATTACATCACATGGATAAATTCATTTATTTTTCAAAACACATCAATTTTTCGGATAAATCAGAATGCATTCCTCCAATTAAAATTCCAAAAAAATTAGTAAATGGCATTAATAAATTCTGAAAATTTGGCACATCATAGACGAGATCTAAATGCAGATATCTCATGAATAACTCCATACCAAAAGAATCTCAAACAACACGGTATGATCCATACATCACAGATTATTAAACTTCAATATTTTGGCTTGCACAGTTTCTGAAGAAATTCAAATCGAATACCCAAATGAACTCCAAAAATCCTGAAATTTTGACATGTTATAGAAGAGTCCTAGAGGTAAATATCTCATGAAGGAATCGAAACCCAAATCGTTCTAGGTTAATATATATAGACGATTATTTCATCTGTTCTCGGTGTCATCTTTACCCAGATTATCATCTTTCAAAAGAAACTCATTTCACCGACCTACATATGTTCATTTCTTCTAAATTTTTTATATGTGCTACCTCAAGAAGTATACTACAACTTTCATTAAGAGATCAAAGTGATATTTTCACTAAAAAGTTACTTTACAGACCACGAAATCTCTAAAGGTCAGCACAACAGATTCCAGATCTAACTTCTCCAAAGAAAAATCGTTTCACTAACCAATACTTGTTCGTTTTGCCTCAAATTTTAATATGTTGTTCTTCAAGGTGTTCTCTACAACTTTCATGAAGAAATCTAAACAAGATTCCAACTAAAAAGTCACATGCAACACACAAACTCAAGGACGGTTGGGCTGGTCTTTCCAGAAACAGCATGCATGACCAACGAATTTTTCCCCATAGCTTCGACCTTTCATCACATCTACCACAACCAAAATGTACCATCTTCTACACACATATCACAGCAAGCAAATGGTAGGTTTTAGGACTCTACTTGCCTCAAATTCGAAGGAAACACAGCAAGACAAGGCGGGGCGAGGCGGTGAACGACGGCAGACGCGCAGACTCCTTCTTCCTCTTCTCCTCTCGCTCGCTGGCTCGCTCACACGCACGAACTCTCCTTCTCTCTCTACTCAGTTTCACTCTCAAACTCTCTCTCGGTCTCTCCTCCTCTCCGTGCGAAGCCCCCCTCCCCCTTTGTTTTGTTCTTTTATTAATTAATTATCTCCATTTTGCATGTAGGAAATTGAACAAAGGACAAGTGGTTAAAGAGGAAGGACAAGTGTAGGTACAACAAGGACAAGTGTTGGTGGTGAAAGGCATGCTCTCTCCCCTCCCCTTTTGGTTCGTGCGACACCCTTGGGGTGTTTCTTGGGCCTGCTTGGGCCCGAAATCTTGGGCCCAAGAATCCTTAAAATAAGGCCCTAATCCCTTTTATATAACTTAGCATTTTATTTTTATCAAATTTACTTAAATAACAAAAACTTAAATTGTCTTATATATACAAGTATACACACACACACACATATATATATATATACTTCAAATTCTTGCAGCCCACTCAATATCCTCATGTTCTAATTCTCTAATTTTTTTAGCGCATATAATTCTTATGCAAGATCAAATCCCATCATTTTGGTTCAAAGGATAAAATTGAAACACTATTCCAAATGAACAAATACAAATCAATGCCTATAAAATAAAAACAAAGTCATAGTTCGGTGACTGTCACCTATCCGAGGGTTGTCTAAAATTTTGGATGCCACAATTACTATCTCGATTAGTCTTCCAAGTTGCCGTTACTGGTATTTGTTCTCCTAAAAGTCAAGGACTCGTATCTTGTCCCTACTATATGAAGGATCGTTGATAACTTATTTCACTATTCGCATTCATCATTGTAACTATTAGTTACAAGGATAGTTTGGTGATCATTAAAATCTCATAGGAATGTTTTCCAACAAATTCCACTAGCATCTTAAAAAATATTTCTTGTTTTATGAATATTGGTGAGTTAATTACAAATTCATCTTGTAAAGTTGAAAATTGGAGAAAAGAACTATGATTTATTTATAAATTCTTTATAGAGGCTTTTTTTCATTGATCATGTCATTATCTATATATGTGTATAAAAGATAGCCAATAAGAAAGATTTTGATTGCGATACATACATTATATATGAAAGTTTATAAACAAGGGATTTCGTTAAAAACATGTTTATGTTAAAAAATTTCCATATTCTACTTGCAATTTACTGCACACTTGTCAGAGAAGTTAAATTTATTTGCAGACTTGTCAGAGAAGTTAAAAAGTATTAGAGCTACATTTGGTCGTGCAGATCTCTAACCAGGATAGGATCAAATAGAATAGGTATAAAATCTTGGGATTTTGATAAATTCTATCTAAGATGTCAATGGTTCGGTTTGGTTCGATTTTCTTATAAACCCAACCCAAATCAAACCAAACCGAACTGATATGGTACACATTTGAACAAAACCAATCCTTTGATTCGAACCAAATATGACCTAAACCGAAAACTAGGTTTGGATCGGTTTGGTTTGAGTCAGTTTTTAATTTTTCTCTTCTTTTTTGTTTTGTTTTTTTTTTTTTTTTTCCTTTTTTGTGCTTTTATCCTCCACAAACTTGAAACAGCATTCCACCATTTGATTCAATCTAGAGACCTCCAACAACATTTGACAGTGCAAATCAGCTCCTAGTCAACCATCTAAATCCTCTAACCAAAACAAAAACATCAAAATCAACCCAATTTCTTTGCCCATTTTTCTCACAGCTTGACCCGATCCATTACCTATTCTTCCTTCCACATCAAATTCTCCTGAGAAAATCAAAGAGAGAGAAATAGCTAAACACCTAAAGAGAAAAAGAGAGTGTGCAAGTTAAAGAATAGAGCTCAGAAACAAAGAGACGTTGTCCCCTTTCACCCTTTCCTCAAGGTGCACGAGATCATAGCCGTGCAAATCATCCTCACCATTATTGTCTCCTCCATCATCATCCTTTGTGCCCCCATTAATGACCTCCTCCGCAGGCATTCTGATGTTATGTTCATCCCCCTTATTTGTTTAGACGGGGTTTGGCTTGGTTGCATTCTCTCCTTGGCTTTAATGTTGTCTCTCTTTGCTATTCTGTGCTGGCTTTTCTGGAGAAAGAAAGGGGGGGGGGGGGGGGGGGGGAATCAAGGAGCAAGAGCAAGTAACAACAATGGCCGCATGAGAAGAAACGGGAGTGGCTTTCTGTTTTCCTTTTGGATTTTTTTTTTTTTTTTGGTCTTCTTTTGGATTTTTGAAACGGAGAAGAAAGATGAAGATTAGGGTTTCTTCGGGCGATTTTGGGAGGAGAAATAGAGATTTTTGCTGAAAATTTCAAATCAGTTCGCTAACTGAACCGAATTGAAATAACTCAAATCGAAAATAAAGAACAATTACTTTTTCATTAATTGAACCGAACAAAATCTTTGTTCAGTTTGGTTCGATTTAGTTATTAATATTCTTAATTTTATCCACCGTTTGATAAATCACAATAATAAATTTTGATATATTCATATTATATCATATATATTTTTAATATAAACAGCATATCAAGTGTAAATTAACTTAAAAAGTTAACAAAATGAAATTGTAAAAATCTCTCACAACATTATTCTATAATTTATTTTTATTTTCTTTTTTTTTTTTACTTCTTTTTTTTTTTTTTCCCTTCCATTATTCTCTAATAAAATTTTATGAAATAGTAAACTATACTAATATACCTAAAAGAACAACAATACCTAAAATATATAATAAATATTCTTTCGTTAAGGCTTTTCCTTCGGTTTCTCTTGAGTAGAAAAGTCAACAAAGGAGAAAAGTAAAATAGGGCAGAGAGAAGAGACGTGAGCAGCAGAGAGACATGAGGGAGACGTGACAAGCCAGCAGGAAAAAAGAAAAGGAAAAAAAGAAGAAAAGCAGAGGACTGTTCGGCTTCTTCGCTGCCCTCCGCCTCGCAGCCCCTCGTCGACCCCCTGCGCCGCCTCGCCTGCTGCGCCGGCCACCGCCGCAACGACCTGCAGCAACCCGCGAAGCCACCGCCGTCCCGTCTGCTGCCGGATCCCTCTATCGACCGCGAGCCCGCGTCGCTGCTGCTGTCCAGAGGCCGCGACGCTGCTGCAGCCATCGTCTCCGCCCGCACCTGCACCTCCGCCCCGGCGTCCGTTGCTGCCCGAGCTACCGGCCACCATCGTGCCAGCGCCTACTCCGCCCGCCTCGCCTGCTGCGCCACCGCCGCTCGATCCTCCGCGACGCCACCGCTACCTCTGCAGCCGCGAGCACCCGCAGCAACCTTCGACTCCGCCCGACAACCTGCTTCTCTGCCACAGCCCGTCGTCGACGCCGTAGCAGCTCCCCTCATCCGCGAGCTTGCACCGTCCAGCAGCCAGCAGCCCGCGACCCCGCGCCCGACTCCGCTGCCAACGCCCGCGTCCGAGCTCCGCCCGCGACCCAGCAGTCCGACGACCGTGCCTCAGACTGCCCTGCGCTCGCCGCGCCTCACCCGCGCCTGCACCAGCTCCCGACGCCCTCTCCGCCTGCTGCCCAAGCGCCGCTCTTCTTTGGTCGTCAGCTGTCGACGCCTCCTTTGCCGTTCATCGCCGCTGGTCGCACCGCGAGCGCCACCCAGTAGCCCGCGCCCGACTCCTCCGCCGCGCCACCGTCCCCGACCCCGGGCGAATCGTCGGTGGCAAATCCCGCGCACCAGCCCCCTTTTTTTTTTTTAAATAAAAATCAGTCAAGGTAGTTTATTTTATTATTTTTTATCTTTTATTTTTTATCAGGTTTAGTTGTTATTGCTCAAATTGAAACATTGGATGTGGATGTTCATTTTATAAATATTTTAGGCATTATCCGTAGGATTTTGCCCAAAATTATTGTAATTATTAATGTGATCTGTGTAGGACATCGAAACTTTTTTTTAATTATATTGATTTTGGGGCATTTTGATAGTATTTTAATTCCTGAATCATTATAATTATTAATTTGATCCATAAAATTTTGAATCAAATTTCGAATTATTTTAAATATTTTTATATGTTGTCATATTTAGAGTTAAAATAATCGTTAATTTAATTTATGAGATAATATATTATTTTTTCGATTATTTTAATCATTTATTTGATGAATATCTTGATTAGTTTAAATATAATGTTTATCTGATAATTGCTTCTCTTGAAAAACACTAAAAAATTTATAAAAAATAATCAAATCTTGCATCGAATATGTTGGTTTCATAAATTAGGATTGCACATAGATTAAAGTTAGATTTAAATAATTTTTTTATAAATAGGGTCTTAGATAATGTTTGTACATTTTAATAATCTCTTTTCTAAAAAAAATAGTTTTTAAAGATAGGATAGGGTTTAAGTCAAATTAATCCCTAAACTAAATTAGATAACCATTCATTTTATATAGTTTAATTAGGGTTTTTATTAATTCAGATTTTTAATAAAAAATATATATAAATATTATGTGCATGTCAATTAATTTGCATGTTAAGTTCATTTAATTAGAAATAGCTTGTTAGTAAAATTAGGTCATGTAGTTAAAATGTATGTTTTATGGCAAAGTTCTAATTTCAAGATAAAAGAAAACCCAAAAAAATTGCTTACTTTGTGTGTTTAAAATTTTTTATGTAATTTATTTGATTTGTTGAGTGTTTAATAATGATTGAGCATCCATGTGATCTTCCAATTGTATGATAGTAATTGAGGTTAAAATAAATCCAAACTGCCTGCAAAGAGCAAAGAGAAATCTAGTATAACCAAGTCATCGTATCCAAAGTCTTCGGTTCATAGAAGTAAAATAATTCTCTTATTATTTTATTTAGGTGACTAATCGACTTATCATGAATTGATTAGTAGCAACTCCTAATTAAAATTCATTTACATGATAAAAAATTTGAAATTAAGTCGCGAATTAGTATGAACTTAGGAAAGTCTGACCTAAGTCTAGGCTTAGCAGTTCATTAGCCAAACCCCTAGGTGATCCAACCCGCTTTCGGGAGGTCGCAACATTATATTTTTTCTAAGTTGGGTTAAAGTACTTTGTTACTTTTGTAGATGTTACATAGTCAATTTTCAATTCATGCTTGTATTCTTCAAATGATAATGCCAAATATATTTTTCTAATCTTTTTTTTTTTTTGGTATTTTAATCTTTAAAAAAAAAATCATGACCCAATGGGCTTTCTTCATCAATCTTCCTATTCGAAGTTAATCGATCATTGATGTTTGAAATGAAGGCAAACAAATCCTTTTAGGTTGACACTATGATGATTGCATGTTATCTTATCAACTACACAACATCTCTATTCTTAAGGCTGCAACTCCACACTCTCTTCTTTTTTCTTCTAAATCCTCTTTTCATCTACCACTTCGTATATTTGGTTATGTTTGCCATATTTGTGACAATTATCCAAGGCTTTCCAAACAAGGCCCTTAGTCTTTTAAATGCATTTTTGTGGGATATTATCGTATGCAGAAGGGTTACCGATGTTATTATTCTTCTTTGCATAAATATTTTACAATTGCAGATGTTTCCTTATTAGAGTCTAATGTTTATTCTGATGAATGAATGGAACCTTCTATAGTGGATGATGATTTCTTTACATATCTTATTGTGAAATCCACTTTGGATTCTCCACCAATTCCTCTACTAGTCCAACATGTATACGGTAATCGTCCTCATTAGCATATGAGTTATTTGCATATGTAACTTTGCCTATTTTGTCTCATTCATCCTTTAAGCCTGAGATAAGTCTACTATTGCACATCGCAAAGGAGTTCATAGTTGTACCCAGCACCCTATTACACAGTTTGTCTCCCGTTCTAGTATGTTTACCTCTTTTCAAACTAGTCAAGTCACCATTCATAATCCTATTCCTAAAACTATTGCTGAAGCACTATCTAGTCCAAGCTAGAGGACATCTATGGAGGAGGAGCTATTGGTAGTAGACCAAAATCAAACTTAGGTTCTTATTCCTTTACTTACAAGGAAGACTGTTATTGATATAAATGGGTGTTTATTGTCAAGCTTAATATTTGTGATTCCCTTGCTTGCCTTAAGGCTAGATTGGTTTCTAAAGGTTATGCACAAGTTTATGAGATCAATTATGGTGATACTTTTCCTCCAATGGCTAAGATGACCTCTGTTCACCTTTTGCTTTCTTTAGCTACTATTACTTTTTGACCTACTTTTTAGCTTGATGTTAAAAATGCCCTTCTTCATGGTGATTAACATGAAAAGGTGTATATGGAGATGTCTACCATTTGAAGACATCTTTATATGGTTTCAAATGATCTCCCATAGCTTGGTTTGGAAGGTTTACTAAGGTGGTGCTCCTATTTAAATTTAGTGGAGATCTTTTTTGTTTTACAGTTTTTTTAGAGTTAGTTGGATATTACTTGTAGTTTTTGTAGGTGATATTATCACAACTGAAGATGATTTTACAAAGATTGTTTAGCTGAAATTGTATTTGCAACAATTGTTTCAGACAAAGAATTTGGGACAACATAGATATTTTTTGATATCGAAGAGACACAAGCAAAGAAAAGTATTCACATCTCATATCACAAGTATGTTTTGGATTTGCTTAAAACTTAAACCGCTAGATACACCAATGGAAATTGGCTCGAAATTAATGCTAGAGGACAACAAGTTTTAGATGATCCTAAAGGTATCGAAACTTGTTGGAAAATTAAATTATGAGATTGCACTCAACCTAATATTTCCTTTCATATGAGTGTTTTGAGTCAGTTTGTGTTTCCCCCAATATCTCTCATTGAGATGCTGCAGTCAGAATTTTGAAATACTTGAAGAAAGTTCCAAGTCGTGGTATTTTCTATAGTGATCATAGTCACAAAAGGGTGGAAGCATCTTTGGATGTTGATTGGGCAGAGTCTCCAACAAATAGGAGGTCTACATCAAATTATTGCACCTTTGTAGGAGGAAACCTAGTGTCTTAAAAGAGTACAAAGCAAAGTATTGTGACTATATCCAATGCATAATCAGAATATAAACTTACGGCCTAAGTTACTTGTGAGTTAGTCCAAATGTGTCAATTATTAGTTGAACTTGAATTTAAAGATTCTACGCTAATGGAATTGTGGTGTGATTATCAAGCAATTATCCATATATTGCTTCAAATTATGTATTCCATGAGTGTACTAAGTATATTAAGTTGATTGTCACTTTATCCACGAGAAGCTTTAAGTTGGAGTTATTTCTACTATTCATGTTAAGACCAATGAACAAATAGTTGATATTTTCACTAAGTCTTTATGCAGTAGTAAAGCTAAGTATATTTGTAACAAACTAGGCATGCTCCAGCCTGTGTTAAAGTATGAGAGGATTATTATAGTTATTAACACTAATGTATGGGAGTCCGATTATTATAAGTTATTAACATTAAGAAATCTTGAGATTTTTTTATATCCCGTCCTTTGTTTGGTGAATCGTAGTATTAAAATCGAATATGTTCACATTATATCATGTACATTTTTTTTAAAACGGCATACCATTATAAATGAACCTAAATGTTCATAAACGGAAATGGTGAAAATCTCTTGTGACACTATTCCTTAATTTATTTTTATTTTATTTTTCCTATTTTTTATATTATTTTCGTTATTATTTCTTTTTCCTCTTTCATCATTCTTTAATAAAATTTTATCAAATAGTAAAATGTACTAACATACCTAAATACAAAAATACCTAAACTATATAATAAATATAAATATTTAATTTATAAATTGAATGTTCATTATAAGATAGAATTAAAGTTGAATATATAAATTAAAATAAGATTAATTTAAAATAATTTTTTTTATTTTTAATGTCTTAAATTAGAATTCAAATATTATTTATAGTGAAATATAATTTCAATTGTGTTAATTTAATAAATTTGTTATTCAATAAAAATAACTTTCCTATTATGGATATTATAAATCTTATACACCTTTATCCTACCTTCTCCATGGAATAATTTTATCCTATCTTTATCTCCTTTATATTCGACTTTTTTATGTGAGGCTTCGAAATAAGACCAAATGTAGGATAAAATAAATTATATCTTATCTCGAATTTTATCCTGACTGTCAAACGTAACCTAAGAAGGTTATTATAATCATCCAGGATACACATGATAACTATTCTATTTCTTTGTTTTTCTATCTTTCTATTTCCAAAAACAAGTTTGGAATAAAAATTGTGTTTATCCATTTGATAATGTAATTTCATTTTTCTATTTCTAAAATAAATTTTTACTCCAAAAATAGGTTGGAAAAAAATAAGAATTGAAAATTTTATACTTTCTTATTTTTATAACAAAATTGAGAAATAAAAACTCTTCTCGATTGTCGTCAGTTGTCTCGCCATTTGCCTGCCACCACCCCACTCATCGTTGGTCGCTTACCTCCAGGTCATCGTTGCCCGCCTGCCTCTCGTCAGCACTCGGGAAGAAGAAATTTTCCATTATTATTAAACAAATTTCTATTCTAAAAATATAAATTTTATGATTGTAAAATAGATATTTTTGCTCAAAAATAGAAGCCAAATTTGGTAACATTTCTATTCCTCTATTTTTATGTTCTTTTGTTCCCATAAAAAGTCCACTTCAAGCTCTTATTTGAAAAATTAATAACATTTCGGATCCTTATTTAAAACAATGTCCACTTTAAGCCCTCAGTTAAGAAAATGACATTTCAAGCCCTTATCAAGAAAACTATGTCTAAATAGAAACTGTTCCCATTAACATAAATGTTATCAAATACCACCGAAATGGCCAGAAATAAATTTCTAAAACAGAATGTTTATCATTCGACCCTAAGTCTTATTTAACTAATAATAAAAGTGCGAGTGGCAAACATTAATCAGTTTGTATGCTCTCCTCTTTTGTCCTTTATCAATTTCTACACTAAGAAAGAAGGAAAACTTTAATATAGTAGATGACAACTACTAATAACAGCAGCGCCCAAGCTGCATTCCGGAGTTGGATGTTGGAACGCCTTTGATGAGTCTGTAGTTGCCAAGGAAGCTGCTGCTTAGCCTGCTGTAGCTGCTGCTGCAGAAGCTGTTGTTTGAGTTGCTGCTGCATTTGAGGTTGCTGATATTGTTGCTTAAGCTGCTGTGTCTGTAGCATCTGTTGTTCCTGTTGCTGTTTGAGAGGCTGACATTGAAGCATATTGGAATTAGACTGATGTTTGTTGACATTTGATTGTAACATGTATACCCCACCCTGTTGCTGCATGGTGCTCATATTCACCTGTTGTGGAGCAACAGGATTCTGCTGCATAGATCCCATACCAATCACCTGCATTGTACTCGAGGCATTACCTGTTCCAGAGTCCATATTGGAATTCGGCTGTAGGGAATCAATCATGGTTTGCTGTGCATTTGAAACCCCAGACAAAGACATGGAATAATGATTCAAATTTCCCATATTGTTCTGCTGCATTGATGCTACAGAACCTTGTAAATTCATTGATTCTAATTGAGGGTTCATTTGATTTTCATGTGACTGCACTTGAGTAGTTTGAGGTTGCAATTGCTGCTGCTGCTGCTGCTGCTGCATTGAGTGCACATGAGGAGGGGCAAGTTGCCCTTGCTGCATAGCTACTTTCCTGGGCCTACTTGTGTTGATAAAGTTTATAATCTGTTTCTCATAATGAACCAGCTTCTCCTTGAAAGAAGGCACTATATCAGCTTTGTTAACTTGCAAAATAGCAATTACGCGCTCCAACATCAATTTAAAATTTTTCAATTTGTCAAGCTGATCTGACTTTGGCTGTAGCGGAAGAGACTCATGCTGCAATGTATAGGAATAACATATGATAAGAAAGAGATCAAAGAGGATGATAGATCATTTAAAGATTTAAAAATCAATTATTAGTCTGCCTTTCTTAAGAAATGTTTACTCCATGTAACAAATTAGGAAAGAATCAAAATTGAGCAATAACTTTCTCGGAATGTTCCCAATAGCAGACTTCATTCACATACCTGCTGTAACTTCATAGAGATTTTCTGGTACATCTCATTCAATTCAGGTAAATATGCGTCCCTCATGGATTTCATCTGCAACAAAAATAAGTAGTGTATTGATCAATCCAAACTCCTCCCAGGTCGTTTTCTTCTACCAATCAAATAACATATATCTTCCAATACTTTATTGAGATAAATAACTGCAGACACTCACATTACCAGCAGACAACTTACAGTAAGTTCCACCAATAATATTTCTCCAAGGCTAATTATCATATGATCTATACATTTTTAGCTACAATCATCTTCCAAGAGCAAAGAAACATGAAATAAGGAACAGGAAGAAGAATGAAAGAGAGGACAAAATGACTCTGCATTTTCGAATTACTGGAAACAGATAATCACATGTTAGTACTCACAATAAATATCTAAATAAAGCTCAACTCTTATATCAGATTAGACAGCATCAGTGTCATTTATGCATAAGCCAAATATGAAGAATAATAAAGATTAGCAACTTGCATAAAGCTACTGTTTCATCAGAATGCCAACCACCACCTGGATAACATTAAAAAAAGCAAGTAAAACAGGAAAAGGAGATTGACTGACACGGACAAAATTATGGCAATTTCTTTTCTACATTAAGACATCAATGGCTTTATCTTTTATTACTCCTTAATAAAGGAAAAACAGCAATCTTAACGCAACACAGAAACATTCTTAAGAAAACACGATTCAGTAGTTAAATGACTTCTCTTTCCATTTCACAAAACTACTCTTTTTCCTCTTCATAATGTCGTGAGAAAAAGGGGAATGCCGATCAGAAACCACTCTGTGGCAACTTCTCATGCTTAACTTACAGATTAATAGCAGCATTATCGATACCTGATCCTCACAACATATAAGCTTGGCTAGACATTGCAGTTTTTAATAACAAGAATTGTTAGATAAATGTTAATGCGACTGGCCTGGAGTCACTACGTAAATAGAAATTCACCTTTGGTGGAGGGATTCCTAGGTTTACAAACCATAAGCACCTGTCCATACTACACTATGTAAAGAATTGGCTAACGAAATTCCACTCAAGGGCTTTCAAATTTCTCTGATTTAAATTCCTGCAAACAAAATGTATGATGTTATACAAATTCTAGCAAGGGAATTGGCTCCTGTTCAGCAGTTCTTATTGTCATACTAGTTAGTGCACGAGGCCACATTACTATCCCCAAATTATAGTTCATTATGCAACTTCCCCACATTCTGATACTTTGGACAAAAGATTATGCTGTCGACATTCTGTTGCAAAAGACCCATTTCTGTCTCACAGCTATATTTGCTATCGAGTCAATATTCAAACCAATATCTCATGTGAATGAATTCCTTTCCCTGGCTAGACCTCATAAAACTACTAATACTCTTATCTGTGCCTTTGTACATTTGTATCCTACTAAATCATATATGTAAAGTCTAGCAAGAAAGGTCAGTCATCAACAAACTATTAAAACCTGTAGAAAAATATGAGAAGTATCACACATAATACATGCATTCCATAAAATTTAATGAATAAAACAAAACAGTGGTACAAAACCTTTTGGTAAGCCTCCTCTTGCCAGTCACCCCCGGCCGAATGCCCCATTTGGGCAGAGCTATCAGTAGACACTACAAAAGTAGAAGAATAACTCTTCATGGACTGTGTTGACTGTGGAACTGAAGCCTGTTGATTTTGTTGGAGACCAGCTAGAGGAGCTGGTTGCATTGATGGCGGCTGCATGACAGAAGATGTTTGGAGGACAGACTGCTGAGAAGCCTGCAGCTGAGTCGGCTGTAGCATATTCTGTTGCTGCTGTTGCTGCTGCTGTTGTTGGAATTGAGATGACATGAGCGAATGTGGGACTGGCTGAAGCTTCTGCTTCAAAAGCTGCTGTTGGTATTGCTGCTGCTGGTAAATATACTGCTGTGAATTCTGAGACTGTTGTTGTTGCTGTAGGGAAACCATCTGTTGCCTAGCTTGAAGTTGCTGAGAATTTACGAACATGTTGCTATTGACACCTTGGCCCATTGAGTTCCCCAGTGAGTTCTGAGAAACACTAAACATATTTTGCATGTTGTTGTTTTGTCCAATAGTATTCAGGATGGAAGATTGGTTCAAGCCAGAGACAGATGGCAATGTAGACGATAGACTGGCTGAAGCCTGAACTCCAGATGGAACATTATTCTGAATATTCTGAACCAATAACTGTTGACGTCCTTGAGGCTGATTCACAGCTAAGGAATTAGGAATTGATTGGCTTTGATTTTGAATTTGTGACTGCATAACTTGAGATGACATACAATATATACAAGTCATGTTAGTCAATCAAGAAACCAACCAATTCAGTACAGCGGCATTAACTACAAATAGCACGAAGAGACAATGAATGAGAGATAAATGCACCACAAGTACGACCTTAGACCATTATGTATTCCAACTTGAAATTTTCTGAGCAAGTGATACTGGATGGATAATGGACATGCAAACACAGACAAACAATGACCACTCATTTTCTTTTCAACAAATACTAAATAAAAGTCTTTGTGAAATTTATGTACTTGAATTGATCTTGAAATTTACAAAAATAAATAAATAAAGGACAAAGGTAATCATCTTTTCAAGTACACATCTTCTGATGCCATAGGAGACTCACTTTAACAAAGAAGAAAGATAAAATTTGAGGCCAAAAAGTGGGAGGAAGTTACAAAAGATGCAAGCAGTTGTCCCTTTCTAGTAAAACTTAAGTCTTGCTGCCACTCTTTGAAAAACTTGCTCTTCACAAATGCAAATCTAATTCTACTGACAAAACAAACTGATTTTTAGTTCTTTAATCAATATATTACAAATTTAAAAGGGATATTCAAATGTGCCACTGCCCATGGTATAAACGTGCATTTGAGGTTACAAATGAGCAAGATTGGAAAAAATTTATTAAATTCAGGTTACTACAATGAAAATCCACAAGCAGCATGGCTTGTAGTGAGTATACATGTGTACTGTGTAAAGCCCAGTAAAAGCAACAACAGGGCAAGTCCTAAAATGTGTTATGCTAATGCACTTAAGTCCTAAATTTTCATTTTGTGCATTTAAGCATAAAACTTGTAAATGTCGATGCCCTATAGTCATTCCATTAACTCCGTCAATTTTAAGTCGGATGGAAGATTTCACATGGCTTTCTTTTACGGTTTTCTTAAGCCAAAGTGGCTGTTGATATTATAAAAAAAAAAGGCCACCTAGATTTTCTGCCCACTAAAACCTAATGGAGCCAACAGAGCTAACAGAAGACCTAAAGTAAATGACTATCACAAGTCTTAGGACTTAAGTGCACAAAATAAAAGTTTTAGGACTCAAATGCCTCTATCATAACAAGTTTCAAGACTCCTGTTGTAATGTCCCCCAAAAACTATGTATATGAAAAAATAGTACAATTACATAAATGAATAAACACTATATGAGGGGATAACAAAATGAAAATTCTAATTCCTACATTAATGATACCAAATAACAGGAACTTAAGTCGTACCCGGGTCATTACTGCTATTCCCAGCAGGGTTAGATGGCAAAGCATTAGGTATGGTATTCTGAGACTTTGTCTCCATTGTCAGCATCTTCAAAGATATCTTCCTTAAATAATCGGACTAAAAGGGAAAGGAAGCAGAAATCACTTCATCACTTAATCAAATTGGAAAGAAAATGAAGCATATATAAAACCTTAGCACAATATTACAGCAATGAGTAAACCTAATTTCCCTGGGGCAAAGCTAAACGTAAATATTTAACAGTTCCAGTTACTATATGGATGCATGCATGAATGATAAAAATCATCAACAAATTATGCACATAAAAGAACGCTTCTCTTAATTTTAAGCACAAGCCTATCCAGTTTGTTTATGCATCCTCTATCCACATAGAAACTTCGTACCAATTAATCACAAAAGGCATGGACATCATATAATACCTGGCTTATTGCAGCAGTGTAAATTTTTTCCTCCATTCGCACGGCAATTTTCTTGAGTTCTTGCAAACCCTCTGGACCAGAAACAGGAAGGTGTCTCTTCAAGGACTCCATTCTGCATATCAAAAGAGATTTGCACTTGAGACGAAATTCTTCTAACCAATAAAATTTTCTTTCCTCAACGATAAATAAGATTTCACTAAGAAGGTACCAAAGGGGTGGCGCCCCTAACAGAATGGCTTTAGGTAGAAGCCACCCATAAACAAATTCATGGACAAAAGACTTTTTTTAACATTTCCAACAAACTAGACATATGAAACTGGACTTTCCTGCTACCAAAAGTGAGGAGTGTACAACCAATTATCCCTAAAAAGAATCCCACAAGTATTCAATTCCTTGAAATGCTCTTTTGTTCCTCTCTCTCTCTCCAAATGAGCCTAAAAAAAAGGAGAAATGGTAATCACTCTCTTTCCGAGCCACAAACTGAAAGCCCCTCTCCAAGCCCAAATTTCATGTCGCAATGTTCACTCCCAATATTGCAAAAACTGCAGCCCAGAATCTTTCTGGTGCAGGTACAATGTCAAATTGAGTGATTCACGCTCTCTTCTTCAGTCTTTGCACAAAAAACACCCGTTAGCCTGTACTTTCCCCTCCTCTGAGCATTATCCAAAGTAAGAATACATCCCCAAGCATCTCAAGCAAAAAACGAAGCATTCAATGGGACCTTGACTTTCCAAATAGATGTACATGGGAAAAGTGTACTCTGTGGTAATAGCATCTGAGTAGAAGGAGATCAGAACAATAGCATTTGACAGAAAAAGTTCCCAGAATCACAGCAGTTCCACGTAGCCCATCACCCTCAAATCTAACCTCGCTCAATAAGACAACCCAAAAAAATTCAAAAAGCTTCATGCTTCTAATCTAGAGCACTACGCAAGATATTAATCTCCCACGTCGTTTCTCCCGACAATCATCCACCCTAGCTCTCTTGTTTCTTTCTAGTGCATACCCATCCAGGAATAACTGTTTGAACGCAGTGCCTCCACAGCAGATGTCATCCCATGACATAGTACTCCTACTATTCCCCAACTCTAATAGAAAGTCTGCTTTCGAAAGCATCCCATCCTTGCTCAATGTTGAATCCATGTGCTCCTCAACTAGATTTAGTCATCTACTCTGTATCTTTGAAACCAAGTACCCTCCTCCAGTTCTAGTTTTCTCCCCATTAAATCAACACAACCATTTCCCAAGCAAAGCTTCATATACAAGAACCGACGACTTTACCCCAACCCCTCATTAACACCTCATTGCCCACATACCTCTTCCAGTAACAGCTTATACAGACCAATAAATCTGAGATCATACAAAATAATACAACCTACAATCAATGAGACGCTTAAAATTCCTCGGTTTCCGGATACATGAATTTTTGTTACCAGCATAACAGGAAATCATCCTGCAACTGATTTCCTCCCAAACCTTACCTCTACACTTAAGAAAGAATTACATCCAAAATACAATAACAAGAGTGGCCCCCACTACATACCTGCTAAATCCCACATCGCGACATACTAAACCTAACCCAAACTATCTAACCAAATAGAATTTACAGCGAAAGATTCCTCAGAATTCACGTTGGGCCTCGACCAATTAACAGGACCATATTGCAAAACCATTACTTCCTTTAACATACTAAACCCTCGGAAATCACTCCTAAGCAAGGATCCCTCATGAACTCCACACTTCTCCCTGCAAAACGATGAGACATTAAAAGACCCAAGCGAAGGAAGGAGGCACTCACATCTTGTTGACGATCCTATCCCGCAATTCGAGCGGCAACTCAGCCCTCCAATCGCCCCCGTCGAGCGCAGCTTCAGTGCCCCCGCCTCCCACTCCGGCCGGTGGCGTCGGCCTCCAGTCATTGTTATCCATCACTATCACTCCTCAACGAACCCAACACTCGCAAGGGCCCTTCTACAAGCAACAAAAACCCACAATCAGCACACACCCACCCGAACGCAGATTCAGGAACCCAGAAAGAACCCTCCACCCACGTCCTCCCAAAAAGCCCTAGGAAACCCAAAAGCAAGAGTCGATGAAAAGCACGAAAGATCACTTTTTTGGCCGAAATGCGAAGTGGGGGAGTGCGAGGGAGGGACGCAAGTCGAGATGATTGGGCGAGAGGAACCCAAAAAGCAAGGCTGGCTTGACTGTTCTCTTTGGTTCCTTATTTTCTTCGCCTGAGGGAAGAAAACAAGCCACGTGTCCCTCCGTTCTTGTCGCGTCGTGCGTGGTCTTGCCCCGGTCTTCCTCGTCCGAAAACGGGTCGGGCCGGGTCACGGGGGCATGGATCGGGTTCTAGGTCGCCCTGATTCTCTTCCAATGACTTGGATCGGTGTGATCATCGGCCTAATTCCTAGTTTCAAGCGTGGACCAAATCCCCCGAGCCAGACCAATACTTTTTTGAAAAATTGACTTCATTTCCAACATTTATTCCAAAATTTCTCCTTAACTAATAGTCCTAATTGTGAATTTAAGCTCCAGCATTGATGCTTTTCGAGCATAATGTGGTGGGGGTCTTTGGCTCCAACTAAAGTTTCTCTAAATGCTACTTAACTGAAGCCTGAAGCCGCTCATGCTTCAATTGAGCAATTAATCCACGGATTCTACATTAATTAAGATGAAATATAAAAAAAAATTAATCTAAATGTCATAGATACTTTAGAATGATCACTTGAAAGCTATGTAGCATAGACACTCTCCGAAAACCTTTGTGTCGTGTCTGACACTCCGACATATGTCTGACACGCTCCGACACGTCCCGACATGCGGTCAACGAGTGTCAAAAAATCCAACACGTGGTCAACTCTCTCTGACACGCGAGTTCAGAATTCCGACACGCGATTCCGACACGCACGGGGTCAATTTTAAAAATTTATAATACTTGAGGGGTCAAAATATAAATATACACAAAAGAAGTAATAAAATTGCTATAAATATACATGCACAAGGTCAATTTTTTTTTCAGTTTTATTTTTTTAGAATTGTTTTATTTTTTTTAAAGTCTTTTACTATGAAAGAAGTAATAAAAAATGCTATATATGATAAATAAATACATTTACAAATATCATTTCAGCATTTTTCTTTAAACAATGTTTTTTTCCTCTAAGTTTTGTGTATTATTGTAACAAATTAAAATAATGAATGATATTATTTAATATTTTTCGTGTAAATTAATTCTATGCTATTATTATTATTATTATTATTATTATTATTATTATTTATGTATTTATATATAAAAATATATTTAATATATAACGTGTCAGAACATGTTAAAATTCTCTATTTTTAAGAAATGACGTGTCAGCGTGTCGTGTCGTGTCGTGTCGCGTGTCGCGTGTCGCGTGTCCGTGTTGGTGCTACATAGCTTAAAAGTAGTGACAACTTTCAAACTTAGTGTCTAATGTAGAAATGGCCGTAGTGATCCTTAGAATATTAAAATTAAGCCAATAATAATTGTTCTTTCTCAAGATTATGAAAAAAAAATAAGTGTTCCACTTTTCACTGATGGCCCAATTCACTTTACTCTTAAAAAGTAGCAATTTTTCGTTGCCCATGGAACCCACTTCTCTTTTTAATTCTAGAAAATATAACAATCATTCAAACAATTGTTCATCAAATCTTCTTAATCTTATCGAGAGAGAGAGAGAAAATAAGTTTACACGTACATAGCGTGCTTGATATATTGTTGTCATAAGCCAATATCAAACAATTATCAAAAATCAATTATGGCAGAAAAAAAAAACCAGTTCAGTCTCATCACAATGAATAACCATAGGATTGAATATAGGACATGTTTTTTTGACTTACAAGAGCCTTTTCTTATAGCCTTCCGTTCTAAATTTCAAAATAGAAAAGAATCTCTATAATGACCATAAAAGTAACACACATTCATATATTTGGAAATGAAAGTCAAATATAAAACACTACAAAAGGAAACGAAGAACAGGCATAAACCAATTTCTAATCACCTATTTATTGAATAAACATTGAACCTGCCTAATTTTCAAAACATAAACAAATTATATTTTTATAGAGGCGAAAAATTCAAAAAGGACTCCATGGCTGATTTAAAAGCATCCTCGATACTTCTTCCCCTTGGAAAAAGGCAAATAAGAAGAGAGAGAGAAGAAGAAGAAGAATGCATTTGCTGGTGACACCCCACTAAATCTGTCTTTTAGTCTCGTTGGAACCGAAAATGCATTTGCTGGTGAACCCTGCACCATCAACACTCGACCAGATGATTTACCAAGCACCCGATTAACATTGGATATAACAAAGCAGGTGCAATTGGAATCTGAGACCTCAAATTCTATCGTCAAAACATCCATCCTCCATCAGAAATGAGTTCACGAGACATGCCAAAGTTGCAGCTCAAGTTACCGGGCTCTAAACCAGCCTCGAGATCTCTCACAACATCCGCAACATAACAACATTCAATACCCCTTCTTTTCGAATCAAGTAACAAATCTATGGTGATAAAGTCATTACTAATATCTCAAAAACTTTCTTAGAATCTTGCACCGCTGCACTTGTTGACGAAAAGCAGACATGAACGCTACGATTAGGGTCTTCCGGTACTCACAGAAAATCAGGTGTCTTGCGCAGCTCTCTCTTGTTTATTTTGTTATTCATTTTTTTTTTCGAACTTTTACTTTATACGTGATTTATTGAATTTAAATTTATGGAGATTACATAAAAATATATGCTCTTATCCATTTCATAATCCATTTATTCCTTAATTTTGTCATATAATAAATTATATTATTATACCTAAAATATGTAATAATATAGATACTATATATACAAACTAAATATTATAGATAGAAAGAAATTCAAATATATAATAAAAATATCAATAAAATAAAAACGAAACTTTTTTGTCATTTTGAATTTTTTATTATTTAATATTATTTATATTTAAATATTATTTTAGTTTGATTAATTAAAAAATTTATTATTCTAGAAAAATAATTTTTATACCATGAAAATAA
Source organism: Eucalyptus pumila (assembly GCA_016097595.1). Lineage (NCBI taxonomy): Eukaryota > Viridiplantae > Streptophyta > Magnoliopsida > Myrtales > Myrtaceae > Eucalyptus > Eucalyptus pumila. The sequence continues at coordinate 20,141,783 of CM027848.1, read as the reverse complement.
TAAATTCTATCCATTTTTATTACACATGATAATTATCCCTAGGATAATTTTATTTGGCATATATCCTCTTATATTCATTTATGTCCTATCTTGGGCAAGAACCAAACTCGAGATAAAATTATTTTTTCCTGACTATCAAATACAGCCTAAAGAGATCTTCCCGCACAACCTGAAAACGAGAAGTAAGTTATTTTAGTTCTAGCTACCTCTCTATATTATTCATTTCTCTTTCTTAGACTTTTGCCATCTTAACACGGTGGGCACAGGCAGTAAGGTTTAGAAAGAAGCTACGGACAAACTCAGCACAGCAGTCGTGATTAGTTATCTACTTAAGTTCTCTTAAAGCCTCTCAACTACAGCACCGACACCACTCCTTAGAGATAAACTCCATTTACTTTCTCCGTTAGCTTCAAATGGAGCTAGTCTTGCATACAATGACATGGTACCCCAATTAGGATGTCGTGCCACGAAAAGAGAAAAAAGAGTATGGTCTTATATCACATTTTAATGTCAAATTTTAGTTTGAGCCTTCCTAAAAGCAATGTTGTAAGACTTACAGACGATAATCAAAGCAGAAAAATTCTGAACATTCAATATTCTATAATGCAATTGCTTCTTGACTGACCAATTTGAACCTTGATCATGACTTCATGTTGACTATAAAGAAACTCAGAATACGATCAAGCTTTTGTTGAAGTCTTTTTGACTCAAAGTCAATTCTTATAGTTACCAAGAGGAAAGCAAACTGCAGCCATAAGAGCTACAGCAAGAGCAACATTCCTCGGATGCCACTTTAGTGATCTTAGTACTACCACCCACTAAATAAAGAAACTCCTTTTTTCCACTTAGCATCGGTCCAATTTTGTGAAAATTGATTTGGTAGGCCAATGCATAATAGTTAATAGACAATACTTAAGCCTGGGAAGTGGTGCCTTATAGATCAAATCAAAAATTGCAGCGGTGGCCAAACCAGTTTTAGCTACGTTAAAAACATTACATCCTTCTTTTTAAAAATATGTCTCGATTTTGAAACCATAAAAAAACGCCAATCGAAGTGGGTTTCCTAATTGAAGTTGGATTCTTAGTTTAAGCATGTTTCCTATATGTGATTCAATAAGAGTAGCTTTTGGCTGTGACAATCAATTATGTGGTATGCTTATAAATTACATTTCAAGTGTTTGAAGCCGTGAAAACCTCAAAGACCTCGCATTTATAGAGCATTATCCCACATTAGATTTGATTGATTTCGAGATGAGTATGTTTCGAATAAGAGCCCGAAATCTATCTTCAAAGTTGACTTCTAACTTTCGAAATCAAGAATCAAGTTGACCTTGCAATGGATTCAGGAAGTAGGCTTTCATTCTAATATGAACCAACTTCTAAGTAGTGGAACATTTGCTCTAGGCAAACAGAGCAAACAAGTCATGTCATGGTGGTCAAATCCTCAATGGATTTTCCAAGTTTTCGATGATCCAAAACCCATCATCGCTATGAAATCGAGAACCCCAACCCCTTTTCCCCCGACTTCGATTTTACACCAAACATAACCGGTTCGGTTCTCGAGTCGAATCAGATCCACTCCCCTCTTACTCAATTGTCCAAAAAGTAGGAAAGAATTTTTTGCTTTTTTTTTTTTGAGAGAGAGATAAAGAAGAATCTACACTGGATTCTTTCCCCCAGGGAACCCTATGACATTGGCACATACTAGAGTTCCATTTCCTTGCCATAGTTGCAAGTTGCCACGGTCTAGAAACTGAACTCGCTTCCAACGTTAAAAAAGACCACCCCGCCGACCCGTTCCCCAAAGCACACCCCCCTCTCCTTTCCATGGCGGCGCATTGGTGATCGGAACCGGCGACGAAGCCGAAAGATCTCTCCAGCTTCGCCGATCTTCCCGGCTCCCGATCGACGCGACCGACCGCCGCCGACGACCGGGGCGGCGGAAGCGATTCCGGCGCGGCAGTAGTAAAAGCCGTGCCATGGACGAGAGACGCGCGGAGGCGGCGGCGGGCGGCCGCCATGGGCCGCCACGACGGCCACCCGAGGCCCGCCTCCATCCCCTCCGGCGACGGCTCCGTCTGGGCCGACGTGTCGCCCCTCCTCGAAGCCGCCTGCGCAGGTTAGTCCGTCGTCGTCGCGTTTCCATCTCCCCTTTGCCCTAATGCTTTGCTTGCGATGCTTACGGAAACAATGCCATCTGGGAAGTGGGGATGATGTGGAAAGGTGGCTTTTTTGGATGTTGGGTCTAGTTATTAGTGACGTTGGTGCCGTTTGATGAGTTTGGAGTTGGAAGTAAGAGGGTCAATTTGAGTCAACTCCAGAGTGTTATCTCTCGGTGCACGCTTTGTGATTCAATCTTGTGCAACTGGGGACGTTGGTGCTCGATGCTTTGCCGACATGGTTATTGGATAGCAGGTTATAGGAGAAAAAGGGCTCGTGGTTTCATTTTTCGGTCTTAGATTGAGTTACTGTGGTGTGAGCATCATCGAAGTATTGGTCATTGATATTTGAGTTTGCAGGTTAGGTCGGTCAGTCTGTTGAGTAAGCATCAATGGAAAGTTGCACTCTGAAATATGGAGTTTTGGTTTGGTTGACTTGGTGGGGGAAGAGAAAATCAAGAAGTTGTCGATGTATGCTTGTTTTCCATTGTTAAGAGGCTGTGGGGTTGAGCTTTTAGCTTAATTGTGCCTCTCTGCAGCGAATGGAGAATGGATTCTTTACCCTAGGATATGTTTGATGAGGGTGACTATTGAATTTTTCTGTGGCCTTTTACTGAGTGTTGTTTGTAGTTGCACGAGAACTAATTCAGTGGGGGTCTTAAGTTGAATGGGAGGGAATCTCTTATCTTCCTCCACCAGAGAAGAGATTTTAGTTGAAGGCATGCATTTTGATATTTTTTCTTATGATTTTTCAGTTAGTGTGGAAGGAAAGGAGTGTGTAGGTGTCTCTTTTGTAAACAGTAGATGGCTACAAGTTCATTTCACTTGGATAACCGGCTGCATTTTAAGGATGCATGCTTTGCATATTAGAATATCTTCAAATAATCTGTGTGGGGGGTGGCTTGGCAGCCACTTGGTGCCTTATGGTATAATTCTTTAATTTTTTTTTTAAAACAGAAGGCAAACAACTTGCTTAGTCTTCATAAAGGCAGATAAACATACTTGTTAGAACAAGAAGTGGGCTGGTGGATAAGACAGCTTTAATGCTGGGAAAATTTACATTTTAAACAGGATAGCATAGGCAGGTTTTGCTTCCATTGCTTTTGGCAGAGAATATTAAACTGAGAAAGAATTTCTACTGTTTTCTTTGGTTGGTGTCTTTTTCATTTCCTTTGTTACGGAATTGAGATTCTGTGATACTAAATTTATGAAGCAACTGATTATGGTTGAATACTAACCCATTCTGTGTTGAATTTAGAAAATGGAATCTTAGATTTCATTCATGTCCATCATCAGTTTTTTTTTTTTTTTTACTTTTCTAAATCTATTTGAATGGGCTGCAGATCTTCAAGAGGGGGAACTCATTCATGGTGATAACTTTAATCTTTTTGCAGCTATGTCAGCATTGGAGGTATTGATTACTTTTTATTGTCTATTATGTGGTCATTGAATTTGATTGTTTGAATGAGTTCACTTGGAATGGATCTTCATTTTGGCACCGTCGGGGTTTGTTTCATTATAATGCTAGCATATTAATTAATTTTGTTATGTAAGCAGATAATGGACCCAAAAATGGATTCAGGTATGGTGTGCAGATACTACTCAGTTGATGAAGCCATAGAAAATGGTGCCGCTCCCGTCCCTATCAGCTTTGATAAAACTGTGGATGTCCAGTGCATAATCGATATCATGGATCATCTTTTAGCATGCGAGGTGATTGCAGAATAACCTGCCAAAACAGTCTTCTTTAGTTGCATTATGGTTGAAGCTTTAAACATTTTATTAACCTTACTAACATGTTCCCACGCCATTGAAAAAAACAAAAAAAAATTGACGTGAGGTCTCATGACAAGATTACATGTTCTCCTGCATAGCGATTTTGTTATTTTCTTGAGCCTTCTCTTCATCGGAGTACCGTTCAACATCGATTTTTTGGCTCATAGAGAGAGAGAGAGAGAGAGAGAGAGAGAAAGGAACACAAGTGCATTTCAAGGAGTTGAATCTTCTTGGGATTCATTTGGGGATAATTAATTGTATACTCCTCAATGTTGGTATAGCAGGAAACTTCCATTTCATACATCTACTTTGTCAGAAATGTTAGAAACAGTCTGTTGTGCATACTTTTGTATATGGGTGGCTTCTACCAGAAGCAGTCTTGTAGAGGGGTGGTACCCCCTTGGTCCCTGCTTAATGAAGTCTTAATTATCTTTGAAAAAGAAAATTTGTACAAGCTAATGTTGCTCTCTTATAGAAAAGGTCATGAGATCATCTTGTACTCGTAGTGCCATAACATTCTGGTCTTCAGCTCTGTGTTGTCTCTAGGACACTATTGTCTCTTTCTATTCTTCTTTCATAGCTTTCTATATTCTGACCATAGGTGCTTGTTTTCCTCAATTTGGACTAAACATCTTGATCTAAGGAACAATTACCTAACATCATAAGATACCTTGATATAGATGATCTTTGGATTTGCTTGATAATCTCTCTCCAATCTCCAAGGTATTCAAAGATGGACCAGCATCTGCTGTTAATATAATTGCATGTTAACTCTTAAGTCACGCTGAATTTTCCTGTATTCAGATTTTATTTTTTTTTTGGAGCACATTTGTGGTTTTTCAGGGACCTGTATGATGATGTTGCACTTCCTGTTCCTCTGCCATCATGTTTGATGTTTATATTTGTGCATTAAAAAGGTATTATGCGCAGTCCAATATTTCTTATGGTCTTACACTGTTATCTTCTATGGCAGGGCACATGGCATAAGGGACATTCACTAGCACAAACAGTCTTCTCTTGCATCTATCTTCTGAGGCCTGAAAGGACATCATCGCATGCGTTATTGCATTCTTACTGTAGAATTATACGTGCAACATGCAAGGCCGTTGTATCGGTTGTCTCAGATGCACGAACACATGAAGTAAAGTATTTAAGCAGCTCCTTGTCCCTCTGTTTACCTAAAAATAAGTATTGCTCGACTGTATCTCTTTTCTTATACTTGTAGATCTAATTTTAGAGAGTGAGCCTGGTGGAATTATTATGACTGGCGGTAACATGCAAGTCACTTGAAAAGCCTCTCTGAAATGTAGGGAGGCCTACCTACTTTTGTCCCACCCTTATATACCTACCTTTGACCACCCTTCTTCTGCACCTGAACAAACAGTTTGTTACCTTCATTGAACTTTTCTCCCCGTGAACTGATTCATATTTGTTCTAGGGTGAAACCTCAAGGCGTCCTTTCCAAACTAGAAGTTTTTGCTTAGCATAGTTTTGCATGGGTATGGCCATCATACTTGTCTTTGCACGACATATTGAATTCCTTGTTTGCAGAAGTTACTTTTTCTTTATTATATCTAATCTAATATACAAGTAAAGTGGGTAAAATTGAACTTTCTGTTCCCAATGTTTTTTACATTGAGTAGACAAACAAATCCGAAGTTAAGGCTTATTTCTGCACAAACAGTAACACTCATGTACTGATCCATTGATACATGTGGTAATTACTCGAGATGTACTTCGATTTATGATAGTTAATAAAACTAAACTGGCATTGAGAATATACTTAATTCTTTATCTCATAACCTTATTGAAAAATATACATTTGTCTTAATGAAAATCGTACAAATGCAGTGTTAGTTTATTGTTGTCAGTTTTACAATTTATATGTATTAGCCAAAAGAAATATGTAACATTTTTAAAATTGAGCATCTCCTGGAGCATCCACTCATGTCAAATTATAACTTGGTGCTTGATATTACATTTCATTTATCATTGAAAATTTGATATTATGCTTTCGTGGCTAGTCAAAATTTGGTTCCAACCTAAGTATTTTGTTTTCTTGTGGTAGGAAGAGGACCTTTTCACTATGTCATATGGCTTACCTCTGATTGGTGAAGACGAAAAGTGCTTATCTATGTTAAATGCTGTTGAAGAAACAATAGCTCGCCAATTGCGCGCTTGTAAAGCTCCATCATTGGGAAGGAAAGTGATTGAAGGTCAGTAAGTAGGGTGCTCTTACTTCCTGATACTTATCTATACATGTGCTAAATTTTCATATTTGCAAACTTCAAAGTAGCCGCTTTAGTTGTAGAGTCAGTAGCTTGTGGTGTTAGTAGACATTTTATAGAGTCTCTGCAGATAAGCCTGAAGTCAACAATCGTACCGGCAATTCAGTATAACTTCAATGTAATGTAATAGGTGGATATTTCCCATTATGAAAGACTCAGTATAGGTTGAAGGTATGAAGCTTATCTTATAATTGAATCAAGGGGAAAGCAGCTTTTTACTTGGCTATATTCCTTGGGTCTTATGCAGATCTGGAGCCATTACAAAATAATCCTGCACTGGAAGAAGGCTATTGCAAAGCCATACTCTGCCGCTTGCGCTTTCGTAAGGTCTTGCCCTGTGTTTTTCAGACTAATGCTATGGCCATTTGGGGTTATTTGAGCATACAGATTTATCACTCTCAGATTCCTTACTATGATGAGTGATCTGTATAATTGTTTAGTGTCTATAGTTTTCCATATGTTCTTTTCATTTCTGCAAAATTAATATAGCATAACTCTCTTATTATGACAATTCAGAGGCTTATAAGTGCTAATCACGGATAAGATGCATGCCTGTACCTCTGATTTTTCATATGGAGATGATCCACTAATTTTTCTCATTTGTTTTGAAATTAGTTGTTCAGTTAAACTATTACTACTTAAATTCTCACATTTTTCTGCTTCACAGCACTTCTACCATGTCCTTATGTGTCTAAAGCGACCTCAAGGAAGGGGTCTGCAGTTGGCACGAAAACATATTAGCTCTTGCTTATCAGAACTAGAAATCATCCGGAAGTCTACAGAAGTCCTGCGGTCCAACGATTATGGAACTCATAATAGTGGGGAAGATAAAACAACGGCTTCAGGTCGTCAGCCGGTGGGATTCGATGCTAGTATAAATACTCGGTTATCTGCCCCCACTCCACCACGTTCTATTAAAATCCTGAGCTGGAGTGAGGTGAGGATTCGAAGGATTTTAGATTAACACATCAAGAAATTATTATATTAACAATTTTCTTTTTGTTGTTGCTAGGCTGTTGACTATTTTGTCAAACTTCTTCACGATCTAGACATTATATGCTCCTTCTCATTGGATGCTTCCCTGGAAGGTATCCTGCAGTTCATGGTTCAGTTTCAAAAGTCTCATCCTGACTTGGTTTCAAGAGCACATCTCCAGGTTGACCTTTCTTTTTTTATTTAAATCTCTCTCTCTCTCTCTCTCTCTCTCTCTCTCTCTCTCTCTGTGGAGCACACACGTGCATGTAGATAAAAGAAAAGACATTCATTGTCTCTGCACAGGCAATTAGGCTCTTTCTATCATATTCACTCCTTATAATTGTTTTATCCAAGGTATAATTTGAGAGGAATCTGGACTAATAGATTGGTTGTGATGTTAAATGCCTTTGAAGTGTTTCTGCTTATGATTCCTTTATGCTTCACAACTCCTTTTCCATAATGAAGATTTCTTTGGGAGAAAGAAAGCTGTTGCTATGACTAGGTAAATGCCCACATGACTTAGTTGGCTGGTAGGAACGAGACCTATATAGGAAGATGCAGCGTTATCTATAGCTTTAAGGGGAAAAGATGGAGAAGGGGCATTAGAGGTTGAGCTATGCATGTCATTTCTTTAGTATGGTGTAGTTATGCAGAGTAAACTTATCTTCAAACTATGTTAAGGCTTTGTTTCTTTTCATGGGAAAAGTTTATATCGGTAAAACATTTCTTGGCAGAACATTAACCACTATAAAATGTTTTATAGATTTTACCTGATGCATGGTAACTTTCTTGCTAACAAAAAGCCAAGAAGAGTCCTTACTTTTCATACTTCAAAAATAAAAAGATATTTATTATGTAGGGAGATGTCATTTTTGATGATTTCTCATGCTAATTTCCGGTTGAATGAATAATTTTAGGAATCTGAAGTGGGAGAAAGATTTAAAAATTTATCAGGTGACATGATAAAAGGTGTTATTAGATATACCACTGATTTTTTATGAGGCATGTCTCCTTAGCATCTTAGTTCAGAGTGAAATACATAGTTCCGAGTGGCAACCATGAATAGATGTCTATATTTTGAAGGCTGTTTCTCTGCCTTATTGGAGAAGTGAGGGAGGATTGATGGAGTCGAAAGAATGTGATGAGATGTCTGAAGCATTAACCAGTTGAGAATCTAACAACTTAAGTATTTCTTTACCTTTATATTATCCTTAACAACTGGCACTTCAGATGTTTGCTGACATGGTTTTGCCATTATTAATAATGATTTGCTGTTACTGCTGTTATTCTTTTCACTAAATAGTGATTGGAGCTTTTCACTTGCTCACAGACGCTGCTGATTCAAGATGGTAAGCTGTATGGGAGGGATCCTATTTTTGCTGTGATTACTAAAGCTGCAGGCTTGCCTGAAATCCTTAGAAACCATGATATTCAGAATGGAGAATGTTTGGTACAACTAGGACAGGTGAGGATTGAACAACTACTCCTTTTAACAAATTGGGAATAGGAGTTATTTAAGCATGCAAGAGCAATTTGCAAGAAATTCATGTGACAACTAAATGACTGAGCAAAAATAGAAGTCTAATCAAGGAATCAACTGAAACTCATGATGACTCAGACAAAGTTCTGAAGGAAAAGGGCAAGAATTGGCTGCTGCTCACTAGTTGTAGCCTTTGTATTGGTGTTTTGCATCATATACTCATGCACCCAACCACATAATAATTTTGTGGAAAAACACCCTAAGCCCTAATTTTCCCCCAATCTCTCTCTCCCCCCAAAAAAAATATTGCAGTCGCAGCACTTCTTCCACCGTGGCCCTCACTGTCAACCCCAGATCTAGGCTTGAGCTTAGCTCATGCATGGAGCTCAAACTCAGATCTATGGTGGCTTCTGTGTAGGGCATTGTTGGATGCAACTACCCGTCAATTCTCTTCGTGGTGACAAAAGGCAGAGGATGTGCTATGGCTGACTGATGTGTGGTGGAACTCATTGAATGGTCAAAGTCTCAAAGAACTCTGTTTGTTGGTCTGTTCATGTGGGCCCGCACGCACACTAGAGAGAGAGAGAGAGATGTGAGGGCAGAATGGGGAAAATGGTGGAAAAGAAAAGGAAATAGAGTGGTTGAGTGCATTGCACAATGAGTGCAACAATGAATGAGCGCCACCTAGAGAGCAGCAGTTAATGGCTGTTACTCAGTCCAAAGCTAATTCTTGCCCAAAGGAAAAATGTCTGATTCAGAAGCTGATTGATCCTTTCTTCAGTCTTCTTCTATTTGTCCTTAAAAGGCATTCATTGAAAGCTTGGCTTTGATAATGTATTATTATAATGCAGTTAGTGATCAACCTACTAAAAATTCTTAGTACAAATGCTGCATGGCAAAGGCGGAAGCTTGGAAAAATCCTTCAAGATTGGCGGGTTATTCATATACAGGTTCCTGCCCCATATCCCTTAATAACTATAGTGCAAATTGGCAATATCTTCAATTTCACTGGGGAACTGATCCAAACTTCACAATGCCTGTTCTGTTACTGATTTCTTGTGACATATGCTTTTTTTAAAATTGAAATCTGGGTGATCTATCATCAAATAGGTTAAGATTCTATCAATAGAAGGAAGCAATTAAAAATAGGAGATGGCACTGTGGAAAGGGTTGGAGGTGAATTGAGAGGTCCAAAGGGTAAATGATAATACATGTATAAGATAAGTTTGGGCACACCTTTTCCTTCCCGCATGAATATATCAACTTTAGCAAGTTAAATTCATTTTTCTCCTTTACTGATCCCTATGAATAAAATTTTTTATTCCCTGTGCTCAAATTTCTAAAGTCAAAAGTACCTCAGCCTTTTGCTGCAAGTATATGGTCATATCCCCTGTGATAAGTAATAATTTATGAAATGAGATTGGATAGTTATTAGCAGGAAGCTCTCATTAGACTTATATAACAAGCCCTCTTATCTGTCACGAGGTTTTTGCTTTCAGTTCTCAAGTGGTTATTTGTCTTCCTGAAGAAAATATGCCAGAAGTTTACCATAGTTACCAATCCTCTCTCTCTCTCTCTCTATATATATATGTGTGTGTGTGTGTGTGTGTGATTGTTGGCATATTAATTTTGTGTACGCCATTTTGAACAGTTGGAGCTTGCTTTTAGACAAGAGATGGGAGAAGAGTCTGGTCTTTCAGCTGATCAGGTATGCTGCTGCTACGTGACCATGAGAGCATATTTGGATCATTCAATGCAAAATTTAGTTATAAAAGACCTTTCATATCTGCGACAGCGTCAAGAAATTTAAGGTGTAGCACTGATTTGCTGCTATGAACCAGCAATTTTTTCTCTTAAGGAAAATAATATTTCTCTTGCTCAAAGTAACCAGAAAAGGTAGAGGCAGGACAAGATAGATTACTTTTCTTCTCTGTCTGAGAATGAACATCTGTCTAAGGCCATCACCCCATAAATAGTCTAAATCCAAATCCCAAACTCCTTGAAGTGTCCGCATAGCAGCATCCAAGGAAGTCAATCATGAATTGAGCTGTCATCTTTCTTGGAAGAAATCTATGGTTAAGAATGTTTCCATTTGTTGGTGTGAGGAAACGTACATCGTATTATTCAATAAGTTTAATATATATACATCAAAATAAACCCTAAAAGTTGGTAAAGACCCATTTACCCTTCTTACTTCTAACACTCCCCCTCAAGCTGGAGCATAAATATTAATCATGCCCAGCTTGTTACAAATATGTTCTATCCTTCCATTACCCAAGGATTTAGTGAAATGTCTGCAAGTCGTGCGCTGGTTTGAATATGACTGGGAAGAATTACTCCACTCTGCAACTTCTCTCAGATAAAATGACAATTAACGTTAATGTGTTTTGTTCTCTCAAGAAACATAGGGTTGGAAGCTATATGCATTGCAACTTTATTATCGCACCATAGAGTCATGGGTACTAAATCTTTAAAGCCTAACTCAGTCAATAACTGTTGAATCCATGCTTATTCGCATGTCACTTGTGCCATGGTTCTATATTCTGACCCAGCACTGGAGCAGGCAACAACACTTTGTTTCTTACTTTTCCATGATACTAGATTTTCTCCGACTAAGGTACAATACCCAATGGTTGATCTTCTATCATTTGGAGACCCAGCCCAATGAGCATTAGAAAATCCTTCAACCCTGATATAACCATGATTTTGGTAGACAATTCCTTTCCCCGGAGCTTTCTTCAAATACCTCAATATCTGAATAATTGCATCCCAGTGAGATGTACAAGGGGAAGACAAAAACTGGCTTACTACACTAATAGGAAAAGCAATGTCTGTATCTCTCGGGATTATTAAAAATTTCTCCTCCATCAGCAACCGGTTTAACCCCTCAGGATTATTAAAAATTTCTCCTCCATCAGCAACCAGTTTAACCCCTTGTTCCATGGGTGAATCAAGAGGCTTTGATCCCAACATACCTGTCTCAGTGAGCAAATCCAAGACATATTTTCGCTTTGACAGAACAATACCTTTCTGTGATTGCGCTACTTCAATTCCTAGGAAATATTTCAATTTTCCTAAGTCTTTAAGTTTGAAACTGTTGTTGAAGATAGGTTTTTAGCTCAGCTATATCAACCAAATCATCTCCCATGATGATAATATCACCAATGGTCAGAACTACTTCCAGAGCGTCATGAGAGTTTCATTTGGAACATTTATTTCGACCTTCAAGCATCTCTGTGAGATTTTGCATATTACTTGGTTTGCTAATGGCGGTGCAAATTGAAATGTTTTTACTAATACATCTCCAGTAAAAGTTTTAAAGTGTAACCCTTTTTCTGAGAATTGGACTATGAGATTAGCAAATCTATGCTAGATTTAGCGAAGGGATTGATACTATTCAATTCGCTGGAACTGTTTCTACGGAAATTTGATATGGTATCTTACCAGCTCTGCATCTTACCTAATCTTCTATCCTGTCCAGAGTGGTCGACAGGATATATTGAGACAGATCCTCGTGTGGGTGGAGGAGCAGACTTTCTGGATAGCTTCTCGTTTCCTCATGTTGGGGTTTGAATTGGAGCTCTATTCTCCCGGTGAATATTGCATGGTGTACTGGTATATCTATGTTGTCTTGATCAAGCTTGCAGAGAGAATGCATCACAAGATGTCATTTACCAATGCCACCGGTAAGAAGCTACTAAAATGTAATTTATCACATTCATGCATCTAAAATTAATTAGATTGTTGACTAAACCCTGTCCACAAAACAAATCATGAGTAATTGTCTTGCAAAGTTGTTTCTGATATCTAATATCATTTGCCAACCCAACAATATTGCAAGCTACGCACTGACATTTTTTAGTACTGCCCTTGTTAGAGCCAGCTAAAACAAGGGGTAAGAAAAAGAAGGGTTCCACTAAGGATACGTCGAGGGATATCCAGATGCCAGCATCAGTCTTGTTTCTTCAGTCTTATATTTGCTTAGCTGAAGGCCTAACAATGGTAAGTTGTTTCTAGAGGATGTCCAATAGCTTGGATTGATTTGCTTGCGATACAACTCAACCAACTTTCGAATAACTATTCAGCTTCAAATTCTTTAATTCTGTTACTGCAGATGCTCGCTGCCTTGAGAAATGAAAGGATGCTCTCTCAGAGTCCAAGCCCTTTTAATTCAGATCATGAGGTATGTGGCCTTGCTTCCATTCTTGAATGTTCTATTTCATTCATTTCTCAAGGTTATACTTTCAAAGATTAAAAAAAGAGAAACAGTTGAAGGGATGGATTACGAAGCTTAAAATTTAAGGAAGTTATATCTCCATCATGGAGCTTACTTCCCATCAATTGTGTCTGTGTAATTTTTTACTTCAACTCATTGTTGATTCTTTTTGCCTTGCCTCAGAGATTTATTCAGCATTTTGAACTTCTCCAAAAGGCCGGTGTCCCTGATCACATCTCATATCAGTCATTTGAAGAATCCACTAAGAATGTTCGCTTCTCTGTAAGTATTGCTACATATATGTCTAGGAGCAAACAGCAGAAAAAACAGTAAATCGTCCCTTCTCATTATCGGATGGTCTGCACAGCCAAATAGTAGGCAATTAACAAAGTTTCAAGAGTGGGGTCTACTTATATGGTAGTCACAGTACCAACTGTCATCGTCTTCTAGAGTATGCCTGTTTTAATATAAGACTGATACGATAGGTTTTTACTAATTAAGTACTTGTGCCCTATCACATTGATACTTGTAGAATCTCATTGTGCAAATAGCATTTCTGGAAGTTAGAGAGTGCAAAATGTAATCTTAATGAAGGTTCTGGGTGCTTCCTTTTACTAGTAATTCTATTTACAAGCTCATTGCAATCTTCGATTGACTTTAGACTTTCCTGTACTCCAGACTCTTGTGATGTATAATTACTTCAAGGATGCTCAGAGAATAGCCAAGGAGGTCAAGAACAGTTTTCCCAACGACCCTGATAGGCAGTCTGAATTGCGGAGAGTAGAGCAGGTTGCCGAACATAACAGCATTGCTCTCACTGTTCTTTGCCGGCTAGGAAGCCTTGACCCATCTCTCAAGGTTTCTTTCGATTTCAGCCACCATCCCTATTTTGCCACTGCTGTAGTCAAGAGGTCTTGAAGCATCGCGAAAGTCATGGCCTCTATAAATTTTGGTGCTGTGTCGCATCTAAGAGAATTGTAGCTACAATTTTGTAATGATCGTTACATTTTTCATTGAATAATCGTTGTAATTGACTTCTGATGAAAAAGATAATAAGGAAAGCATTAATATGAAAATTATATCTTTTCTTTTTTACAAAGAATATGCATGAAGAGTAGAGGTCTTTTTACATTGATTATCCTCTACTCTCCAAAAGGATATTACTGCTCTATTTTTCCTAGTCAAGAGCTGGGGTACATCAAGTTTTTAACTTTCTCGTGATATGTGATGGAAAAACTTACTAGATTTACCAACTTGTTCTCTCTTCCAATTGAAAAGTTGCGACGTAATAATCGACATATCGAATGTCAAAGAGGAAGGAATGCTCCCATCAAAACAGGAGAGAGGAAGGGTTTTGTCTGAAGAAGCCAGTATTGTGGTTTCTGTTGAAAACAACAGGTAAACAAACATTCTATGTTATTCTGAGAACTACCAGACGCCCCAAAAAATAGCCAAAGGAGCATGACCGGATGTTCTCGTCCGAATGCATTGAGTCTATTTAAAGGAACTGGATTGAACCAGTTCGCTCCAGTTTGGTTCGGGTTGGAATGCTTGTTTGGAATGGAAGCTCTCGTTGTATCTTCGCCCAACCGTTGGAATCAGTTTGTCGGGCTCATTGGTTTTTCGTCCAAACTTGGCAGGTATCAAGCTGCATTTTCCTCCATGGTACCTTTCCTAGCATTTCAATTCTTCGAGGGGGACAAATCATGAACTTTGGGAAAAGGGGCATCTGTGATTCTGTTCTTCGGAATCCTCCACCAGGGAAGGCCGAATCAAGCAACTTTCGTCCATTAGAGTTTGTTTTGGGATCTAAGGATTCTAGTCACTTGTACGCATACAGGAAAAGAATGTGTTTCGGTTTGGTCAAAATGCCCTACATCCATAGGTTGTCTTTGATATTTCAGGTTTTTGGACTCAAAAGATCAGAATTTGATAGGATAATGGAAAAAAATTCTCCTAAAATTCTCCTAAACTGGATGCCCGGCCCTTTCTCGTCCCATTATCGAAAGTCCCCGTCATCAAATTTCATCTTCATCATTTTAACTTTTCCGCGATGGTAAGATCCTATTTAAACTCTTCCATTATCAGTTTACTGAATGACCCTGGGATCGAGACTCCATAGGTTGTCACGGCAGCTCAAACATGATGTTCTGCAGTGGGTATGCAACTCCTATGATAAAGCTCGACAAACATTTGCTGCGACTGATCATCCCTCCTGAAGAAAAAAAAGTCGAGTAACATGTAAATCTTATATTTCCCAGTAACTAAGACAAACGGTCAGATGGGAAGTCCCCACAAACAGTTCAGATTCTTCAACCCTTTGAATGAGTTCTGAAACTCAGCATGACCCCATCTCGACAGGGACGCCCAGTTCTGTGGTCAGCATGGAGTCTGACCAACCCCATCATTTGTGACTGCAACTCTCTGTTCAATTCGGAAAATCACGTTCTTCCTAATTCAAGAGACGACAAAAACGGCAGAGGATTTATAACAGATGAAAAGAGTAAGTTTTGATAAAAGAAAGGAGTTAATATCACGAAAAGCTTCAAAGTGCACATATGTGACAAAATACCGATCTTAAACCGGTACATTTGTGACGAATTTTTCTCATTAGCTTTCATTAAATTAATGAAAAACTACAAATGAGTATATCTGTGACAAATTGAGAGTGAATCCTGAATCGGTATACCTGTCAACTGTCTTAGCAATTTGATGATAAAATTTATGGAACATAGCGAAAAATAAATTTGTCATATCAATTTAAAGTTTTTTAGTGTTATTAATTCATTAAAAAAAAAATCGAAATCTGCATATCAATTCTTGATCACGAGGGAGATGAGTTGTGCAGGATCAACCAGGCTGGACAACTGTAAACAGTGGTCATGAATCAATGCGAGGGAATGCAGCAATGTGACCCCCCATGTGTGCGGTCTCTGGTTTTCTGTTCAGCGAATGGGGCGTTTCGAGCAAACCCATGTTGCACTCCTGACCTTTCACCTAACCGTGGACAGCTATCCCAAGCCAGTCCAATGTATCCAGTTTGAAAAGCATTATGTTGTCACACCCTCAAATCACATGATGTCTCAAATCATTACCACCATATGCTTTGACGCAGCATTGCATTTTTTTATTTGAGTCCCCCACGTTTCCCATTTTGAGCTGTCTCCAAACGCGTTGGGCATTGCATTTTCCAACGGTTTGAACTTTCAAAGCAATCAGATCTGAACCTGTGATGAGATCGACGGGTTCTCAAATGCTTGTCGGATTCGCAGCTGGACTTTGAGCGTTTACAAAAGGTTGTGATCCGAAGCTTGGTCCCTACTTCACTCATTAACTTCGAGTCTAGTTGCAAGAAAATCGGTCGTTTATGGATCTGTTGATCTTGATTAAAGTGGGTTTTCGCTAATCCCGTGCCGTAATTGAGGGCTTGAATCCTGTTTATCCAGCAACGGGAGAAACTAAACCAGCAAAAGGCTCGCACTTTTATTTAAATTTGAATTAGACTTAGCCAAGAACCGCATCATTGAGATCAAAAGCTGTTTGCCCAGAAGGAAAGAAGAATGATTGATCTTGGAGGGTTCTTTTTGCTAAAGATGAGGAGGAACCTTGGCATTGAGAGGAATCTTTTGGGAGAAGGCGACGCTTCACCCACCACCATGGATGGACAGTGGAGTACAAACAGCTTTGCATGTAAAAAAGAAAGGGAGTTTAAAACTCTTCTTTTGCTTCGGTGGAATTGAGATCTTGACAGCTCCAAAAAACGGAGGTGATCATTGCCATTTGCTGATCAATCAGGGAGCTTCCCCTCCTGGTTAATTTGATCGGAAGCCACTGGTCCAATTGGCAAAACAATTCATGCCAAAAAGGCTTGGAAATTCATTCAAGGCTGGCAAAAACCGATCATATCTAAGTCAAAAGAAAGACATAATGCACCGCACTAGAAACATGATTAGCTTAATAAAACTGGCCAAAGCATCTGCAGTGCCTGACACGGTCATCAAATGCATCACTGTGCCTGTCTAGGAATTGAAATGGCATGATGCGTTTAACCCATTAAAGATGTGTACGTTGTAAGTACGCAAAAGCACGTTTTTCTAAGAAGCGCCAGAGGTAAGGCTAGCAATTATGTGTGGTGTTGAAAATTGGGGTGCAATGTGGTTAACCCCAAGCCACACATTTAAAAACTAGTACTGGCCAAGAATAAAAATGTCATAATGACCCTTAGAGGTTTGTAGAGTACCGAGTGTAAATTAGCTTTTTTATATATATAATTGAAGGTGAATGTGCTTCAATTTCGAACTAAAGTATATACTTAGCTCCCATATTATAAATAAAACTTGATGTGATTGTAATAATTTCCTGAATATGACAAAAATTATATTTCAATATTTTTAGAGGAGTGAATTGAACTTAGTATGAATAACAATCAATATAAGAAAATGTTTTTGAAGCTAAAGTCAATGTCGAAATGGGAAATTTCACTTTCTGCCTAATTGAATGACGGGGAAAAAGGACTGGAATCTGCCTAATTTGTGCATAGTCAAGAAGCAATAAAGATCATGCGGTGGTGGTCTTAAATCAGTGGATCCGACATAGAAAGCAATCCAACCTGTTTCTCCACAATCGACCCTCGTGGGTGGCGGTCAACGTTGTAGTCAAATGTGTCGGCTTATGCAATTTTCAACTCATTTTTCCCAACCCCAAAAAAAAAAAAAAAAAAAAAAACTCATTTTTAGGTGATTTTGAAAGTAAAAACAATAATGACTTATTTTACAAACTAAGCAATTAGAGATAATTGCGTGAGTTCACAATTCAATTTGATCTTTGCATATTTCAATCCCGAAAGTCGAATACCTTTGTCTTATCATCATTGTCCTAGAAAAGTTTTACTTTTTGAAATAATTTAGTTGTCGCCATCGAGTTAGCTCATGACATTACCATCTAATTTTAATTTAATTAAGAGATAACAGTGCACATTGTGCATGTTGATATTGGATCATAAAAAAAAATTTAAAAATAAAAAAATAAAAAATTGCTAGTGGCGTAAAGTAACATGGACTGACGGTGGCCACCTCACCACCATCCAAGTGTGGTGGTCGGCCCACCAATCCATTATATAATACAAAATCAAATATAAAATAGAGATAGTGACACAAATACTTTTAATTTGTTCAATATAATTCATGAACTTTATCCTAACATGTAATATAGTCCATACATTTTTTTATACATGTTCAATTTACTCCTTAAACTATATAAAAATGTTTAATATTGTCCTTTATATTGAACATCTTCATAAAATGCAGAGATCAAATTAAACATTTCACTAAACTTTCTTGAGCCACATTTAATAAATTAAAAATTTACAAATCACATATTGCACGACGATTTAAATTTCCGAGATCACATTGAATGGATTAAAGTTCAAGAATCGCAGTACACATCGGGCCGAAACTCAATGGGCCATTCATGTCATTTTCCTCGTAAAATAAGGCGATGATTAAAACAATTTTCCCTTCCTTGTTTCCAGGCGATTTCTTAAACTTCACTCCATTGTTGTAAGACAGCGATTGGCCACTAGCTGCCGTGGGGATCGGTCTGACCAAAGATGCTTGCTGATTCCGGAAATTCATCGTATCCGGGGGGGCCCACATTCTGGGCAAATCGATCATCCACCGTTGACTTCCTCATTTTTAGGCCTTTTCCATTGTATTTGATCAACCAATTTGTGACGTCGCGGCGGTTGATGGTGCCATAAAATAGATGCCGCGACGTAATTGGGCTCGTTGGATTCGTCATCGGTTACGATTAATTACCTTTGAGATCGTTTCAGGTGGGGTCTAAGATCGAGGTCTTGATTATGTGGGTGGATGATCTCGTTAATGATGGATTTTGTAGAATTTAAATTGAGCGGCATTTGACTTTCATAGATTGTTCATCTTTATCCGTTCATTTGAAGGGAAAAAAGATATGAAGAAATTTTTTTTTAGAGGAATTCTTTTTTTCTAGTGTTTCAATGGACGGGAGACTAATTGATATTCGGAAAATATAATCCACAAACTAAAAATAATAATTTTTGAAATTTGAGGAGAAAGAGTTCCCGATTTGGTAAGAACGAATTCACTTTCCTAATCAATTAAATAAATGAAAACTAATTATTTCCTTGTAAAATGATTTTTATTAATTTCTATAAATTCAATTTTGATATGGAAATCTAGTCCCTTGGGCATTTTGGTCATTGGACACGGTTGGGAGTGAGTTTTACATCCTCCTACCGAATCACGGAATAAAGTTCTTCGGCGATTTACTTTATTCGGAAGATCTTAGATTTAGCTTTCTAAATATTGTTATGTATTCATCTACGAGATTTTCTTCTTATTTTATTCTACTTTAAAAAAAAAAAAATTGATCCCTTATCTTTCGTTCCTATCAAAGAACATTTTGATTTCATGCTTAATTTGTTTGCTCTTAGATATTTTGTTATCTTCTTATAATTAATATCATTATTTCTTTTAAGTCAAACCAATTTCTTCCTCTCTTTCTTCAGCTTTTTTTGTATAGATCATTTTTGGTACGCACTTGAAAATCATGGTACTCAAATCTATGTCGAAAGCCTATGTGGTGGAATCAAATCACTGAATATTCCATATGAGAGCTACGTCGGGATTTCGATGTCTAAATGCTAGTTGCCCATGAGTTTCATATATGATTTGAGAGGTCTGTAATACTTCGAAAGTCTTCAATTGACTTTGAAATGTCAAATCATATTTTGACATTTATCCCATGTTGAATATGGAACGTCCCTCGTATCACGGAATTTAAAATCACGTTCTTTGAATCAAAGAGAATTGTCACCTCAAAATTCACAAAATCCAATTGCATCTCAAAAATCGATAACAAAATCCTTTATTGATTACAAAAAAATCTTAAAAAATAATCGATTGTGCCACTTACAAAAATCAATTGTCGAGATAAATACATTCCATCCATAATGAAAATGCCGAGGCATAAATTGTCATTGATGCTCGTTCCCAAAAAAAGATAAGAAAAAAACATTTTTTTTTTAATATGATCGAATTTTGCACGCTGGCGAAAAATTAAAAAATTTGGGACGCGAGATGTTAAACCGCGGCGGTGCTGACGTGTCGGGCGCAGAGGAGACAAAACCGGAAGCCGAAAAGGCGACGACCGACCACCGTGGGGGGGGCGCGATTCACGTCCCGTCGTTTGGCGCGGCGCGGTGCCGGTCAAGCCAACCGGGCAGCAGGCAGGCAGGCAGTACGTCCTTCCTTACAACCGCCGTATTCTGACAACCAGAAACAGCCAGAAAATTAAAAAAAAAAAAAAAAAAAAAAATTTCGGAAAGGACGAAGAAAGATCCACCAAATTATTCCTCCCCATAAAAAAAAAAAAAAAGAGAAAAAAAAGAAAGAAATCCCCACTCCCCCAAAATTCACACCCACACTTTATTTTATTACTTAATTTATTCATCAATTCATCTAATTTTTTTTTTTAAAATTTATTTATTTGGTAACGATTGAATATTTGTTTGTAGTTGAGAGAGAGGCCGACGATTCAACCACATTGAACTCGTCCCGGGGGGTGGACTTTTGCCCGGTCGCCACCTCCTCCATCTCCTCCATCTCCTCCTCTCCTCTCCCTCTCCGCTCGATCGATTCAGGTGAGCTCCGATTCCTTCCCTCCTCCCTCCGTCGTCCTCCGTCCTCGCTTTTCTCGCCGCTTTTCCCGTCGCTTTTTCCGTCGCTCGTTCCGTCCGGCTCTCGATTCGCCGATCGCCGGAACCGCCCCGCCCTCCCGCGCCGGCGCTCGTCCGCCTCCCGCCGCCCTCCGGATCTCCCCGCCGCCGCCGCCGCCGCCGCCGCCGCCCGGCCGAGCCGGCTCGGCGGTTCCGTCCTCCCCTGCATTTTCCGCGGCCTTCGTCGAGCGTTTCGGCTCGTTCGGAAATGGCGTTTTCTGCGGTGTTTTTCAGCGGAGTCGGTTCGGCTCTGGCTTTTTCGCCGGGGCTGGGGTTTTCTCTGCGCCTTCGCGGTAGTGAGCTTCGTGGCGGTGGTCGATCGCTCGGTGACGTTGAAAGAGAATTTCGTGTGTTGTCGTTGCGGTCTCCGATTTGGAGCTGGCCTTTTCGGTTGCAGTCATCTCGGCTGCAAAGGTTGCTGTAAAAATTGATTCGAGCTGTTTCCGGGACCGTCGCTCATCGTGGATTGGTTTCTTTCTTTCTTTCTTTTCTGTTGTGGTTTTGCGGTAGGTTTTCTCGGCGATTTGAGAGGATATGTCGGGAGGGGGTACTCAGAAGAGCTTGAGGAAAGCGCTCGGGGCCATCAAGGACTCCACCACTGTTTCATTAGCCAAAGTCAACAGTGATTACAAGGTTCGGAATCTCTGGTTTCCTTTTGTAGGGCTCGGTTCTGGTTGAGTTAGCTTTCGGCTGATGTGGTGTTGTTGCTGCTGTTGTTGAGCTCTGTAGGAGCTGGACATCGCGATTGTTAAGGCCACGAATCACGTCGAGCGCCCCGCGAAGGAGAAGCATATCAGAGGTGTGCTTGCGCGCGTTCTTTTGTTTTCTGTCCGTCGATTATGATCTGTCTTGGGTGAACGTGATTGATCCGTTGTGGTTTTAATCTCTATTATTTGCAGCTATATTTGCTGCCGTTTCGGCTACTAGGCCTCGGGCGGATGTGGCGTATTGCATTCATGCTCTCGCCAGGCGGCTGTCAAAGACGCATAATTGGGCGGTACGTCCATCTCATTAAGTATAGCTCAAAAATGAGTGAGCAGTAGACGGCAAGAACGTAGAATTTGTGCCGATTTATTGTGACTAGAGGAAGTGAAAGGATTGTTTTTGTTGGAATTCATCAATCTAAATAATGTAGTGCTGAATGGCCAAATACTTCTTTCTTTCCTTTTGTGTTCCTCCTTTTTAACGTATGTTCCTTTTGGTGAGTGTCCCATTTATTTTTCATGTTCACGTTTGTGCATGGAGGTTCATTGATAATTCTGGAGAGTAAGATGTTAAATTTTTATTTTGTCTTTTCCATTTCTATGACTTGCTTTGAGACCATTATCAATTGGTGTTTAGGTCGCACTTAAAACGTTGATTATTATACATCGAGCTCTGAGGGAAGTTGATCCGACATTTCATGAGGAACTTATTAATTATGGCCGGAGTAGAAACCATATGCTTAACATGGCTCATTTCAAAGATGATTCGAGTCCCAATGGTATATAATTTTACCTTTAAAGTATGTTACCTGATTACATGGAATTCATTCTGACAAGTTCATAATATTGTACCTGATATGTGCCGCACAGCATGGGAATATTCTGCATGGGTTCGGATGTATGCCTTATTTTTGGAGGAAAGACTGGAATGCTTTCGGGTTCTGAAATATGACGTTGAAGCAGACCGCCCTGTAAGATATCTGCCCTTTTGAGTGGACCATCTCCCTCTACTTTAGCTTATTTTAGAGTACTTCTCCTTGATGTTAATGTTATGTTTAGCTTGATGCATAATTAAGTTCATTCAGTCACTGGAGAGGCTATTTCCTTTGCTGCAATAAGACATTGGAAATAGGAGGAGAAATATTTTGAAAGGAGAAGCTTTTCTTCCAAATAGCTTTAAAAGTGCAGGCATGTTAGTATCGGAAAAAAATACGGCATCTGCTTAATCATTGCCCTTGATTATGTTATTTGTTGACTTAACTTTGGTTAGCAGAACATTTTGTTTGGATAACATTATGGGAGACTCTTTATGGCTCAAGAAGTTTTTTCTGCTATCCCTTTTATATGATCTGTGGGCACAGTCCCATGTACTATAATGTGGTGGCTATTATCCCCTCTGATCTCTTCAAAATTATTAGTTATTTAAGATTTCATTCTTTTATTGACGTTCCCATCAATTTCTAACAGTGTTGTTTATCTTATTTGAAAACTGACAGTCCTTTTAAGTTTATCTGAATAAATCAAGTTGCCGATATTGTACCAATGAAAATTCTGTTGCTAAACAAGCCCATTAATTATTCATTATAGTTTAATTCACTAGCAATATTTGCCTCCACTGGGAAAATGCTGTAGATCAATCCCTGGATTTTGTGCTTCTGTCCTATTATTAAAGTCTGCTATATTTCTACCAAAAAACATAAAAGTCTGCTATGTATTTTCCCCCTTCTTTTGGGTTTCACCAGCCAAACAATCTGCCAAGGAAAGGGTGCCATGGAAGAAAAAAGTTTGGTCTAGTCACATCACATCCCAAGAGCAGATTTATTGGCCTTGAAATTTTTTGAAGCACGATACATCTTTTACTCTCTTTTTCTGAATGTTTCCATTCTATCACTTTGGTTGTCATGAGTCGCAAATAACTGATATTGTGGGGATGACATTTTGTGCAGAGAACCAAAGAGCTAGACACTGCAGAATTACTTGAGCACTTGCCAGCTCTGCAAGAGCTTCTTTCCCGTGTGCTTGGGTGTCAGGTATTTCATGAATCTGCTAGGTTTAATTGTCTTTTACCCCTGTAGTATTGTCTAGGTTTTTATGGAATAATAAGTTCTATGTTTTGCCTATTTAAATGACAATAGTTATTCATCTATGTAGTTTTCTCTGCCTAATGAAAATAATGAATATGTATTCTACAGCCCCAAGGTGCAGCTGTTCATAATTTTATCATTCAATTGGCGCTGTCAATGGTAGGTAGATATAATAAGCTTCTTTTTTTTTTTTTTTTTTTTTTTCAGTTTGATTATGTCTTGGCCTTCCTTTCTCTTATCCCTAATTGTTCCTTAATGTGTATAGGTTGCTTCTGAAAGTATGAAAATATATCAAGCCATAAGTGATGGTACAGTCAATTTGGTTGACAAGGTAGGTTGTAACCATGACATTCAGGTCAGAGGATTTAATGGTATTCGTAAGTTGTGCGCAATATGACTGATAAAATTGTGACAGTTTTTTGAAATGCAACGTCATGATGCAATGAGGGCTTATGACATTTATAGGAGAGCTGGCCATCAGGTAATGCTAACTATTTCTGCTGCATTAACTGATATTCAGATGGAAAGGATTGAATCCTGTTGTGAATTGTATTTTTACAAGTCTTTCACTCTTGTAGGCTGAGAGACTTTCAGAATTCTATGAAATTTGTAAGAATGTGGATATTGGGCGTGGCGAGAGGTTTATCAAGATTGAACAGGTCGGTCGGTCAGTCTGTCTGTCTGTCTGTCTCTCTCTATACACACGCACACATGCAGGGCAAGCCTGTAGAGTACCATGTGATGCACTCAATCCTTGATTGTATTATTTGCTTTTTAACTATAATTCCTCATAGTTTTGTATTACTCTTTGAAGTAATATTTGTCAACTTTGTTGCTATTTGTGAAGCCACCTGCATCGTTTTTACAAACCATGGAAGAGTATGTTAGAGATGCTCCACTCTCCTCTACAGCACGGAAAGATCAGGTATGAATTTGATTACCATAAAATCTGCATGGTAAGATGCTTTCCACAAACTTTTATGCATGTAGAGACCCCATATTATCCATGAGTTCTTCGAAAGTTCGGTTCAAAAAATGCAATTACCAGTTCATCAGAAACATGTTGGTTTTGAGGATTTAGTTTGAGGAGTTGATCTCAGTAATTTCTTCCAACTTTAGATGATTAAAAGCACTGACTCGCTTGGTGTATTTTGGGATTTATAGAGACAGAGAGCAGATTGGCTAGTTCAGCCAATTGTGTCTGAAATAGTATTGAACTGTTAATGGTTCAACAACAGATTAAAATGAAGTTGTGCCCATTGAACTGGTCAAACCAGGTGGTTCCATAGAGTCAAGAACCACTTCAACCTTGCTCTTTCAGTGGGAGCAAAAATGCTATTAGAGAGTTGGATTCTTTACACTCATTAGTGTAGCATGCATTAAAGGGGCCACTATACCGCATGTTCCTATACATATATGTCTATAATAAAGAGATTCACCTGGTGCTGTGACTCTCTTAAACTGCGGCATGGTTACTTTCATTGGTTTGCACCCAGTCCAACACTTAAGGCATAATTTGGTGATGTTCCATCTCCTTTTGAATGAAGAGTATTAAATTTTGAGATAAATTTGGTTACCATTACAGGCAGTTGATGGTAAAAGTGCTTCTTCCAAGGAAACCTTAGCTATAGAATACAATAAGCCCCCAGAAGTGCAGGAGGCACAACCACCGTCTCCACCAAAGGCCGAACCTGAACCTGAGCCTGAACCAGAACCTGTAAAAGTAGAAGCCCCTGTTGCTGAACCAGATATATTGGTGAGATATGAAATACCAACCATTGCATTTCAATTTTATTTTTGTTGGGAGTTTTTAGCTTTGCTGTTGCTCAAATAAATGTCCTTTTACTATTGTTTTTATAGGGTTTGAATGAACCCAATCCACTTGCATCAGAATTAGATGAGAAGAATGCATTGGCTTTAGCTATTGTTCCTGTTGGTGCTGGTATGTTCACTGAACCTTTTCTCTTTTATTTAGCTTTTCCTTTTTCCTCCAGTCTGTCAATTGCTTGTTCATTCCTGAAATCTAACATATGAAATCACTGTAATTATTGTTTGTCAGAGTGATGCATTCTGAAGTATTGCTATCATCTAAGTTAGATTGACAGCGGCATCTTTCTAAAATGAGCCTTAGGCGATCATATTTTGAGTTTCTGACCCAACCATGAAGCATGTATCACATAATCATCTTTCTTACCTGTAAAAGAAGATAACATATATCTGAAGAGGGTAACACTTCTATTTTCTTCTCTTTGTTGCTGGTGCAGCTGATCAACCAAGTTCTACTGGTTTCGATCATGCTAATGGAACTACAGGTTGGGAATTGGCACTAGTCACTGCTCCTAGCTCCAATGAGACTGCCTCAGCTGCTAGCAAGTTGGTAAGCTCTTATTCTGCCATCCCATTGAGAAGTTGTTTGAGATGGTTTGCTAAACTCAGTGTATCCCATTGGTCATTTCACATTTTCCAGTGTTGCAGAATTCTTGCAACATCACGTTTAATTGCTTTTTCTGTATTTACTGATTTTTCCATCACCTGTTGGGTTTGTAACAAAGGCGGGAGGACTCGACAAGCTTACACTCGACAGCTTATATGATGAAGGAATGAGAAGAAGCAGCCAGAGCTCTAGCTATAACCCATGGGAGCCAGCCCCTATGGCTGGTTCGATGATGCAGCAACCAGCACACGACCCATTCTATGGCTCCAATGCGGTAGCTGCACCTCTTCAAGTCCAAATGGCAGCAATGCACCAACAGCAGGCCTTCATGTTGCAGCAGCAGCAACAGCAGCAGCAGATGATGATGATGGGCTCACAGATGCAACAGCCGGCAAATCCTTTCAGCAATCCATATGCAGCCAATGTCCGCCCATATGGCTCCAATGTGCCGGTTCAAGCATACAATCCTTACTCCGGCCTAATTTAGAGCCTTTACTAAGAGAACGAGTCTATTCTGGAGAAAATGGGATGGAATGATAATGGGTACAAGCCAGTATTGGTTCATGCTGATTGAAATCTCAAGAAGATAATTAGTTTTTGTAACATATGTGGTGCCTGTGCAGCAATTAGCTAGAGTGACGATTCTTTGTTGAGTATTAGCAAGAGAGCTTTAGTCTATTGATTATTTATGGTGGTTTATGCCGATGATTGGAAATAATGTCTGAGACCACAATTTTTCAAGCCTGCTCGGGCAGGATTACTTTTACAGTCATACATTTCTCATGTTGATAGATTTTCCTGTGAATGAAAAGGAGTCACTTGTAAAATTGGGATCGTTGAACCTTCTGTCAAAGTGCAATTTTATACTTTCTTACCTACCCCAATTAATGGAGCATTGCAGCTTATCATACCTCGAGGAGGTGATTACCTATCCACATCACCGCGATTTCCTTTTACTTAAGAGCCCTTTGTCAAGTGAATAAAACGCGGCTTCACTTGTCGACTGCAACATTCCAATCATCTTGTTATTCTTGTCTTCTTTGTTTTGTGTCAACTGGACTGGTAGATTAACTTTCTCCATTATCAACGACATTATCGGGTTTTTGGCTAGCTTAGGTGAAGAGCGCTTGTTATACATGTGATCTGTTTGCCTGTCGTAATGCCCCATGGTTAAATGTCTGAAAAGGGAGCGTTGATTGTTGCCTCTTGTCGCATCTTCTTTGTTTCTCCCCTTTCTTTTTCAGGACAACAAACCTTGTAAGTTCGCTTGTCCGAGAAGCCAAGCTATGACAATCGCCGAGGGATTGATTTCTAAATAGTATTCATGGTTTTGAAAAAGGAAGTGTTGGCTACAGTGAGAATTAACTAGTAATTTGCTTGGAAAAGCTATGCATATGACAATAAATTAACCTAAATAATGGCCTTATAAAGAAATATAATTCACCAGGCTATATTAATTTTGGAACGTGTTCGGTTCATTCTTTGAGATCATCGTGAGCAACGCAGCTTTGATTAGTTCAGACTGCAACTGCTGAATATAGTCGTCTGATTAGAAGGAACTATTCAAATCTTCTTTAGAAGCAAGGCCACCATTTCCCTCCTCTCTTTCCGTGTCCAAAGGTACGACGGACCAATACCTCTTCCAACCAGCTGAAGAGTACATTTTGTACCACTGGCATCTTTCTTGGTGGAGGCAGTGAGAGTGATTATAGATGATGCAACGGCCCGAAGGGAGATGTTGCGCCAGGGGAGAAGGGAGATGATGTGATGCCTATCGAGTCTCATTGATGTATATGAGCAGCAAGAGCAAGCTCCCTATTTCTGACTCTGTATTTGCATGCCAAAATAAACATGCATGCTGTCGATGTTTGTAGCCTGTTCTGGTGGGACTAGGGCCACGGAAGCTCAAGTCAACCAAGTTGTGAGTCGGCGGCTGATAGCGTGACCTGTTTGTGCCATCCTTAGAACCCAGTTCTGGTTCACATCCTGTGTGCTTTAGAGTTTTGAGAATGAGAGTTGGTATGATAAGGTGTCATCAAATGACTTGTCAATACAATGGGAAGTTTTCATAAAGGAAAAAGGCTCCATCAAGTTTGATAGGCCGTTCATACGAGAGAAAATACTGTGATCTATTTCTTTCATATGCGCAGGCTATAGTTGGATTATGGTTGCAGGAGTATACATTATACAGATTAAAAAGGGAAAATAAAAAGATCAAACATCAAGAGCTCTCGTTTGAGAAGAACCAATTTACAGGTACTATATGTAATTCAGATGTCTTGTCAGCCTCAGATGATCTCGATACATGTACAGGTAGATGAATGACGTTCTCTATACGAAACTAGAGAAAACTCAACTAGGAATATCGCTTATATTTTCCCGAAGAAAGAAAAGATTGGAGGGACCTCATACTTCAGACGTAATTTTTTTGTTGTGCAGGACGAAAGTCAGTCAAACGCCAAATGCAAAGTTCAGGCAGGAAGGCATGAACAGACCACCGCAAAGGAATGCCAGCACCACATAGAGGATAATAGCCAATACGAGTAGCAAGGCGCCGCTGTTGCAGGGAAGCAAATAAAACAGATGGCCTTAAACTAAGATCCTAATAAAGCTGACATTAATTGTGTGATCCTCAAACCATAATATTGAATGCAAGCATGATACATCTCTGCTAGGTGCCTTGGACCTGACTAAAATGGACATTGAAAGGAGAGGAGGGATTGATCGACATGAATACTTACGTGAGCTTGACGTTTCCCCACCATACAGTGTTCTTGAAACGACGGGACTGCTTTCTGAAACGGAGTGTGTTTCCTTGCATTGTCGAAGCTTTCTCAACGAGCAGAGCCAAGCGGTCACCCCTCTCGAGAACTTTCTCAATGTTGTTTATCATGACGGTTCGCACCTATGATCATTATGTGAGAAGAATCTCAATGAAACTGAAGAATTCTGAAGATTGACAAATTTGTCTGTACCTACTGGTGATGAAAAGTACTATTACTCAGATGAACTCCAAGTGATTAAAGGAGCTCATCAAGTAACTGAATAAAAGAAGAAAAGACAACAAAAGAAAAATCTTGCCTCGTTATGGAACACTTCTAATTGTTGATTCATCGCCAGAGATGGCTCAGAACTAATAGTTCATTATCTAATGGATTTATCCATTCTAATGTACTGTTCATAATAAACTTTTTCAGTGTACAAATTTCAAGAATCAGCAGTTGATCAAGCATGCTACTCTTTACGAAGCTAAATGTCTACATGTTTTCAGAAAATAAACTTTAACAAAGCATATTAGTTGTCTAACATCACGTACTGCACATACAATTGAGGATGCAGAGTAACTAAAGGATAATATGCAAACTATTGCTCCATTTTTAATGATTATGACTTAATAATATTCGCAGCTCCTATGTCACTAGATTCACCATAATAATTATTCAAAATTCGCAGCATTTTCCTCACATTATAAGATTTCAATTGTTAAGCGACGCATGTTAACTAGCTCTGTCCTTGTCGCCAAAAAAGAAAAAAAGAGAAAAAGATTCTTCCTTATGCAATTTCCAGTCATCTACTCAATGGGGCAATGAGAAGTAGAGAGAAACAAGCAACTCTTTTCAATGAAAACAATCTCTACTTCTAGAAAAATAACATTTATACGGAGAAAACAGAGGAAACATGGACTTTGCCATATTGCTCATCTTACCTGACTCATTTCACCTTTCAAACGATTTAATCTATCTGCATTCGGATCATTTGAGTACCGGTCCATCTCCTGGCTCAGGATCCTAGAAAATTCATCATTCATGGCATAAGGAGGAGCTGTGAGGATGGCACGACCGTAAGTCTTCACAAATCTCTGGTGGATATCTTCCATAAATGCAAAAGGGATTCTTCCTGCATATCACAAGCAGCCGAGTCATTCACAACATCATCATTCAAGGCCTCAAATTGTATGTGAATTGAATTACAGAATGTATGGGCAGTTGCTAAAAACCGAATCAATACACAACTTTCCCCTCAAAGAAATGCTCTCAAGTATTGTAGACAATTAGCTTTTGCTAGATGCTGATATACAAGGAGCAAGTGGCAACGCCAGGATAAAAAGACAAAAGAATCTGTGTATTTTGATAGATGTTAACTCGTGCGCAAATGACACAAGCTAAAAGGAGTCCAATTTGATCATGCATATATCCATTATGCGGCACATTGTTATCCTTCTCCTATATTACCTCTGCAATTAAGGACCAGTAATCCAGAAGAGCCACTTTATATAAGAGAACAGAACATTCACCGTGCACACAAAGCACTGCATTCTATGTTGACTAAATTCACCCAGATCACATCTAGTTTGACAAAAGCATGAAAAACCATGTGCCCAGATCCACTAACTGGGGCACACCATCAATGCCTTTACAGAACTGCACACGTCTCACCTCTCTTCTACCGCTAGCCTGGCAACTTATAAGGACCCCAGAACCAGCCACCCAATGACAGATGAGGTGGAAAAGCTTTGACAACCAAAATAATGGCGAAAAGAGAGCTGAAACTGGTCAGGGCCATGTTTCCAATCACAACCCACGAAGAAGTCAAGCATCCAGATTGCCAAAATTCAAAAACACCAGCTTCCCCAAAACAAAGAATTGATCAGAGCAGTTTCATGGAGTCTGCAGATCCATACGGGACAAACCAGGCATGCTCTCCTTCGAGCATCCATTTCAGTTTCGGCAAAACGAAAAGCACCCAACATTCGATTTTCACAAGGCGATATAAGATCCAAAAAATGAAAAAGTCCTACATAAATCTAAATAAAGAACTCCCTGACAAAAACATCAATCGACGACTCTTCCTCAGCACGCCCCCTTTATCATCAACAAGAAGAACAACATCGAAGCGCGCCAAAAACGTCGCCTTTTTAGCTCCCGGATCCACGATCACGATCACCCTCGACGAAAAATCTCGAAATCGCCACGACCCACGACCGCACATGGCCGCGCACGCGCATTGCCGTAAACACACGATCCCATTTCCCCAGGGGGAGAAAAAAAGAAGAAGAAACAAGAAAAAGAGCGTACTTTCGGAGGCGGCGTCGGCCATAGAGAGGACGACGAGCCCATCCGTCCTCTTGACGTGGAACACGTATCGATCCTGGGAGTAGGAGACGTTGCTGTCGGCGTTCCCTTGGGGCAGCTTCTCCAGGACCTGCCTCGCCACCACCCCCGCGTTCGACGTCGCGGCGGCGCTGAACTCCGCCAGCACGACGTGACCACGGGCCACCATCGCGTACAATATCCCCATCCCCCGCTCTCCTCAGCTCCGACCCTTTATTCCTGACCAATCTTTCTCGGGAAAAAAGAAGGAGAAGAGAGAGAAAGATCCGAGAACACAACCTCCGAGGCGGCGGCTGCGGTTCCCAGATTCGGAGGAAGAAGGAAGGGAGAGGAAGGAGGAGGAGGAACCTGCGCGGTTCTGACGAAAGTTCGGGTTTTTCTTTTCCGGAGATTTTAACGTTTGAAACGAAAGGGAGGCGACGGAGGTGGGACCCCCCTGATTTTCCGATTTCTTTGTCTTTTTTTTCTTATATATATTTAAAAAAAAAATTCTTTTGACAGGGTGGATTTGCGCGGAAAAGATGAATGTTTGTTTCCCTCCCCTTTTTAAAACCAAAACCTCAAACCGATTCGGGACCGAACTAAACAAGTCGTTCGTTCAAAGGTTTTATTCCGAGTCTCCTTCGGAACCCCCATGACGTAAAGCATTTAGAGAATAGAGTTAGGATTGGGACTTGATAAAAATACTGACCCAATTGAATGGTACAAGACGTGTAGGTATCAACACGTAAAAAAAAAAAAATTTATGACAATTTACTATCTTGCAAACGAACAAGTACATGAGGTCTCATAGGAGGAAACTCCTTGAACTTACTAGATATCATTGATTGAGAATCTAAGGTTAAGCCCTAGGGCTTAACCTTTGGAGGGAATTAAAGTAAACACAAAGAAAAAAGTAATTGGGTGGCGTAGTAAATCTTCTTCAAAAAGTTGCCACGATTCATTTAACGATTATTTTGAAATCTAAATTTGTTTATACATATTTCCTAAATCTATATTATTATATCATGCACTTTCTATCAATTAAAAAGTAGGCATCAACAACAATTCATTAAAAAAACGTATTAAATAACATCATAAAATGATGTTAAATAATTTTCTATCGGTGTTAAATAATTTTTTAATATCTCAAAAATTTAAAGATGAAGGTGAGTGTGATTAGCGTGGTTAGATTGACGACGAGATTGGGACAAGTGTCTTAATATTTCATTCTTAATTAGGTAAGGGAATTGAATTTCTCTCTCTTTTTCAAAATATATAATTATAAGTTCAGTTGAGTCAATTCGATTATCATTAAAAGAAGAAGAAGAAGAAGAAGAAGAAGAAGAATGAATGTGATTTCCACCCTCTCTCTAGTGCATGTGAGATGGGCCAAGCGACATGGTTTTGGTTGTATCCGGATTTGGCGCGAACAGATTGAAAGGAGAAGGAGGACAGACTGGCGGGCAGAGGTGGAGGGCTTGTCGTTTTATTGCTACTGCTCGTGTCATTTGGAAAGGCTGGATCCTTTCTGTTCTTTTTTATTTCTTAAATAAACTAACCGATTAAGCAGACTAATTTTTTTTTTTCAACAAGTGGACTAATTAATTCAAATAAAAAATGATTGATTTCTTTTTCCCCTTTTTTTTTAACCTACGTTGGAGGGACAGACTTGCCTCCAAACCAAAGCCAGTGTGCTTGCGCATACGATGAAGGCTGATGTTATTACTCAAGAGGATGACGTCGCTCATGTCGGGCAGATATAAGTATAATTATTATCTAATTAAATAAGATTACATGTAATTAGAGAAATTAGGTGCATGTGTGAATCTGGATCTCTATATGGGTGTGAAGTAAGAAAATTTCAGGACGTTGTCGAGATTAGCCCTTGAAAAGAACTTTAGTCAAATTTCGAAGTCAATCATCAAATTTAAATTTTGACATCGAATTGAGCCTGAATACTTTTGTACTATTGTAGGTGGTCTCCACGGTCGGGGCAATTTTACGGTGGTCTTCTTAAAGAAATGCTTCATCTTCAACCTTGCTGGCTTAATTGAAACGGGATGGTGCACGTTTTTACAATCGAAATGTAGACAGATAGATATCAGGGCATGTCCAAGCCATGTTGAGCGTTGCTGCTTCTGGAAAGCGGGACCAACCCACGATCCAAAAGACTGATTTTCGTGGAGAGAACTGGGCAAACTCACTGCTTTCCAAGCACGCTCACTAGAAAAAGCAAGAGACATCATGTCGACTTAGTTATAACGAGTAACTTCAGCGTGACTTTCTATATTTACAATCAAGCTGCAATTGACATTATTTCAAATCTAGTATTTCACGAGAAAACCAAACACATAGAAGTGGATTGTCACTTTGTGAGAGAGAAGGTTCAGGATAAAATAATTGAGACTCTATACATTCATAATGAGAACAGTTTACAAATGCCTTCACCAAAGCATTGTCAAAAGGGTTTTTCCAAACTGTGGTGGACAAGTTGACCTCTGACGAAGTCTTTGCCCCAACTTTAGGGGGAGCGTTGGCGAGATTCTTATCTCTTATTCTTGAAAATGAAATATTATTGCAATTTTGGATTATTCTTGTTTCCTATTTCTAGTGTTTCATTCCTTATGTGAATGGTTGCTTGTTGCCTTACTGTAAGCAACCGTATGTTGTATATACGATGAATAATGACAAACCTACTCCCTAAGAAAAAAGAAGAGAGAGGGAGTTTTTTGTCCGTGGATATAGGCATATTGCTGAACCACATTATTTCCTTGTGTTATTATTTGTGTGTTTGATCCTACTAAATTTCAAAAAAAAAAAAGTGAAATAAGGAAGGTGAAAACAATATGCCTCTTGACAAACCTCTTCTCTCTTTGCAAACGTGGAGGAGAGCTCTATTACTACGTGGGATTTATTGAGTTCTTGCTAATCAGATTTTTGGACTTAACTAGATAATGCAGGCCACTAAGGGTGCGCATGATAACTAGTTTATTTTTGTTTTAGAACTATTTTTTGGTTCCAAACTTGTTTCTAGAATAGAAATCTATTTGGTAAAATTATTTCATTTTTTTTAATTTCTGGAATAGATTTTTACTCCAGAAATAAGTTTAGAATAAAAATCGAAAATAAATATTTTTTACTTTTTTATTTTTGGAACAAGAATGAGAAATAAAAACTTTTTTCATTATTTGTCCTCCTCGCTAGTCGGTTGTTGCTCATCATTTGCCGTCTGCCGCTCGCCGTTGTCGCCACCACAGCCCATTGCCTAGCTACCGTCCACTATCCGCCGTTGACTTTTGTCCTCCATCTGCTGCCGTTATATTGACCTTCATCTCTAGGGTAACGAGTGACAAGGATTATTTTCGTGATATCCCAAGCTCATCGCTGTCCATATTATTTTTATCTTGTCAATAAGTGCATGTGAAAATGTGAACAAACAAATCCCCCAAACAAATAACAACTAGAGGACTAAGACATACATCACACATAATACCTTACTTTATATTATAATAGTATATTTATAAGCCATTTCTCTACGGGCCCTCTTTCCTTTTTACATCACACTACAAATATCCACGTAGGCCAAGGGAATTTCTATTTCCTCTAACGTAATTGCAGCTCCCAAAATTGACATGGGTTTTGGAATGCCTCAATGCCAATCCAAGTCCTTGTAGCCTTGGATGATCCTTGCACCTAACAAGACTTGGAATTGGTACGCCTTGATGCCAATCCAGAACTTTGTGGCCTTAGGCCATCATGACTTAATGTTGATTCCAAGCCGAGCAAACCTCGACCTCTTCCCAGGGCATGAACACATTCAAACATGCAAACATGATCAAATCATATAAAAGAATATTACAACATACGCATGGCTTACATGGGTGAGCACACAACAAAACTCGATGACGTAGGTTATCGCCCTAGTCAAGAGTTGGAGATTTCACTTACATACAAAAGCATAAGGAAATTGATTGTCAAACATGTACAGAAACTAAGCCCGAATGAGAGTGCAACCAAGTCCAAGTAATATGACTTGAGGCTTGAACCAACATGCCTCAATGTTGGTCTAAGGCTGAGAGAGACCTATTCGTGACTCGGAGCGCGATTTGATTTAGGAATGTAAACATGTAAGTTATTGCCCTAACCAAGAGTTAGAGATTCTACTTATTTGGATGGACCTCAAAAGCTTTAGGAACGGTTTGGTGAGGGTGGACGCATATGAAGGTTGAGGGAGAGGAAGAGAGGAGAGGCATGGAACGAAGGCTCCAAGAGAATGAATGAGAAGGCTCACCTTATTTATAGGCATCATCCTCATTATTACTTGTCCAAATTACCCAATCACCTTTCTTGGAGTGGCACGGCTATAAAGTTGAGGTGTCAAGTCTAATTGGCAATGTGGTACGCCTATTTAGAAATGTGGCACGTCTAATAAGATTATGTGGTGTACCTAAATCTTAGGGAAATGATGAGAGTCCTTTGTGTCACTCTCCAATTGGTAGATTTAAACCATGAGTCATTTGCTTCTTCCCCAAGGAGAATCTTGAGCTATCATTACCAAATCTTCAAGTGAACACCTAAGAGCAATAGTGATTCATCTTTGCATTTAATGATGTGTTCTAGAATATTCTATTATGTCTTTTCTTGATTGCTCCATTTGTGCTATGGCTCATCAACTTAATTCCCAAGGATCTTGGGTAATGATTACCAAATCTTTCTTATGCCACATAAAGAAATGAATCATCCCTCTCATTAAAGGATCCAAATTGGTTTTAGAATGTTCTATTTTGTCCATTTCCAAAGAATCAAATAAACATGGGAAATAGACCATTAGAAGTGCAATTGAGACTCGGCAAGGGCTTTTTACGTACATTTCCTATCAACCATTTTGACACACCCGAGGCATGACAAAGCCACCCTTAGTGTGGTTGTTGTAGGAATAAATTGCCTTCTCAGCTAAGTTGGTGGCCTAGGGTGCAGGCTCAATGGCCGACCCTTGGGTTGGCACTGGCCGAGCAAATCGGCTCCTGAACCAGCCTTAGGCTTGGTCGAGGCTAATTCTTGATTTTCACGTGATTGCGCAGATTGGTCAATTCGTGACTAACATACGGTCGCACCGGGTTGACTCATGGTCATCCATGGTTGGTACATGGCTGAGCAGAATCATTCGTGACTAGATAAGACCATTCAAAATCAATTCATGATCGCTCATCGATCCGTGGTGATACGTGACCATCCCACTATCAATCCTTATAGTTGGGAAGTCATTCATTGGCCAAACACTTGGGTCCACTCATGCGGTCATTAAATTGGTCCATGCCTGATCCCTTGATTAATCAATGATCGATTCTTTGATAAGAACATGGTTAATCTCTCGGTTACCCTTCTGATCGGGCCGATCGATCCATGGCCTGTTCTTGGAACGATCCATGGCCGATCCTTACCATTGGCACATGAGACTCATAGCCATTTCTCATGG
Organism: Eucalyptus pumila; assembly: GCA_016097595.1. Classification (NCBI taxonomy): domain Eukaryota; kingdom Viridiplantae; phylum Streptophyta; class Magnoliopsida; order Myrtales; family Myrtaceae; genus Eucalyptus; species Eucalyptus pumila. Next base: position 20,105,342 of record CM027848.1, on the reverse strand, counting down.
GGTTGAAAATTGTGACATCCTGAAATTCGACCCCGTTTCGATAAAGTGAAATGGGCATTTCGTCGCGTGCTTTATGCCTTTTTTCTCTGGTGATCACTCAAGAGTTAACTAACCTATTAGAAAAAGCCATTAAGGGATGTATCATTTGTAAAATCCCTAAAAGCTACCTAATTAGTTGGATTTGGCTAAAATCACGTCGATCGATTTTTAACATGAAATTGAATCAACTCGATTTCGGAATTGAATTTTAAGCGAGTCGCAATTCTTATTTTTGGATTCTAACTCATCGCATCGATTTATTGACGGTCCAAATTTCAATAAAGAAATTATCGGAAGAAAAATTTAAGACCAAAAAGAAAATAGAAAGGAAAAGGAAAAGAGAAAAGGAAAATTGAAATAAAGAATTATGCATTTCATTTTTTTCTTTTTCCTCTCTCTCCCTCTCTTTTCTTTTCTTTCTTTTCTCTCTTTTCTTTCTCTCTCCTCTCTCCTCTCCCCTCCCCCTCGTGCGAATTGCCCCCACCGCCCACTTTCTCTCTCTTTCTGTCTTTTTTCCTTTGACCAGTCAATACCTATCCTCTCTCTCTCTCTCTCTCTCTCTCTTCCTTCTTCTTCTTCTTCCTTCCTCCGCGCGTCCAGCAAGCGAAAACCAGAAGTAGAAAAACGGAGACAGCAGCTCGCCCCTCAGCCGTCGCCGCTCATCCCACCGCCGCACCGCCCGCGCCGCGCCCGTGCGCCCGCCGCTCGCTGTCGTCCTGCCGTCTCGCCGTCCGTCGCTCGCTGCAGCACTTCCCCTGAGCGGACCCAGCTCTGTTCGCTCCTGTTCCAGCCCCGTCCGGCCACCTCCGGCCACCGCCTAGCCCCGCCGGACCACCTCCGCGACCCCCTCGCCCTCCGCCGGCTTCCCCTCGCCGCCTTAGCCGCCGGAGCAGCCCCGATCCGCCCGTCCAGTAGACCCACGAAGTGGGTTTCTAGCACTTCGGGCCCGCTTTTGGGCCGTTTCCCGGCCCCGAACCCGAGCCGTCTTTGGGAACAATCGTTCCTCGCGTCGCCGCCGTCGGATTGATCCGATTTGCGCGCGATTTGGTGAGTAATCTCACTAATCCAGGATTAGTTGGCTAATTATGCTTAAAGTTAGTTTAGATTTAATTAATTATGTTTAGGTTGTTAAATTAGAATAAATTAGCAATTATTAGTCAATTGTGATGCGATTTAGATAAATTGATTGCGTAATTAGCAAGTAGACGTGGTCTACTAATTATTGGAAGTGACTCGGGATTTTTCCCGACCCTTAGTGGGCTCCATTAGGCTTTTCGGGCCTAAGTGGATTTTTTTGTATTTAAATATTAATTTTCGGAATTAAATTAAATAATATTTATTTTCCGAAAATTCAACTGAGATGGCTCGGAACCGGAAAATTATGCTGATGACCGTGGTGAAGTCCGTTTATTTAATCGGACTTTATTTTGAGCTAAATTGAATTTTTAATATTAATTATTAATTTTCGAAATTAATAAATAAATTAATTATTTTTAGGAAATTAAGAAATTGATGGCCGACGACCGAAATCTCGTGCTGATCGTTGTGAAGCAGATCCGTTTATTTATTTGAGCTCGCGTTGTATGGAATTGAATAAATTGTGATATTTTAGGGATTTACCCTAAATTGATTGGAATTGATTGAGATTGAATTATTGATTGGTAAATGGCCAAGTATGTTATTAAGCATTTATAATGCTTTGTTGAGTTGATTTAATTATTTGTTTGAGAAATTGTTGGGCATTGGTTGTTCATTATTGAAAGTAGATTGAATGTAACCACTTGAAAAGAAAAACACGTGGGCTCGGTGAATTGGAATGTCACCTGGAGAATGCGACGTGAGTTGATGGTTGAATATGTCACTTTGGCGAAAAGGTCGCCTTGAGAGAATGACGTGGCTTGGAGACTCGATATGTCGTCCTGGAAATGACGCGTGACTCGGTGTGAGTTTGGCATCATAAAAAGAAGACGCGTTTCCGGTGAATTGATGTATCACTTTGGTGAGATAAAGCATCTAAGAGAATGCGCATGGGCACAGGCATCGTAAAAAGGGCACGTGGGCTCGGTGAATTGATGCATCACTTTGGTGAGATAAAGCACCTAAGAGAATGCACGTGGGCCGGCATCGTAAAAAGGGCACGTGCGCTCGGTGAATTGATGCATCACTTTGGTGAGATAAAGACCTAAGAGAATGCACGAGGCCCCGAGGCATCTAAAGCACGTGGGCTCGGTGACTTGATGTATCACTTTGGCGAAGAGGTCGCCGAGAGAATGCGTGGGCCGAGGTTCGAGACACGTGGACTCGGAGACTTGGAATGTCGTCCTAGAGAATGCACGTGGCCTCGCTTTTAGATACTCCCGTGGAGAGTGATTTGTGTGGCATGTAATCGACGGTTCGATTTGTTTTGAGTAAATGGGTGCCTATTATGAATTGTCTTGACTTACGGAGGTGAGATCGAGGCCAAGGTAAGTCCTCCGCCTTGTGCGTGTTTAGGCAGACCTTTAGTATAATGGTTTATCTAATCGGGCTTAGTGGGGGTAGAACTCGGCCGAGACGTAGTCTCATCCCGTTTGGGAAAACCATTTCGGACCCCGTTGAAGAGGCGAGAAGGAGGAATCCGAGAAGGAGGACTCGGAGGCGAATCTTAAGGAGAAAGATTTTTGGAGGAAGAAGGCAATCTTGATAGGGCCTTGAGTACGCCCGCCGTCTAAGTTTACGTCTTCTTTGAGATCTCCATTTTGATGTGAATAGTTTTGAAGTGGTTTGTGTTTTGTATAAAAGTTTGGTTATAAGTTTCAATATGAAAAATATGGCCCTGCTTTTCTATCCCATCGTTTTATTGTCTCTGGGATTTTAAGCTAACTTCCGCATGTCTTAATAATTGAAAGGGTCGGCGATACATTGTCCTGGGATATCGCATTATAAAATCGACCAAATAGAAGGATGTGCACGTGCCCGAGGATCGGGGCGTGACAAAAATTGTGGATGTTATAGCCGCCGTCAACTACCGCCGCTTGCCACCGCCCATCGACATTTATCGTCGTTTGAAAGGGAGAAATTTTATGTCATTATTAAATATGTATTTTTGCTTAAAAACTCATCAAAGAATAAATAAAAAAAAATCTATTTATCTTCTAAAAATCAATTTCTGGCCAAACTCGTTATCATTTATGTCCTAAGAGACTTGTTGTTGGTTATGCTAAGCTAGCATGGGATGGTTCCATATACAATATATAGAATACAACTAGTTTGACAAAAGCATGAAATGCCATGCCCAGATCCACCAGGTGTCTCACCTCTCTCCTACCTCTAGCTTGATAACATTCTAAGGACCCGGGAACCAACCACCAAATGACAGCTAAGATGGAAAAGCTTTGACAGCCAAAATAATGGCAAAGGAGAGCTCAAAGTGCTCAAGGCAAAATGATGGCCACCCTACGGTAGGTATAAGACATTTTGGATAATTATCCTGTACCAAAAGCATGTCAAAAGTGTTGACCAGCGCGAAGACAGTTAACCGAGCCCATCCCATCTCACAACTCTCATACCGTCACTTCGAGAACCGAGGAGAGAACCGAGGAGAGGAATTAATGCTTGCTCTTCCGTTGTGAGTAAAGACCATCTTGCATACGGCAATCCTAGCTAGAGGTTGGTCTCTGTACGAGAAGCGTGCGACCAGCGCGCACGGAGAGCTTTGATGGCGGTGGATCGCAGTGGCGTGCTTGAAAGAGGTGTGTGGATGTTCTTCATTGAATCTCACACATGAAAGAGTCCTAAAACTTTTTCCTCATTTGGGGTTCGTGTCTTTATTACCTCGGGAATTAGGAAAGCAAGAAAGCGGAAGCAACCTTAGCAAAGAGCACAGATTCCTAGATAAGACTTGGTTGATGAGGTGGATGATATTAAAGTGAACAGAGTCAGCAAAAGCAGAGGGAAAATTGGGGAAATGAGACTGATTTTGGACGAGAGCCTTCTCGTCTTCTCTGCCACCGGATAGGAGATGAACACTTTACATTCACCCACCACCCGCGATCCGCTACACAGTCGAAGGTCGCTCCCTTTCGCTTCACTCCGTCTCTGTTTCCTTCCTCTTCACCGAGAGTGACGAACAGAGAGGGGAAGGATTGGTTCTGCGAGCCGTGACTTCAATCAGCGACCGAAGAAGTGAATAAATTCAAAGACTGTTATTTCTTTTGCTTTGAGCTGTCCGATTCAATGTTTGTGGGGTTTGATTATTGGGTTTCTAATGAGGGTGTACAATTGAGCTCGTGCGGCTTTGGAATTGATTTTGGACATTTCTTGGTCACGGGGGGTTTGCTTTGGAGATACCGAGCCCACTGAATTAATTCGCAAGGCCTTGTGAGTAGCACAATTCTTAAGATTTTTAAGTTCTTGTTCAACGCGTTTTGGTTCTATTTTGTGGTGATTGTTTTTGCTGAGGTGGGGTTTGGGATGGTGTGTGACTGTGTGTGCTTGTTTGGCGGGTAAGCTATAGGGTGTCGCTGGCGGTTCGGTCGGTTGGATTGTACTGCATTTGAGAGAAAAGAAGGGAATGCTTGCTCTTTGAGAGTACTAGTATGAACAAAATAAAGGAGTTAAGGAAGAGAATAAGAACACGAGATTTATAGTGGTTCGGCTTAATCCAAGCCTACGTCCACTCTCCCACGATAACAGCCTTCTTGGCTGGATTCCACTATGCAATCAACAAGAGATTACAACTTCGAGTGTAAACACTTAGTAGTAGATCACACTATCTCACTAAGTCACTCTCTTGGTATTTCTCTCACGATTACAAACGTTTAAGCTCTCAAGAGACAAGTATATGATCGAAAGTCGCTTAGACTTTGGAATTATAAATTCTACGCTCCGTCTTACTTACTTGCTCATCGGTCCATGATCTCCTTAAATACTCCTCCACTTCCAAACTACCTGTTGGACAGCATCCCGAGAATCGTCTTCCAATACACCCATTGGACAGCTCAGTATCTTAGAAGATTTGGTAGCCGTTGAGTGACAAAGCGTAAAATCCCAAATTGATTCCGATCGCCCATACAAACGAAATCTTGGTTTCCATAAGTAAAGCTTCTTCGTATAGAAAGATCTTGTCTTCAACATCCAATTGTCAATCACATAGATTGAGTCAATCAAATCAATCTTGATGTGGAATCCAAACCAGATCACTAGCCGTTGTATGATTGGGCTTGAGTTACGATTCATCGAATCTGGATGTAAAGTCGATAGCCATAGACTTTCTGATCTGAAATCAGTAGACTTTACAATTTGGGTCTTTAGACTTTAGAATCTTGAGTCTGGCAGTCTTCAGACTTTGAGTCTCGAGTCTGGCAGTCTTCAGACTTTGATAATATCCTTTACATGTTCTATTATCTGCATGGTCTATTACTCAACCATTAAACATGTTAGTAGCCTTTGATTTATTTTGTCATCTTCAAAACATCATAAGGGATTTCCCTAACAATCTCCCCCTTTTGATGATGACAAAACAATATCTGAATATGCAGATTTAAAAATTTAAATCAAAGGATATCAGAAGATAGAAAATAATTGCAGCTCAATATTATGCAATAAATAATATCAACCAATCAGCACATATGCATATTCATATCTTCTCCGCCTTTTTGTCATAATCAAAAAGCGATAATGGATTCACGTAGAGAATGATAACAAATATCTTGCATGAATCACAATTCCCAAAAATCAGCTTTTATCGAATATTAAAGATATGCAATATAGCTCACTTGATCATATCAGTAAATATCCAATAAAAATCACGGATGCATCATAAAATTCACGTACCATTTTTGTCATAATAAAATGATAATATCAATATGAGATTTGTTAATGACAAAAGGTAATAAGAGATGCACTAACCGGATTTTGTAGAATAAATTCTGACACAATTACCTTTCCTTCCATCCATAATAAGATCACGATCAATCAAAAAAGATTTTTCCATAATTGATCAAAGCTCCCCTCAATTTGTTGCCTTTTTGAGATGATCACGATTCTTTTCCTTTTCTTTTGGATTCGATTTCTCCCCCTTGATTTCCTCATCGGATTCTCGAGTCGATTAATCGAATCGACTCTTGATGGTCTAGTCATGTCGAGTTAGACTCAGATTCTGAATGTGCCATCAAGCATAGATTTCTTTGCTCATCATCTTCTTTCATGATTCTTTTCTGGTCATTATGCTTGTATTGACTTCTTCCACTGAATTTCCTTTCTTTTCTACTCAGCTTTTTGAATTTCTCGACCATAAAGGCAAATTCTTCATCGTCCATGTCATTTTCTGAGTCTGTTTCATCAAAAACAGCATTAGATATTAAAGCAATGGACTTCTTACCTTCGGGATCTTCATCGTTAAGTTGCTCCACTTCATAGGATTGAAGAGTGCCGATCAATTCATCAACGGTGAGTGGCATAATCCTTTGAGTCTCCCGGATTGAGGTCTTGACATGGTTCCAATCTTTTGAGAGACCTCGCAAGAGTTTGTTGACCTTCATTGGGGAAGAAATAGGATGACCTTGACATGCCAAACCGTTTACAATTTCTGTAAAACGATTAAACATATCTCCAATTGACTCTCCTTGCTTCATCTTGAAGGATTCATATTTGCCGAGCAAGAAGTTTACTTTTGTCTCTTTTACACGATCGGTCCCTTCATATGTAACATGAAGTTTATCCCAAACTTCTTTTGCTGTTTCACATGAAGATATTCTATTATATTCAGTAGGAGATAAAGCGCAATATAAAGAATAAATTGCTTTCGCATCAAGCGCTTCTCTTTTGGACATCTCCATCCGAGACATAGGAGCGATGGGGTTGATTCCTCTTTCCACAACATCCCATTGTAAGAGATCTCTGGATCTTAGGAATGCTTTCATTTTGTTCTTCCATACGTCATATTCCTTTCTATCAAAATATGGTGGCCTTGTGTTTCTTTGCCCTTCCATAAGTCCTGGTGCCAACATACTAGCCATAAAGATCTTTAGCTCAAAAGTAAAAACACTTTTATAAACCGAGCACTCTCAAGTGCTCGGTTTATAAAAGTGTTTTTACTTTTGAGCTAAAGATCTTTTTATGGCTAGTATGTTGGCACCAGGACTTATGGAAGGGCAAAGCAACACAAGATTTATAGTGGTTCGGCTTAATCCAAGCCTACGTCCACTCTCCCACGATAACAGCCTTCTTGGCTGGATTCCACTATGCAATCAACAAGAGATTACAACTTCGAGTGTAAACACTTAGTAGTAGATCACACTATCTCACTAAGTCACTCTCTTGGTATTTCTCTCACGATTACAAACGTTTAAGCTCTCAAGAGACAAGTATATGATAGAAAGTCGCTTAGACTTTGGAATTATAAATTCTACGCTCCGTCTCTTACTTGCTCATCGGTCCATGATCTCTTTAAATACTCCTCAACTTCCAAACTACCCGTTGGACAGCATCCTGGAGAATCGTCTTCCAATATACCCATTGGACAGCTCTGTATCTTAGAAGATTTGGTAGCCGTTGAGTGACAAAGGTAAAATCCCAAATTGATTCCGATCGCCCATACAAACGAAATCTTGGTTTCCATAAGTAAAGCTTCTTCGTATAGAAAGATCTTGTCTTCAACATCCAATTGTCAATCACATAGATTGAGTCAATCAAATCAATCTTGATGTGGAATCCAAACCAGATCACTAGCCGTTGTATGATTGGGCTTGAGTTACGATTCATCGAATCTGGATGTAAAGTCTGATAGCCATAGACTTTACAATCTGAGTCTGTAGACTTTACAATTTGGGTCTTTAGACTTTAGAATCTTGAGTCTGGCAGTCTTCAGGCTTTGAGTCTCGAGTCTGGCAGTCTTCAGACTTTGAGTCTCGAGTCTGGCAGTCTTCAGACTTTGATAATATCCTTTACATGTTCTATTATCTGCATGGTCTATTACTCAACCATTAAACATGGTATCGGAAATCCCTTATGATGTTTTAAAGATGACAAAATAAATCAAAGGCTACTAACACTCTTGACCGACGCTTTTGCAATTTTGGTCCTGTGACAGTATCATGCAGACTGGGGTTGACCGATATTAGGTTGAAGGGAGTGACTGCGATTTTAGATTTTGAAATCTTTCGCTTGATGGTTGCATGTTTTCTTTCCCTGTATTTTTAGTTTAATCTGGTGAAAGTTTTGTAGTTTTTCTGTTTCAGATTGTCTTCCGTTCCATTGGTGATCATTATAGGATGTGATATAGTTCTTGCAGTACAGGTGATCTGTTCTTTCTTTGGATTGATTGGTTGCTAGCATATTGAATGCAGTACAGGTGATTCGTTCTTTCCTTGGATTGAACGCAAGCTTCTTGAGAGATTGTTCATATTTCCCAAAGCTAGCAGATATTCGGATTCTAGGTGAACTGGTGAACTGAAATCAGCTCGGAACACTTGTTGTGCCGAGTGAGTATTACATGTAGAGCTGTGTGTGGATATTCTTCATTGAATTTCACAAACAAAAGATTCCTCCAACTTTTTCTTCATTTGGCGGAGTCGTGTCTTTTTTCCTCAGGAATTATGAAAGAGAGAACGGAACCTCCACAAAGAGCAAAGATGACTAGATAAGACTTGGCTGATGATACAACCGGATCGGATGTGTGATTTTGAAGTATCCAGAGTCAGCAAGAAGAGAAGGAAAATATGGGGCAATGATACTACTTTTTGACAATGGGAGTGATGGACACATCAATGAAAGGTGAAGATATATATGCAGGCAATCCAGGAACTTCTACAAAAATCATCTTATACCGAAAATTGATTGGAAAAAGAGTGCGTGATCACCTGTCGTAGTTACAATAGGCAATTGTCCATTTTCAAGCCTGTTCATCAAAGCTTTGATGGGAATTCCTTAGATTTCTCTGTCAAGACTGTGAAGTGGCTTGGTTCTTGTTCGATTTCCTTTCTGGTGCCGTCTTTAGTCACTGGAGGCTATGGAAGCTTTGTTCATTGACTTGAGTTGGTGCTGATTTTCATAGCTTTACTAGGTGATCTCTCATGTGCCTTGCTTTGCTATGACGAGGTTTGGTACTGAATTGGCCACCATATGATAGGTATAGAACTAATTAGACAATTGTCTCCACTCTGTTTGTGATGCTGAGCGAAAATAGCTATAAATTAGGAGGGATTTTTATTTTAGGAGAGGGATCCTTAAAATTTTTAAGTACACTTGCAACTGTTCATATAACTTGGAGTTAAGAAGATCTTTCTACTCCAATGAGAGAGGTAATTAGTATCTTAAGTAAGCTTCCTTCTTCAGTAGGATAATGTATTGAAGTGGCAAATGATTTGTAGTCGTGTAAATCATGGATTATGTGCGGCATAAGCCTTAGAGTTTACTTGTCAAGATTAGTGTTTTGAAATAATTATTTAGATACAATTCCAGTTCCTATCTTCATTTATTTGAATTTGTACCCGACTACTAATTTTGCCGAAAATGTAGGTATTGTTACCGCCGGTTGGGGCATAAGCTATTGAACGGTGGTTATATTTGGAGCCAGAACTGGTTTAGAGCATCTCCATATCCTAGTCAAAACAGCCTGCAATGCGTTGTCATTTTTGGGGACATGGGAAAGGTTTTATCTCTTTTGAACCCGCAACGCATATTATCAACGTTTGATCCCTTTCTCTTATTTGTGGCATTTTCTGGTATTGCCTTCAGGCATGGAAGATGCCATTTTGTTTAGAGAAATGATTAATTGGTGGTCTTCAATCTACCGTGAGAATAATAGTCTGTTTTGAATAACAAAAACTAATCAACAAATAATTATAAATTATTGTGGGGCTTACTCCTTCAAGAATTTAGAGCTCAGAATAAACTGTAATTCATACGGTAACTCAAAGACTATTATACTAGTAAAGTCCATTGTTTATAATGGATATAAGACTTTTCACTTAGGTGAAGGAAATTAATTGGGAAATCTCATTTTAAGAAAATTCATTAATTGCATGCTGTTGCTTATTCTACCAAAAACAACCTCCACGGTTAAAGAAACCTTCTGTAAGACTCCTCCGCTTATTGATAAGCCTTAAGATCTTGACTTAGCAGCATACTCTTCTGCTTCTAAAAACCAATAGTGCTGAAAAGATTTAGGCCAAAAAGTTGAAAAAGAAGTAAGAATATGAGAATCCCATAATTAAATTTATTATCTTTTGTTCTTTATTGAAGTTCGTAAGTTAATTAAAAGCAATTTGCTGACGTGCTCGCGCAAAAAAAGAAAGCATTAATTTTTACAGCTTAGCAAGGCTTATAAAACGAAATACACTGGTGTGTAGCTCTACAATAGATACCATGAATTTATTTTATAAGATACGTGTGAAGTAGGGCTCCAAGGCAACTTCAATGGGTGACTGACACATGGCACTCTTTTATGAGTGGCATCCATCTTTACTTCCTTTTCGAAATATTTGCATTTGATTTTTCCACTTTAATTGAACTAAAATTTTCCCTTTTAGTTGAAGGGGTATATAATCACTTTCAATATAATGGAAATCTCTTATCCTCATGATGATCAAGTACATTTCTAAATTATTCTTCTGATTTTTTTCATGCCGAGAGAGAGGATCGTTTGAAGAAGCAATAGGCACGCAGAGCCTTTAAAAACTTTGACAAAAGTACAAGGTTGACATTGCCATTTATGGCCATGTTCATAATCACAAAAGGACTCGTCCTATTTATCAGGTTAGTTGTGACTTTATTTTCTAATGGGGTTGCATGTCATCTTTAATTGCTCCACCATCATGAAGTTGGCACTCCGATGTCATGTCAATCTGTTCTAAAATTACTGGTCTGAGATTTCATTTATTTACTGTTGAACTAACTTTTCTTATATATAGAAGTTATGGAGAACCTGATTTTTACAGCGAAGGCATACATTTCTTAGCAATTAAGTCGTCTTCATGAGTGGTAATCTTTTCATTGCCTTGTGCCACTTGTTCAATGTGTTTTCACTCCAGTCACACGCTTCTGGCACGTTTCTCGTTCTGACACGGTTCTCGCACAAAGACCAACCTCTGGCTACGATCGCGGTTCACAAGATGCTCTGATCATTCCTTTTGGTTTTGGCTACAGGATACTTGCACTAATGAAAAGAAAAATTACTACAAAGGAACTCTGAATGGAACGATACACATCGTGGCTGTTGGAGGAATTGCAAAGCTTTCAAATTTCACTGCTCTCCAAACAAAATGGAGCTTGTTCAGAGATTTTGATTATGGATTCGTTAACTGCTTTTGATCATTCAAACCTACTATTTGAGTACAAGAAGAGCAGCGATTGAAGCGTTTACGACTCTTTCGAAATCAGTAGGGATTATAGAGACATCTTGGTTTGCACAGTCGATATTTGTCCAAGCGTGACACTGGCATCGTAACTCAGAAACTCAATGCAAATTGATGTTCAAATGGTTACCGGACTCTGTCATCTTTATATTACGAGTTTCTGTACTGTGGAACTTCTTTTCCTTTGCATTTTAACTTAGAAACTCAAGGAAAATTGATGTTCAAATGGCTACTGGAGTTTGTCATGTTTATATTTTGAGTTTCTGTACTTTGGAACTTCTTTTCCTTGGATGTCATTCATTATAATAATCAAATAAAGCCTTAATTTCTCCCTCTGATGTTATTTCTCTGAGCTGTTGCGTCACGTCTTGATATATTGACTCCAAAATCAGTAGGTTAATGTAAGCAATGTGCGTCTACTTCTAAGTCGTATCCAAATGGTGACATCTGGACCCTGTTAATATGTTTGGTTAGACCTTCCCAAGGACTCCCTTTTCCAGCAATCCATTTCTTCATATATGCTACGTGTAAAATTGACAGATCACGAGATTATCTTATCGACTGTGATTGAGAGACGTTACTAATCGGATAATCCAATGGCCATTAGGCAAGCTTTTGACTGATGTCAACATGCAAAGCCCTTCAATGCACGTACACAAATGCTTAAATGAGTTTCGACACTTGCATTCATATTAGACTGTTTTGAGCTATGTATGGATTGGATGAGTATTTGCACCGCATAACATATGTTAGGTCTTGTCATGGTAAAATATATTTCTGACAAGTTGCTTGAGTAATGAATCCCCAATAGATGAAGAAGAATCTTGATTATATTCATGAGTTGTCAGCTTGAGATTCTATTTAATCGGGATGACAATGGATTCGTAACCTAATAATCCTTCTTTAGAAACAATCTCCAAGATGAATTTCCTTTAGCTAAGAGTTATTCCTTTATTAGATCTAGCGATTTCTATGCCAAGAAAATATTTGGGAGACCCCAAATATTTGACGTGAGAAGTGGAATGCAAATATTCTTTGAACTTCGCAACATGATAGTCATTATCCCCATGACAATTATATCATCAACATATATCAATAAATAAATTGATGAATTTCTTGCAGTCTATGCAAATAAGGCATAATCATGCTTAGAATTCTAAAAACCTGCATTGGTTAGTGTAGCAGTGAACTTGGCATACCATTGCTAAGATGCTTGTTTTAGTCCATAAAGGGATTTATGTAGATGAAATACCTGTGACTCCATCTATTTGCGTAAACTTGGAGGAAGGCCCATATAAATTTCTTCATCCAAATCACTATGAAGAAATGTATTGTGAACTTTCATTTGATGTAGTGACTAATTGTGAATAATTGCAATGGATAAGAAGGAACGAATTGTGACTTCTCTGGGAACGGGAGAAATTGTTTCATGATAGTCGAAACCTTATCTTTAAGTGAATCCTTTAACAATAAAGTGAGCTTTGTAGCATTCAATAGAACCATTAGCCTTAAAATTGATTTTGTATACCCATTTACAACCAATTGATTTCCGATGTGGGGGCAATTCCCATGTGTAGTTCTCCATGAGGGCAGTGAGCTTGAATTCCATGGCATGTTGCTAGTGGGGATCACATGCTGCTTTGGCGAAGAAAGATGGTCCATGTTCTTCTGATATATGGCTAATGCAATACATATGTTTTGGTGATAGCCGATTAAAGGAAACATACGGGAGATAGGATATTGTGTACTTGTGGAACTCCTAGCCAAACATATGTAGTCTTTGTTCCATGTAGGTGGACAAATATGCTGTTGGGAACGTTGAGGTTGCTTAGTTAATACTTGTTTAGGTTTTGGTGATGAATTAGAAACAGTATCTGACATAGCTATTGTGGATGAAGAAAGAGATGTTTCATCTTCTGGCGATCTAACTGGGGGAAGTGAAGACTCCTCTATAACAGCATAGGGATCTATATAGAAGGTTCTAGTGCAACAAAAATATATACGGAATCGATAAATCCTCATTAGATAGGATGGTCACTAATTTTATGATGATGGCAGAGTCAAGTCGGAAGAAGATATCATTTCCTTGAAGGGGAACACATCTTCATAGAAAAAAATCCCTGCTAATAAAAATATTCCTTGTAGAAATATCTGTAACACTGTACCCATTCTAGAGAGAGGGGTAGCACATGAAAACATATTGAGTGGCACGTGGATTCATCTTATCCCAAGGGCCCACATTCATTGCATAACATAAGCAACCAAATACTCGAAGATGATCATTAGCTGGCTGTTTGTTGTAAAGCGTCTCAAAAGAGTTTTACTATTAAGGATCTGAGTTGGCATACGATTAAGCAAACAGGCTGTTGTGACCACATAATTCCCCCCAAAAAGCTTTAGGAATTGAGACTTGGTATTTTAGTGCACGGGTTATTTCTAAAAGATGTTTATGCTTGTGCTCCATAATTCCATTTTGTTGTGGAGTGTAAGTGCAAAAACTCTCATGCAATATTCCATGAGAAGACAAAAATTGTTTGTAATCAGAAGTGAAAAATTCATGTCTATTATTTGTACGAATGTGTTGCACAGATTTATTGAATTGATTCCTAATCAAGGAGATGAATTTTGACAAATGAGTAAAAGTTGGCTTTTTGATTGCTTGAGGTATACTTAAGTGGCACATGAATAATCATCAATGGACATGCGAACCCGTGGAGTGCCATAACTTGGCACAAAGTAGTGGTGTGCAAAAGAACCGGGACCTGCTCAGACTACCTGGAATCAGACCAGAACTGCCTAGAACCGGTGGTTCTTGAGGAAACCGGTCTGATTCTCGGTTCCAATTTATGGGAACCGGTGGGTACCGGTCCGGTTCTAGATTTCATGGGCGGATCTGCCCACCCAAACCAGATCGATTATATTATAACAATATATTAATTTTTAATATTAAAATAAAATTCTAAATTACTAATTAGCAAACTTATATTTTAGGGCTCTATCTCCTCTCATGGTTTCCATGTTTTTATAAGAATTTAGTATAGTGTGTAAGTTGCTTTTCAGCAACTTAGCATATGGTTCATTCAAAGGATACTGTCGGGACTCATATAGGACACTATGTTCAAGAAAATGTGAAGTTTCAATGGAATTGTTTCTACAAAAAGAATTCAATAAAAGACGATCTATGTATGACAATCGTCCATAACCTTGAACTTAAAGAATATTTTAGATTTTAACTGAAATGATTCAAAAACAGGAAAAAAAAAACTTATTTCTCTTATTTGGTAGTGTTTTCCTATAAAATAAAGAAAAATTGTACCCTTAATTAAGCCGGTTTGATTTAAAGAAAAATATTACTTGATATGAAAAATGCTCACAACGGGATTTGGAAAACGATATTATTATTGATGGGACCAGTTCCATGGATCCACCGGGGAACTGGACTGGATCGGCGGTCCAGTTCTTGGGTGGATCCATGCAACTAATAGGTGGTTCCCGGTTTCAAATTTTTGAAACCGGTCCTTAGCGGGCGGTTGTCGGTTAACCGGCCATCCGGACCACGCACACCCCTAGCACAAAGGGGTACTTGAGTGCCATAACTTATGAAAGTGACAAGTGCCAAAATTGGAGCAAAATTGATCACTTAAGTGTCAATCTGGCCAAAATTCGGCCAAAATGCTGACGTGGTGATTTTCCGGCGGAGCAAGTGCAAAACGATGTCGTTTTTGCATTATTTGGCCACGTCGGTGTGCAAAACGACGTCGTTTTGCATTTCCTTCGTCAGAAATTGCGTATGTTAGCATTTTAGCTAGAGTGGCATTTAAGTAATCAATTTCTCTTCGAATGTGACACTTAAGTGTCATTTTTGTAAGTTATGGCACTTAAGTGTTATTTTGTGTCAAGTTATGGCACTTGAAGCGATCTTTTACCATCATCAATGATAGTAAGAAAGAAATGAGATCCCTGGCGATAGAGTGTTTGATAAGGACCTCATATGTCCATATGAAGTAAGGAAAAAGTCATATCCGCTCGAGGTATACTTATTGGAAAAGATGCTTGAGATTGTTGGCTAAATGACACATTAGACAATTTGGATGAAGGAAACATGCACTATGACCCAATCATTGATGAAAAATGAGATTTTTATTTTGATTGATCTCATTACAGGAAATGATTTTATTTAATAATTACAAATCTTGGGAGGATTCAATCAGAAATATAGCCCTTGTGCAACTTTACTCAAGCCTATTAGATTGCCGGTCAAAAGGTCCTAAAAGAAATACTTTTCAAACTGAATATGGCACGACATGAATTATCCTCGCATACTATTGATATAGAGAGAATGTTGAATTTAAAATCAGGAATATATAGTACAATCTTGAGGATAAAGTTTGGACTGAGATGTATGGTACCAACTTTGGTAACACGGGTAATATTCCCATTTAGACAAGTATTGATGCGGAAGATTGTGATCCTTTGTGAATATGGGAAAATAGGTACTTATTGCACATTATGTGGTCACCAACCTCTCAATTAATTACCCATCCATCAATTGAAAAAGAATTCTCCTTATAAAGAAAAGTATATGAGAAGCCCACACCTTTGTCATTGGTCTTCAATTCACTTAGAATTTGCACAATATTTTGGTACTGTTCTAGGGGTAATCGTTTAATGTGCCCCATCAAAATTTTGTGTAGAAACTTTATTAGCAATGGATTTATTCTCCTTTTTGTTTTTATTATTGGGTTTTTTTATGCAATTTCTAGTATTATCTACGATGTGGTGTGGATGTTTGTAATATTTACAATATTTATTTTTAAACTTAAAGTTTTGTCTACTAACCTTCCCCGATGACATGGCATTTCGTGAGCCATAAGATCCTTTATAGGTTAGAGCTATCGTGGCCTGATAATAGCCATAAGATCCTTTATAGGTTGGAGCTATCATGGCTTGATAATAGCTGTTCGATTTGGCTGATGGATGGATGATCAAGGGTCATTAGATCCCGCACATTGATCTTAGCCATTGGATCCAGCGCGTGAATCCCAGCTACTCATTCCAATCAACCGATCCTAGCCGTGCAATGGGCCGTTTGCATATCCCAGCCGTCAGATCTCTTATGCATGTCCTAGCCATTAGATCGAGAAGGGCTAGGGTTTCCCTCTCAATTGTCCACCATAGTCATTACTCCCATAAGCGGACCTCGACCTCTAGAAGCTTCGCCCCCACCATTACTAGTCTTCTTCGATGCGACGCCGGTCAAGAACATTACAAGGAACATTCCTTTGCCCACTCAACTGTTCTCAGCTACGGCCAGCCATTGGCTCTCTTCTTGGATAGCCAATTGGTAGATCCGGCCAAGCATTGGCAAGGGGTCCATTGCAAGGATATGTGATTGGAATGACAAGTATGAGTCGTTGAGGATCGGTAAAAATCTCGTCACCTTATCTCTTTCTTTGATCTCCTTATACGATCTGAGTGTGGTTTTGGGGCCCTCGAGCTATTTTTTGGCTACCTCGAGTTCTTTCCATAAGGCTGAGGGGCGGTTAAAGATGGTGGTGATTGTGTGATTTCCTTGCTTCAAATTTGATATTGCTTGCGTTATGGTAAATAGCTTTACCCGATCAAGCAATTCGTACATTTCTCAGATGCTCTCCTAAAGCTTCTTGGAGTCCTTAGTTAGTGGAAGTTCGCCCGCCACATCGGGGGCTAAGTAGTTGCCAATCTAAGTGCGGACTAGCTGATTGCACCTCCGTTAGTGTCATTGAAGTCACTCGTTGGCCGGAAAGGGAACAACGTCGTCGAGGAAGCCATCCTTGTCTTTCATCACATGGGCGTGCTAGAGATCCGAGCCTACGAGTTGTAGTTCTCTAGTTCGGTAAGCTGCATGTGGATGAGCCATAGCTTGAAGCCATTGGTTGCGACATGTAAAGGGGGTCGTGGCGCTCAGAGTGGCCACCACCCTCGAAGAGATATGGCAAGAAACCGGGCATAAGAAATGGGTAGGGATTTCTCCCTTGACCCGCTATGGATATGGGTATGTGACTCGAATTTGCCTGACCTGAGTCACTATTTGGGTTGGGTTCAGGAGGAAATGGGCCTTACCCATTCCTATTGGGCTGAGTCTCGAAATTCTCATTCCTAGACGGTGCATAAGGGAATTAGGCTCATGCCCCGGCTGAGTTGCCTATTGGCAATGGATTAGGTACCACTGAACTTGAGGCCAATGGATTGGGCCGGAAATCTGGATCTGAGTAGTAACACCACCGACCAAGTTCTGGGCATCGTTATAATGCTGAATTGGAGTCTCCTCCTATTGTGGGGTTTTTTTTTTTAACAGACAAACAAAATAACACTACTAGGTACCGGTCTTAGCAAATACAACATTAGCATCAGCACACAGTAAATCCAAAAAAGCAGACGGGGGTTGATAAATCCAATTCCTAGGAAGATAACGCATTTGATGAGCTTTTGCGAGCCAGTCAGCCACCTTGTTCGTACTTCGTCTGCAGTGGGTTAAAGTGAGTCCCGAAACCTCTTTTAGCTTGTGTTTGGCCCGGTCCACTAGAGGCTACAAATCCCAACTGAGGGTATTGGAAGTGAGGACCCCATTCACCAGCGTACTACAATCAGAGTGAATACTTATATCTTTTTTAGATCTAAGCGGGGCAAGCTTAGAGGAAATGAACTCTAGGGTTTCAACCAAAGCTTGTGCCTCCGCTTACTCAGCTGATTTTGCCTCTACAGATTTAGTAAACCCATCAATTATTCTACCCAGATGATCCCTACATATACAAGCCACAACACCTTGCAAACGGGAGGGATGCTGCTGAAATCCGAGAGAACATACCTCTTCGTCTCTATGTAGATCTGGTCTTGCGCGTTGTTCGAGTCCACCAGCAAGTTGACCTCGAAGCAGAGCTACCCTTCCCCTACCAGCGACGGGGCTGTTGGCTGTACTAAGGGGCTGTGAAGGCTCAGATGAGTTGCTATGAAGATTACAGGCAGCGACATCCATTCCTTTAATCAAAAAATTGGGCAGATCTGGTAGGTTTGTATTCTGATTTTTGTAAATAAAGCCTTCTGTTGTCCTGGCCTTCCTGCATAGATGTAACGCAGCTCCACTGGGAAATGGGTTTCGCTAAGGGGAAATAGAGAGTCGGCCTTCCACTTCGCTGTTCAAATTTAGAATTTGTTGTTATTCACATCTGCCTTCTACCTCGCCTCTTAGCAGATATGGCCATGCCCTATGTCTAGCACTGCAGCTAATGATCATGCCTGTGTTTTCTGATGCATGGAAGGATTCAAAGGGTGGTTCGGGCTCGCCATCCACTGGTAGTTCTCCTAGGTCCATGCTGTCCCTGTATTCGGCATTCGAATTACTAGAGATCGAAAAACCAGCCTTACCTTGTTTGACGATGCTGGAGCGATCATCTCTTGAGGGCTGCCTATGGAGTAGAGGTGAGACGGAAATGTTGATGTCATTATCATTCTTCTCTCCTCTAAGATCTAAATCTGTGAGTAGTTGCAGAGCGTCATGTTCCACTTCTATCTCCAGATCTGACTTTCTCCTGTATGCATCATCCGATTCTGTTGCCGTAGGAGAGAGGGCCAAGCCTTGTGAGTTAACTGTGGATTGATCTTGCGTTCTGTTTTTGTGAGGTTGCAGGCGGTCCCATCTGCAAGCGTATTCGTGGTCTTCTTCAACTTCAGTCCAGGTTGGAGCAGGTATTGGGGATAATGAGTTTTCACTCGTTGGGTTCGACTCGGAGGGTAATGCTGAGAGATTTTCATTTGTTTGCAGTGGGATTTGATGGCTTGGTTCAAAAAGTGTGCTTTCTATGCAGGCAAGCCCAAAAGATGCATCAATGTTTATTTTGAGAGCACTGGGCTTTGGGGGTTGCCATTTGTTGTGTAAGTCGGAGTCCTTATTTTGTTTCTTGGCTTTGGGATTCCATGTGGCAAATCTGTCTTGTAAACTTATAGCTCTAAACAGGGTATGCTGAAAATTGAGGGGACTCTTCTTGAAGATGAAATGGTTGCGGTCTTTCCATACGCACCATAATACATTCGCGATCAATTCAAATTTTTGCGAGTTCCTTGATTTGGTGTGAACAATACACAACCATTCATCAAAATGGGATAATCCCACTCGATTCACGTCCACTTGCAGGGAGGGGTTGGTCCATAGCTGTTTTAACCAAGGGTAAAGAAGGAGTGTATGTTCAACCGTCTCTGGTTCATAGCCGCATAGGAGACATAGAGGTTCAGGTACTATTTTCCTTTTGTACAGGTTATCCAAAGTAGGTAATGCATTCTGACAGGCACTCCATAGGAAGAACTTTATTTTCGGTTTTATATCTGCATTCCAAATGTGTTTCCATAATTCGGGGTTAGTCTGGTAAGATGTAGATGTCATTTGATCTTGACTGGACCTTGTGTTCTTTCTATTCATCAAATATCCGCTCTTCACCGTATAGCAGCCAGATTTATTGCCTGTCCAGACCAGTTTATCTTTTGTAGTTGGTAGACCAATATGAATGGTTAGGATTTCCGCCACTATGTGATTATTAAACATAGATCTCAAAAGGGCTTCTTTCCATTATACACGATCAAAGTCTATCAACTCAGCTACTTTACTAGGTTCATTTCTTAATGTAGGTCCTCTAATTATGCCCATCTTCAACCACTTATCTGTTTTGATAGAAATATTTTGTCCATTCCCCACGGCCCACATAATTTGTGGAGCGATCGCTTCTCTCCCTGCTAATAAACTTTGCCATCCCCAGGATGGATGCAAGCCTTTTCCTGCCTGCCAGAAGTTACAATTTGGAAAGTACAAGCCCTTCATAAGGTGACTCCATAGAGTATCAGTTTGCTGAAGAAGGCGCCAGGCTTGTTTTCCTAACATAGCAATATTAAAGTTTAAAAGGTCTTTAAAGCCTAGACCCCTTTCCTTTTTTCGGAGCTTGAGAATTTCTCATTTTCTCCAATGGAGACCATTTTCCTTGTTGTTGTTTCTCCACCAGAAATTAGCTATTTTCTTTTCAATGGCCCTGAGTATAGAGACTGGGATTTTAAAAATAGACATCGCATACTGGGGTATAGCTTGCACTACTAATTTCAGAAGTATCTCCTTGCCCGCCCTTGATAACAAGTTTTCCTTCCAACTCTCTAGTTTCATATTTATTCTAGCAAGAATCCACGCAAACATTTCTTTTTTGGAAGCACCCCAGTCCGAAGGTATTCCTAGATATTTCCCTGTTTTCTTAATTTCGGGAACTCGCAACTCTGACGCCATGTTCCTCCGTAATTGGTCTGGACACCCTTTGCTAAAAAAGATCCTTGACTTGTTAAGATTTATAGCTTGACCTGATGCATAGCAATATTGGTGAAGAATAGATGCTAGGTTTTGACATTCTAAGATTGTACCATCTAGAAAAAAGATATAGTCATCTGCAAATAACATGTGAGAAAGAGTAGGACAATTCCCATTCAACCGAATCCCACGAAGAGTACCTGTTTCAAGGGCTTGCTTTATCATGAGAAATAAGACATTCGCCACAATGATGAATAGGTAAGGAGATAGTGGATCGCCCTGGCGGATACCCCGAGTTGGCTTGAAGTAAGGTAAGGAAGTCCCATTAAACTTAATGCTATAGGAGACTGTTGTAACACACTGCATTACTCACTTAACCCATGTTCCACAGAACCCCATCTTTTTCAAACATTCATGAAGGAAATCCCACTCTAGTCGATCATTAGCCTTCTGCATATCAAGCTTAAGAACGGCTTGGAACTTTCGTTGACGGTGACGAGTTCTAAGTTGATGTAGGACTTCCTGTACAATTAGGATATTATCCTGTATTTGCCGACCTCCCACAAAGGCGCTTTGCTCTACTTCTATTAGGGTTGGTAGGAGAGGTTTTAGTCTGTTTGTGAGTATTTTGGATATGATTTTGTAGGCAAAGTTGCAAAGACTAATAGGCCGATATTGTTCCAGCTTTTCCGGATTTTGGATTTTGGGTATGAGTGTGATTTGTGTTTTGTTAAGCATTGGGTTTAATAGTCTAGTCTCAAAAAAGTGTTGTACCTCCTTACAGATATCTTGACCAATGTCTCGCCAATGGTGCTGAAAGAATAAGCCATTTAGCCCATCCGGCCCAGGGGCTTTAGTAGGTCCCAGCTGGTGAGTAGCTTCTTTTATTTTGTTGACACTTAATTTTGGAAAAATAAAATTGCATTTTGAACAAATAAAAAGAAAAAAATAAAAATGGGGGAAATTGATTTGATGGAAGTATGCAAGGAAATATGGAATTCTGATGGATGTCCGGATTTTGTTAAATGCAGCAACAATTTTAAAATCAGGTGAACAAATGGCAATGATTTTGATAAAATGGAAGGAATCGATGCAAAATCGAGCTAATTACAAAATCATGCTCCTATTTGCATTCATGATTTAATGCAACGAAGATGAAAATTTAAAATTTTCCATAGAAAGCAGCCGATCGTAACCACTATAAAAAGGGGTTGACCGCACACAATATTCGAGGGGGAAAATCCGAAAAAATGGAGAGCAAAAGTGAGGGCTTTCTTCGGTTTTAGGAGAGAAAGGGAGGAAAAGAGAAAAAAAGAAGGAAAAGAAAAGAACAGAAGTGACCGAAAACCAAGAGAGAGAGAGAGAGAGAGAGAGAGAGAGAGAAAGCTACAGTGTCGTCTTCTTCGTGAGGACTCCCCTGCCCACGCCAGCCGTTGCGCTAGCACCGCGACCTTGGATACCACTGCGCCTTGCCACCTCGGCCCGTGCGCTCACGCCACACTCGTGACACCCGAGCCGCTTCGAGCCTCCACCCGCGAGCCGTGTCGAGCCGTTGCCCCTGCTTCCCCGCGATGCCGTCCGCCGATCTCGCTGCGCCGCCCGCGACGCCGTGACCCAACGCCATTGGAGCCCGCACCGCCGCCGTTCGCCTCCGCCCGGTGCCCGACGACCCGGCCTCGCGCCCACGCCGGCTGCTCGCGCGTCATCGGCATCTCGCACCATGGCCCCGGGACGCCGCGCGCCTCGGCTCTTCAACGCCGCGAGTAGTCCGACAATCCGCAGCTGCTCCATCCCCACCTCCCGTTACTGCACCGAAGTTGCTGTCCAGACGCGCCACAAGCCTGACATTCAGTCCCAGCAATTTCAAGCGCGGTCTCTGTCCAACGAATAATCCTAAGCAAAGTCCAATTACTCTCGACGAGACCAAGACTTCGTGGCGAATTTCATCCAAATCCACGGGGCTTTGCCGTTGGGCCACCTAATGGTTAGTTGAGCCTAAGCACCGATCCGAAGTGTCTTCCTTCAATTTTGCGGGTTCTCTTACCGAGAGCACCCACGCTGAATTTCATCAGTCAAAGAAAGATGATTCCACTTATTGCACAAAGAAAATTCGTTTACTTTGACTGCCCAAAGATGTCAGTGCGTATCTGGCGAAGTTGGAAGTCCAAGTTTAGTTGTGAGAACAAAAAAAGATTAACCCACACTAGGAGACGTTCATTGATCTTTCAGATTGCTTGTTTTGCCTCGTCTACGAGCCATCAACTGCTATCCCGAGCCACGAGTCCCTGCGTGATCTCGCCGATCGTCCGTGAATCATCACCGTTAAAGCCTCCGTTGAGCGGATTCCATTCGATTCAAATTTGGCAATATTATTTGCGAAATTAGGTAATTATCTTATCTAAATTTGATTTGGATATTTTATTGCCTAATACATACTTTTCAATATCTTAGGTGCATATTTGAATGATAAGCGCATTCCCAATTAGGATTTATTGCCTAATCCGCAACCGCACGAATTTTTATTCTATCTATAAGGCTTTAGATGGAATAATTATTCACGCGAGAATAAAATTGATATCCTGATCTTTAAGGCTTACGATCAATTTATCGATTTTATTAGCGAAATAATCAAGTTTGAATTTCAATTTGGATGGTGGATAGTATTTTTGATGACTATGGATGGCTTGATGTTTATCTTTTAATTGTTCTATTTATCCCGAAAATAATAAAAAAAAAATTGCATTTGCATTCCATGTAGATTATGATCGATTGCATGATAGGTTAGTTAGTCATTTTTTTTAAGTGCATGTTTAGATGATATCTTAGGTCGAGATTGCTAGTTTAAGATAATGTCTTAGTTTAAATTAGGATTTAGTCTCGCCGATCCTTAATATAAGTTGGATAAAATCTTAATCTAAATAAATAATTTTTGCATTTTTCTTAATTTCAAATCTCATGGAAAATACAAAAAAAAAAAAAAAATCATTTTTTTAGAATAAATTCATCTCATGCTTCGGATAGGCCGCATGTTTATTTATATCATATAGTTTAGGTCATGTTGCCATGTCATATCATTTCATGTTAGATTAGTAGCATGCATTGCATGATTCTCATTGAATAAGTGAAAACAAAAAAGAAATTGCGTGTTAATTATAAACCATATCTAGGGTTGTTGATGTGGATTTTAATTTAACATTGCAGATGCTTTCGTTGCTTTGAGGTAAGTTTTTGCAATTTATTTATTTATTGTTCATCTGGATGTTAAATTGGTGGTTTGCGCACCCGCATGATCACCTCACATGTTAGGAAAATAAATTTAAAATCAATTCAAATTGCTTGCCAAACATTTTTCAAAACAAAAAGAAAGGTACCGAAAGGGCATTAGAAGAATCTAGTGTAACCAAGTTCCCGTACCTATAGTCTCTGGTTCGTAGGAGTAATGTAAAACTCCCATTACTTTACTTGGGTTTCTAATCGACCCACCAAAAATAGATTAATGGTGACTCCTAATTGAAAATTAATTGCATGTTAAGAATTTGAACCAAAAGTCGCGAATTGGTATGGGCTTGGGAGAGCCCGAGTTAAGTCTAGGCTTAACAATCCATTAGCCAAACCCTAGGTGGTTCACCCTCGAAAAATTGGTCGCGACATATTTCATCCAATGTGACGGGTGTGGTTAGAGTTTGATTCATAGCATCATCAACCAAGGTTGGAATATAGACTAGGATGGGTTGAAAATTTCTCTGTCCCTCTGACTTATAAAGGTTTCTGAAAAAGTTAATCATCATACCTTGAAGACCTTCCTCATTTCTAACCCACTCCCCTTCTTGATTTAGCAACATGGAAATTCGATTCCAATTTCTTCGCTGAATAGTCGTTGTATGGAAGAATTTTGTATTTCTATCCCCCCATTTTAGCCACTTGATTCTGGATCGCATGCCCCAGAACATCTCCTCTTGTCGCTATAGTGAGTCGATCTCTTGATTTATCTGTTGAATTATTTGCTGGTCATATTGAGTATCTTGCTTGTTCATCAAGGTCTGAAGTTCACTTTTAAGCCCATCTATCCGTTTGTATGCATTGGGGAATCTTCTTTTACTCCACGCAGCAAGTCTGGTAGCCACTAAAATTAATTTTTCAACCATATTTTTACTTGGGGAGGCTTCCCAAGTTTGTTTCACTAGCCTCCTACAATCTTCATCTTCTGCCCAATAGGCTTCATATTTGAAGTCTCGGCGCTTTCGATCTGTTTTAGGAAATAGGGACAGCATAAGAGGACTGTGATCGGAACCTATTGCTGGAAGGGCTATGACCTCCACAGTAGGATAAGCTATTCTCCAATCTAAGGTACATAATGCTCTATCCAATCTTTCCTTAACATTTTCTTCTCCATCCCTTCTATTAGTCCAAGTGAATGCACAGCCCTTGCTTTCTAGATCCATTAAAGAACATGCATGTAAAAATTCTCTGAAAGTTGTAAGACGAAAGTTCTCTGCCATCCTCTTTCCAACCTTTTCCCAGTGGTATAATACTTCATTAAAATCCCCAATGCATAACCAAGGTAGATGATTCAAGATGCTTTGTCGTTGTATTTCCTCCCATAAGATTACTCTATCATTAAAAGTAGATGGAGCATACAGGATTATGATTCTCATGAGTTTCCTGTTTTCTTGCGGTCAGCACTGCACATTTATAAAGTAATCAGAAGACGAATCCACTTCCAAAGTAACCATTTCATCCCAGAAAATTGCCAAACCCCCTGAGATCCCGTTTGGGTTCACCAGAAAATTGTTTTGATACTTTAGTCGACGTCGCAATTGCTGCACCCGCTGCTCTTGATTTTTGGTCTCCATTAATTAGATTAATTTGGGCTTTTCCCGAGCCACAAGGGCTCTTAACGCACAAATTGTCAGGGGTGAGCCCAACCCACGACAATTCCAACTAAGAAGTTTCATGGCGGACCGGTGACTTATTATGGCTAGCCACCAAAACCCAGTGAGTTGACTTCTCCTCTGTTGTGATTGGGAATGTCCACTAGCTGTAATTTGTCAGTCGATGGTGCCTTTGAGGTTTGTGCGCCATACGGACAAAATTTCTTCCCTTTCTTTGAAGTAGGGAGTTTTGTGCTTCTGGTTTTGCCCTTGTTCTGAGTTCTTTCAATTACTAGCTGGTTTTCTCTCTGGTAATCTTGTTCTTTCAGCTTCTCAAAGTAAAGAAACATCATTGATTCCTCATCTAGGCAGATGCTATCTCTTTTTTGTGGCCCTTTTCCTTCCCTTAAGGTAATTGCAAGAGAGTCTTGGATAGGATCCGCCTTTTGCTTGAAAACCTCCTCTGAAAATTCCTGCTTTCGAATGGGTAAAGAAGGCTGTTGTTGTAGTCCGATTTCTTGTTGCTCTTCATGATTTTCTGCAGTGAGGGGGGATTCCGGCACCATTTCGGGATCTTCAAGGAGATGTACCTGTTTTCCATAAAAGACTTTGCCATAAGGGCTGAGTTCCTTGACTTTGGCACACAACCAGTTTCCAAAATTCCCAGGTAAGTCTTCCTCCAGCCTTGTTGTTTCATAGGGAATCTCCTTGCATGCTGTGGCGTAATGCCCGATTCGACCACAAGAATAGCAATAGTGAGGAAGTCGCTCATATTTGAATTCTATCCACAATTTCTTATTTCCCAAGTTTAAAACAACACCGGTTTTAAGGGGAGAACCCAAGTGTAGATTGACTCTGGCTTTGCCAACTTTATATGTACTATTACCTTTGGCTTCCAACTTCACCTCTAGAACTTCACTGAGCTTAGAGGCTATGTATTTGACAACTTCCTTCGATACTCTGCCAAAAGGGAGTCCATAAAGGTTAACCCAAAAGGGACAATGATCAAAATCATAACATATTTCTGGAATGTCCGGTTCACACTGCTGGAGCACTAAGAGGTTGCTTGCAAAGGACCACGGCCCGGAGTCCAAAACTTTCTGTTTTTCAGTTTCGATTTTAAAGGAAAATGAAAAAAAACCTGGTTCGAGCAAGGTACAAGATACATTGTCCGTCCACCATGCCCTTTTCATTGTATTGAGTAAAGCTTGAAAATTCACATTAGGTCTTGAATAAAGTTTACCAAACAGAGTTAATCTGCATTATGTTAGTTTTTCCTTAGTAAATCCTTGCTTGACATCAATGACATCATCCTTAGACCATAGACTACCCAAGCTTCTGCACAGAGCCTCTACTCTACTATCATCAGATTGTTGATCAGTCATAATTCCGTTTCTAATGACTGACCTGAAAAAAGTAAAGGTAGGCTACCTCAGCGCTGGAGAGATAGAGATACACTGTAACCTTACACAAAATTAGCGAGGCCTTCACGCAAGATGACCGGTAGCGAGATTGCTTGGGATCCTTCAAGACAGAAACATAGTTCCACCTCCCCTCGACCAAGAGTGATGAAAGTCGATGCGACCCAATAGAGAGGAAACAAACAAGAAGGAAGAAGGTGGGCAGGGGAAACAGAGACAAAGGGCGAGAAAAAACAGAAGCTGTCAGAGGGTTTTGTCAACAGGTTGGAGTGTCGATGCTTAGGGTTTTGGGGTTAACATTAGATTAAAAACCAAATAAGTCGAGGAGGATTCGAACAACTGACAATTGATTATATTAGGGTTTTGCAGGCGATTACGATGGATTTAATGGCGTCAGGCAAAAAGAAAAAATGGAGGTGAGTATGTGTGTGGGCATTTCCGTCGAACGAGAAGAAAAAGGAACAGGACATCGAGGTCAGGAAACGGTCAAGGAGAAGATAAAAAGGATTGTTTGTGGGAACTTACTAAGTTACAGAGCTCAGAGGATCTACCACTCGGTAGGGAGGAACCCAGATTGCCTGGGAGGAGAGGTTTCTTCAACTTGTTAGACATGACCTCTTGCTTGATGAACAAGCGCTAACGCGCGCATGTGTGAGCACTCCTCCTATTGTGGGTTGACTTGTTCTGAATGTGTTGGGGTTTGATTTTGGATTGAGGTAGATTTTTCCTTTACTTGTGGTTTCTCGGCATTCTTGTTCTTTGCCATGATATCGAGAAGAAAAAAAAATTGAATTCCTATTCGGCTTACTGATTGTTTTGCAAGGTGCAACAATGCTCAGAAAAAAACCAAAGGCAATTCGAAAGGCATGGAAGCTAGGTCAGAAAAAATTGCTCTAATACCACGATAGAAAACTAAGAAATCATGGAGAAATTGTAATTATATTTCTAAATGAATGAATTGCACATGTACAAGAGTATATTTAAATGCAATTTTACCTTTTGATTTCATCTCTTGAATATTATGATAATATTCCATTGTGGATATGCTATATCAATTAGAATCACAGTTGATATCAGATCAAATTCATTTTCCAACACATAATGACACATTTTCTTCCTCTTATAAATATTGTGACTCTTAAATTGTGATATTCATCTAATAAGTTATAAACATTATCATTCGAATAACCTTCAACTCCTCTCTTACATTACTTTTCATTTACGGTAAGTTACTCGTTGTTCAACACCGCAAGTAAAGACATGTCCAAGCAAAATGTAGGCCAAGTAACCAATAAAAAGGGAAAAAAATGGAAATAATATGCCTGTTGACAAATAACTTTTTCTTCCAAATTTTTATATAAACTTCATTTATTCCATCTTAATTCTCTTGGACCAAAGTTTGAGCAGCCATCAGCTAATCATACGTTGGTACTTGTGTGAAAAATACCCGAGCCGGACCGAAAATTTCGGGCCTTTTTGATTTGGATTTGATTAACTTCCAATAACAAATAAAGGAATTTGGTTAGTTTGTCAATTTGGGCTAGGTTTCAGTTTTTTTTTCCTTCGTACCCTATGCTCTTTTAAATATTAGTTCCCTTTATTTAGAGATAAATGTACTGAAATTCCTAATATTTATCATAAAATTACAATTAAGTTTTAAAATTTATAAAAAATACAATCAAATTCTAAAACTTATTAAATTGATGTAATCAATTTCTTTTGTTAACTCCATTTAATTTAGCCAATGAAAAATGTTAACATGGTTTTTATTTTTATTATTATTTTTCTCTCTCCTACATGGCTAAAACATGTAGGATAAAGCTAAAATGATGTCATTTTGGTCAAAATATGTTTTTTTTAAATATAAATATTATATAAATTAAATTAAAAAATAAGTTTAATTAAAAAGAAGCAAGGAAGAAGTAGAACGGCAAGGGCTTGTTGGATCCTTATCATCACCACCCCAACATCGGCGGAAAAGGCCAACGATGGTGGATAATGGTTGACTAGTGGTTGGTGAAGGTCGTCGGGCCTCGACCATTGGTTGGTGACCCTTGCCGACTATAGTTAAGGTTAGCAGCCACGGGCCTCCCCGGATCTGGCGAAGGTCACCCATGACCCTCATCGAGATCTGGGTGAGGGACGTAACCCTCACCTACGGTTGGCGAGGGTCGCTAGATCGACCATCTCCCATCATTGCTAGCCTTTTCGGCGATGGTGGAGCAATAATGTCATGGGTCTAGTAGGGTTTTGCTTCTTCCTTGCTTTTTTCTTAAAAAAATAATTTTAGATTTTTATTGAATTTAAGTAATATTTATATTAAAAAAATCAAATTTGGTTCAAAACAATGTCGTCCCCACCATCTTCATGCCTTTCCGGTGATGATGGGGTGGTGGTGGTGGTGAGGGTCTATCTTCCATGCCCCTTTATTTTAAATTTAAGTTAAGTAATATTTACATTAAAAGAAATCATATTTGATGCAAAATGATGTTGTTTTAACCTTATCTTTCATGTTTTAGCCACATCAACACCATTTAGGAAATAGAAAGTATTAAAAAAAAAAAACCATGTCATCATTTTTCTTTAGTTATATTGGATGGAGTTAATGGAAGACTTCACCAATTTGACAAGTTTTTGTGAGATTTTGTAGTACCATTGCCAAGTGTTTTAAAGCTTAAGCTGTTAGATGAACACGTGGTTTAATATTTATACCTAACAAGTTTATGTGAGATTTTGCGGTACTATTGCCAAGTGTTTCAAAGCTTATATTATTATATAAATGCGTAGTTTAATATTTAAATATATCATCCTCTTACACTTAGTATGTTTTTTTCCCTAGTACTAAGCATAAATATATTTAATTGATGAGGCAAATGGGGTGTGGAAAGATTTGAATGTAGGATCTATAGCTCTATATCATGTGAGATTTTGTAGGATCAATGCCAACTGTCTTACAAGTTTAAGCTGTTAGATGAATATTATTTAAATATTCTAATGCTTCCTCTCATACCAAGTCTAGTCTTTTGCCTAATATTAAGTGTGGAAATTTAATTGCGAAGACAAATGGGGCTTGGAATGATTTGAACTAATATTCTAACATTCTCTCTCATGCTTAGTTTGGTCTTTTGCCTAATACTAAGCGTGAAAATTTAATTATAAAGACAAATCGGATCTGAAAAGATTTGAATTCAGGACTTTAGCTTTGATACCATGTGAGATTTTATAGTATCACTACCAATTGTTTTAAAAGTTAAAACTGTTAGATAAATAAGTGATTTAATATTTAAATAGTTTTAAGATTTGATAGCACTTTTTTTTAAGTTTTAAGATTTTTTGTATTTTCGTGATAAGTTTTATGACTTCCATTACATTTATCTCTTTTTAAAATTATTTTAATCCATGATTTTCAGTCTTCATGAGTAAAATAGTATAAAATTCTACTGTCTTGTCCACAATGTGGGAATGGAAGAGCTTGCACGTTGCCTCAAGCCAAAATGGCCAAAATTTAGTAAATCCTAAAAAGGTCGCTGCTTATAAGATTGAGTGTCACAAAAAGGAATTTGTTTTGGAT
The DNA here is from genome assembly GCA_016097595.1 of Eucalyptus pumila. Taxonomy (NCBI): domain Eukaryota; kingdom Viridiplantae; phylum Streptophyta; class Magnoliopsida; order Myrtales; family Myrtaceae; genus Eucalyptus; species Eucalyptus pumila. Next base: position 20,074,788 of record CM027848.1, on the reverse strand, counting down.
AAACTTATTGTTTTTGAGGGGTAAGAATAGCAAGAGGGCCATACCTTTCATATGGTGTTCATTTGAGTGTCATAATTTTTTTTCTTACTTAAGTGTCATAAATTTGAAAAATCCATTATTTGAGTGCCATTGGCAATTTGCCCCGACGTGGACATTAGTTGTCTTACATGGTTTGACCGGTGCTGATGTGTACATTTTAAAATATTTTTAATTATTTTAATTTTTAATTTTTCCCTTTTTTAGGGCTGGTGAGGATCACCTGGTTGAGAAACCTCGCCTAAAAACAAAAACAAAAACAAAGATAAATAAAAAATTTAAAAAGAATTAAAAATCCATGTTGGATGGGAAATTAATAAAAAAATTCACATCGGATGATTTGTTGGAATTAGCACTTGAATGATCGATTTTACTCTGATGTGGCACTTAAATGATCGGAGAAAAGTTATTGCACTCAAGTGAGTGATGTACGAAAGTTATGGCACTTCTGCTATTTTTCTCAAATCCTCAATTTTTTTTGGAAACTATTGAAAGGATATACAACTGCACATGTACATGTAAAAGATTGAACTTTTTACAAACTTGTTATACTTGTCCATATATTGGTATGCCCTCATGAAAATTACAATTGAGAAATTAGTGTCCTAATAATACGAGCCGATAATAGTTGTAATAGATGGAGTTAGATCAAGATTTTAAATGGAGATAATAAATCTAAATGTTTAGTATGAATGACATATCATTATAAATAAATATGAAAATGTACAAGCGGAGATTGTAAGAAAATCTCATAATTCACTACTAAAGAAACTATAAATGCATAAACAGAGATAACCTCTCATGAGTATTGTATGATCTAGAGCTTAAACAACAAATGAGCTCATTGAAACAATCCAGAGCCACAAGTTTAACTATGACAAGAAACGTAAATATATTACAGCAACATCAACAAGGTAAAATCAGCAAGTAAATGCCAAATTTAGTAAGAGAGAGAAAACATAATCATTCACTTTTGCAATTCCGAAACAAATATTACTTCAACTCTCTTGTCACTTTCGTGAAACTTCAACATGAATTATAGAGCTATGGATGAGAAGGAGCTTTGACTCTCTTGTTGCTTTTGTGGACTTTTGATATAAATAAAAGATCTACGAAGAAGAAGGAGCTACATCTTTCTTGCTATTTTTGTGGAGCTTTGACATGAACTAAAGAATTACAAAAAAGCAGTGAAGCTGCAATATGAACCGGAGATACAGAGGAGGTGACAGAGATAGTAGTTTTCATTTAGAAATCTCATTGCCCATTATTTTTTCAAAAATTAGAAAGATTCTTTTCAAGTTTGAATTTGTTCATTTAAAATTTGCGATCTTCTACTTCATTTTTATTACTTTTTATTTTTTTCATGTATTATTTATTTATTTTCTATTTCTTGTTTATTCCCTTTCCTTGTTCCCTACTAAAAAAATATTAAATAATAAACTATACTAATATACACAAAAAATGTAATAGATGTATATATGCTAACTATATATTTATTCAAATATTATTATTTAATTATTATTTTAATTTTATTATTTAAAGAAGTTTATTATTCTACAAAAATAGTTTTTATATCATGAATGCAAAAATCCCTTCTACCTTTATCTGCAAAAATTCCCTTCTACCTTTATCCCATTTTCCTTGTGGGATATTTTTATCCAAGCTATATCCCTTTTATATCGGGCTTTATCTTATTTTGCATAGAAACCAAACACAAGACTATCTTAAATTTTATTCTAACTATATGAAAATTGTCTAAAACGTTCTAAATCTATTGTACTTTACCCAACTTAGTTTTAAACATTTTAATTGTGTTAATTGAGTAATTAACCTTTTCATGTTTTGTCGATTGAGTTCATCGGCTAATTTTAGCTAGAAATCGCTAACGTAGATGCTAACCATGCCATATAGGATGGTCAACACTAATGTGAAATTTTTTTAATAATATATATTTTTTAAATCTATTTGAAGTTTTGAATTTATTTTCTTTCTTTTTCCTTCTTTAATTTTTTTCTTTTCTTTTTTTAAGGGCTTGCAGGGGGCCACGAGGTCTCCCCCAATGGTCAACAAGAGTTTGCAGTCCTCACTTGGAGCTTGGCCAGCAAGGGCAGTGAGCCCTTGCTAGTCGTGGCAAAGGTCGTGGCCCTTGCCCAACTTTGAGCAAGGGCCATGAGCCCTTGTCAACCACTAGGTGATGGTCGCGACCCTTGCCCACTTATGGGTGAGGGTAGTGAGTGACCAACGGGGTCATCGGGCCTCAACTGGTGGCTAGTGGGCCCTTAACAAAAAAAAAAAAAGTAAAGAAGAAAAATAAAAAGGAAGAAAAGAAAATAAGAAATAAAAATTAAAAAATTAAAAAAATATAAAAATGTTATTAAAAATTATTTACGTCACCGTCGGCTGTCTTATATATATGCAGGGTCCAGCATCCATGTTGGTATTTTTGATTTAAAATTGATTGGATAAAATCAAATTAAAAATGTGAATTGTTTAGGAAAATGATGTATAAATATTTTTTTTTTTGGCCGGTAATTGATGTATATGATTGAATTGATAAGAATATAATAGATTTATGATTTTTTGAACAATTTTTTTCTCCTGATAAAAAGGTAGCTTTACAAAGGGCCCATTTGGTTTGGTTTTGGGGAAATGCTCTTGGGAGATTTTTGAGGTAAAAAGGTTTTAAAGATTTTTTAAATTGTAATCTCAAATAGTATTGAAAGGTAACAAAACTCACATTTGTAATGAGCTTTTGCTATTTCTTTTTTTTTTTAATTTTTCTCTAGCGGCCTAAGACCCAAGTGATGTTGCTTTGTGAGTGCAAAGGTAGCTTTACAAAGTAACATTTCCTCAAGTACTCAATGGCCAAAGTAACATTTCCTCAAGTATTCAACGCTTTGGACAATCAAAACAACCATAAATTTTGTACTTAGCTAGATATGGAAACAAGAATCTTCCTAAAAAACCATTGGCTTATCAATTATTTAATTCTCCTAACTAATCATGGTAGCTTTACAGGGTAACATTTCCTCAAGTACTTGCCGGCTTTGGGCTATCAAAACTACCATAAATGTTGTACTGACCTAAATATGGAAACAAAAACTTCCTAAATAAACGTTGGCTTATCTATTATTTAATTCTTCCTATCCATTATCTAATTCCTTGACTGAAGTTATTAATTCCTTGCTAATCTACTCCGAATAGAATCAGATCCTTTTAGATAAAAACTAATCCAAGTAATTGATTGGTCGATTTCAGCTTCCGCATATATACAGCCACATTTATATCGGTGTACGTTCATTCACAACCCTCATATTTTCTTTATTTTCCCAAAATCCTAGTCTTACAAATTACAGAGTCCAAGACTACCTAGCGTGTCGACGGTACTTCGATTGCCGCCACGATGACGAGTTTTGCCATCTTGGCCTATGCCCTACTTCTCCCGGCACTAGTCATCTTACACAATTTCATCAAACATTTTTGGCGCAAAAGCGTCGTAGGAAAATCCAAGCTGTTCCCACTCCCTCCAGGGCCCGCCCCGTGGCCTGTGGTCGGCTGCGCCCCTGAGATGCTCCGGAACAAGCCCGCAGCCCGGTGGATCCTTCGTTGGATGGAGGAGATGGACACTAAAATTTCGTGCTTTCGCATAGGGAACACGAACGTCATTCCTGTAACCGACCCGAAGATCGCTCGGGAGTTCCTTAAGAAGCAAGATGCCACATTCATGTCGAGGCCCATCTCGATGGCAGCCTGGGCATTCAGTGGCGGCTACATGACTGCTGTCATGTCGCCCTACGGGGAGCAGTGGAAGAAGATGAGGCGAGTCCTCACGTCGGAGATCATATGCCCCGCACGACACAAGTGGCTCCATGACAAGAGGGCCGAGGAAGCCGATAACCTCTTGAAGCATGTCTTCAACCAATGCAAAAGCCTAGGGCAAGTGAACTTGAGGCACGTAACAAGGCACTATTGTGGAAATGTGATAAGAAGGTTGGTGTTCAACAAGAGGTACTTTGGCAAGGGAAGGCAAGATGGAGGACCAACCATTGATGAAGAACAACATGTGGATGCACTGTTCAACGCACTAAACTATCTCTACGCATTCTGTGTTTCCGATTATTTCCCATTCTTGGTCGGGCTTGACCTTGATGGGCATGAGAAGGTTGTGAAAGATTGCACCAGGACGTTTAGGAGGTTGCACGACCCCATCATAAACGAGAGAATCAAACAATGGAGGGACAATTTGAGTTCGAAGAGTAATGGAAAAGAGCCTCAAGACTTGTTGGATGTTCTTATTACGCTTAAAGACTCAAAAGGGGAAGCCATTGCTAACGCCACATGAAATCAAAGCACAGGCTACGGTAAAAATCCATTCTTTCCTCTTATATATTTCCATTTATTGTCATCTTTCAAGGTTAGAAAGCAAACTATAGGAGGTTATATATTTGGTCAAGACGACCTTGTTGTTAAATTGTACAAATAGAGCCTTATCCTTACAATTGCAGAAACAAATCCTAACAAAAGACTTCGCTATGTATAAAATTACCTATTCCGTATGTAGTCAATATCTAGGCGTCCTAATGTCAATGTCGTTACACTTATCTCAAAAGCTCTTTAAGAAAGATTTCCCTATAGTCAGAACACTTTTACACCTACGCTTTTATTTCCATATTGTGGTTATAAATTAGATTTTAAAGTTAACTTAAGGTGCATACGTTTCTGTAATCTTGATATGTTAAGGAAATGTTGATGGCCGCGGTGGACAATCCATCAAATGCAGTGGAATGGGCAATGGCCGAGATGATAAATCGGCCTGAACTCCTTAATAAAGCCAAAGAAGAAATTGATAGAGTTGTGGGAAAGGAGAGATTAGTCCAAGAGTCAGATATCCCCCAGCTCAACTACATCAAGGCATGCGGTAGGGAGGCCTTCAGGCTCCACCCGATTGCGCCCTTCAATGTCCCGCACGTTGCCCTGTCCGATGCCGTCGTGGCCGGCTACCACATCCCCAAGGGCAGCCACATCCTCGTGAGCCGGATGGGTCTTGGCAGGAACCCTGAAGTGTGGGACGAACCCACCAAGTTCAAGCCAGAGCGGCACATCATGGGTGATGCTATGGAGGTCGTGCTCACAGAACCCGACCTGCGGTTCATTTCCTTCAGCAGTGGCCGGCGCGGTTGCATTGCCGCACAGCTTGGGACAACGATGACCGTTATGCTCCTTGCCAGGCTGATTCAGGGGTTTAACTGGAGTACACCCCCCAATATTTACAGCATCAATCTTAATGAATCAAGGGATGACTTGTCCCTCGCCGAGCCATTGGTTCTTCAAGCTGAGCCACGCTTGCCAAACTATCTCTATCCAACATAATGCGACTTTAGTATGTTTTACCATGTCACATCTCAGAATATACCATCGTATCAATAAAAATAAAGTCTGGACTTTTTAATAAATGCATTGTGGAAGCAAACTCATTTTAAACATTTCATACATCATATAATATGAATTAAAAGATATGAGGCGTAACTATGTTGCCAGCCCCCCTTGGGTAAATTCCTACTCATGCACCGTCGGTGGCGACATTGTGGTATGAGAGTCAATATCTCATAATGCGAGGCAATAGGGTCAAAACCTCGTGCGGCAGAAGTGAATGCATCTTACTTTTTGCATGTGGATTCTAGACACCTAATACCCCCATAGAAGTGTTAGGATCGCTGCACAATCATAAGGATGCAGAGTGTAAAAGCGATAAAAAAAATCGAGATATAAGATTTTTATTTTAACTCACTCTTAAATTAAGATTACATGCATATGATTCCACAATAATTATTACTTCACATCTCTCTATAACATTTTTTAACTAAAAGAGAAAGATATTATATTTACTTAAAGAGTTATTCATGAGTTTAAGCCCAAACTACTAATGAAATATAGGTCCAAAATATAAAAACTGTCTAGCTTTTTTAGGCGGCGTTGCCCCCGAGACTCCGGTCAAGGCAGCCCTTGACTCCAGTGCCTTATTGTCGTTATGTATGAACCACATCCTTATAAGAAGAGCTTTGACAACAAATTCAGTAAACCTCATGTACTTTTAGATCATCGGTGGTGCTGAGCAATCACGATCAAACATTTTAATACAGGTGAGACTCTTGTAATAACGTCAATGGGAGTAATCACGCAACCCGTCCATCCCGTGTTAAAGAGGACTAAAAATTGATATAATGGGAATCAAAGTACAGGGCGTGTTTGGACATGAAGATAAAGAGGCACTGCCCCAAGGAATAGCTAGCGCGTCTGTGAATCCATCCAGAACCAAACCCTCCGCCTCTCGTAGACCCTCGGTTTGACCTCCCGCTTTACCTCGTCAACGACTTCACTGAAGTGGCCAAATCTGGGCGGAGATATCCCAGCGGCTCTCGCACACCCGAACGCGTCTTTCCTCGATCTCTCCGCTTCTTCATCAACCATCACTGTCGTTTTCGTCGTGGATTGTTCCACGGTCGTCAGGTCATCGAAGATTGGGGGGTGGTGGAGGGAGGGAGAGAGAGAGAGAGAGAGAGTTGAAAGAGCGTTCGCAGAAGGGTGAGAGAAAGAACATGACGAGCACTGCAACGAGTGACCAGCGAGTGACTGCAAAGAGGACTTCAGATTGAATTGGGAGCATCTCTCTCTCGTGTTAGGTTTTATGTTGGAGGATTTACACGGTATTTGTGCATATTTAGGGTTTTAACTTTTAAGTAGCTGACATATAGAGAAGAAAATCTGCCCAATGATCATATAAACCCTATCATCTATGTGCCACTTGATGTTTTTGCCTAGTCTTGTTTCGTATGGTTCATTTTTTCTCTCTCTCTGCCTAGTTGATCAGTCCCTGGACGACTTTGTGTTTAAAACGATTATGTTTTATTGAACTGGCGAGCTTTTGCTTTAATGTCACTGTGAAAGAAATTCGGCATTAGTTGCTGATGTCTCGTTAAATTCGTGCTTGCTGCAAATTTGATCTCATTCGATTGCTGGTTCTCTTGTTGAGATGTTCATGATGTCTTTTCTATTTTGGGGCTGGTGAAATGCTTATAGCTGGAGTTTAGGCTGCTGAGTGGCTCCGATTGCTTGTTCTTCCTGTTGATGCTGGATATCCTAGGTTGGTCATTTACTCGGGTTCCTTAGAATGCTTTAAAAGATTATTAGTACTCTGTATCGAAGACCCGGATCAACCATAATTGTGAAAAATGAAGGCGGTGGTGGAGGTTGATGTTAGCTACATTTACTGTTTCAGGGGCAAAATGCGGAGTGGATATTATTGGAGTATAGCTCTCCCAACCCATCAAGTGATGACTAAATTGGAGTATTTTCTCCCGCGAATTTCAGGTGATTAGATGGCTCAACATTGTTTGCCCAATATTAGATGGCTCCTGCGTATTATGAAAATTATACACTCATGTTTTGCTGGAATTGATCCTGGAATGATATCTTTTACCGAAAGTTGTTCTTCAATTATTAATAGAGGAGATGGATTTTGTGATGATTTAGATAGAAAGTATCATAATTGGTCAAGAAATTACTACAAATTTTACTTTGAATAGAATTGTATACAAATTATGCCAAAAATTAATTGGCAACGGAGTTTAAAAATACAACTACTTCTACAAAAATATGCGTACACAATTGAATACAAGGCAAAACATAAGTACGACTTTTGTAATTGGAGTTCTATTTAGCAAAAAAATATGAAACTTTTCAAATTATACCAATATAGACATGTAGAATCATAAATAGTATTTCATAGACTTTTAAAACTTAATCTTTTAAATGTTTTAAGTTTTGAAAGAAAAGTTACATGTAAGAAAATTTATCTTATATAGCCTTGATATTGCAAGCTTTGTTTGTACCTCAATTAAAGTGTTTTCTGCGCGTGGATCGATTCTTTCCTTTACTTAGAACTCAATTTCCTCTTATTGTTGCATCAGAAAAATATATCACAAGTAAATATTTTATTTATTTTAAAAACCGTTGAAGAAAGTGATCCAGTTTTTATGAAATATGAGTGTTTAAGAATGCTCCGTTATTGGCAAAAAAATGACGGAGCCGTTAGCGTAGCATTTCCCTATAATCTATTAATGAAATTTTTATAAATTGTAATTATTTTATTCAAGTGATCCAATTCAGTGAGCAAAAGCATATATAAGTTTATATTTAGTTATAGTTATCTTTTAAAACAATTATTACGTTCGTGCTACAACCTTCTTTGTCACTAGCAAAAAATAAATATCTTAACGAATTGAACTTAGCCAAAGATGCTTTAATTTAGTTACGTAACAAGACACCAACCCACATATTGCGCCAGAATAATATAAAATAAGAACGAAATTGTATATCCAAAAGAAATAATTAAAATAGACTTATTATGAACACAAATGAACAAAAAGAAGATATATTTAACTAGATTCGAATATCCAGTACCCTGGTTACGATCGTTTTTAAAATTAGTACTCCAATTTTTGGAAGGAATAAATATTAGTATCAATTTGAAAAATTATACCTCTGATCACGCCATTAGTTAACTAACATAATACAATCAAGTATAAATTAACCTGACAAGCAACTGAGCAAGTAGTTAACATGAAGTCCCATTTCGGTTACAAGGCTTCGAATGGGATGGAGTTGTAAGAAAATGCGTGTTTAAGGGAACTTAATTAGCGATTATAATACACATTAGAGGCTATATTTACACCACCAGTAAAGAAGTTCTGCTCAGATATGCCCGGAAATCTATTTGTTGATCTCCTAAATTTCTACATGGACTTGCTAGGTCAACTGAATTATTATTATGTGTCATCTAGTTCAAAAATTCACAGTAAAATTTGATGAAAATATGTACTGTTTGGGGTTATTGGTGACAAAAAATTAATTTTGGATAAACTTATCGCAAGTATACTAGTTTATTATTTTTAGTGGTCCAAAAATTAATTTTAAATCAATCTATCATAAGTGTATCGGTTTGAGATTTTTTTGTAATAATAACCCAAAACAAAATCAAGTTCCACCATCCACGAAATCTAAATTTGACTCGTATTAAAGCGCACCCCAGATTTCAACAAATCAAAATTATCCAAACCGATTGATTTCATACACAGTTGAAAAAGAGGAAGTCGCCCATGCAGCTTCTTCTCTCTCCCTCAATTTCTCGGCTTTCTGACGCTCATTTCTTTCCCTTATTTACTTCTATTCTCTACGTCTCTCTCTCTCTCTCTCTCTCTCTCTCTCCCTCTCGTTTTCTTATGCCCTCATTTTCTTCTTGCATGTCACCCATGTTCCCTTCCTTTCGACTAAACTCTCCCCTCTCTTTCTTTTTCCTCAATTATTACGTTTCCTGTTGATGTTGTGATGATGTCTCTTTTGTTTATAGTAAGAATTAGCATCAAAGGGCACAAGCTGCTACAGCAAACAGTTGATTCTGATTCAAGATTGGCCTTTTAAGTTTTAATGGTAGGTTCAGTTTAGTCGAATGTGAATTGGTGTGCTTGGCCTTTAATAACTAGTCCTATAGCGATCTTGGATATTTGGGCAGTTATTATTCATGTGAGCTAATGTTGTTGCTTGAGTAGTTCGTTAACTAGTCCTGTAACTATCTTGGATATTTGCTAACAGGTTTGGCTCCTTAGCTTAGCTTGATGGAGAAATGAATTTAACATACCCATTAAAAAAATTGTATTTGGGACTTGTTGAGAACAGATTCCTAAAAACAAATCGATACTCAAATGATTAAATACCTAAAAAACAATATGGAAACATGCCCAGGAAACATATAACACCAATTAAAAATATATCACGAAAATGAACTTACCTTATTTGCCATAAATTAAGTATTTGTTGCAGTCTTAGAGGAATTAATTGAAATCCTTATAGTTATGCTCTTTGAAAGAGTTCACTATTTTATTAAAAAGAAAGAAAGAATGTATTGTCCTGTTTTCTACAGTTTTATTTTTATGTTCCCTTTTTCCCTTTTCTTTTTATATATAACAATTAATTTTTATTGAAAAAAACAACCACTTTTCCTCTTTCATGGGCTCTTCCTTTATGGGCTGGGTTTGGTACAACATGGATGGATGGATTTAGGTTGACTCATCAAATAAAAAATCCATCATCTCCCACTTACACATAGTGGACTGAACAGAACTCTTTCTTCACCTCTCTGCAACGTTCATACTAATAAATAATCCATGCAACTAACATACTTCAAGAGCTCATTGCCATTTATCTGTTATGAATATATAGTAATTCAAAATGGATATCACATTTTTTAGTAGATATAGTATGTAGTAACCTAAATTGATCGATCACATATATCTCTTTCGATCTCTTTTTAATAATGACATATTGTATTCATAATTATGATTATTCCAAAAACAATCATAATTGGTCGATTAATGAATACAAAATTAGAATATGATTTTTTAAACTCAATCTTCATATTTTCTTAAAACTTTCAACTTCAGTTCAACTTACATTTCTAGAAATATCCTATTAGATCGAATCATTTACATGATCATTGACAACATTTTAAGATAACAAACATTAAATAGAAATCTTGAGAATAAATAAGAGCTATAAGGGTATTTAATTGAGGAACTCTTTTCTTAAGAGTTTCAAACCGCATAAAAGTTGAAATCAAAACTTTTGTCACTCTTATTAATTGTTTCATACATACATAATATGAAATACGTATTATGGTATTAACTATGTTTTTTATTTGAATATATATCTTGATTTAAATACCATACGGATAATAATTTAGACATATCTAATGTCTAACTTGAGTTCATGTATTTACTCATTCAAAAAATCCATCAAAACTCATATTTCACATCAAAGATAGATAAAGTAAAATATATGGATTATTTTACATTAACATATTTTACTTTTGGACATAATAAATATTATGTCTTTTTTTGGTATAATAAATATTATGTCATCATTTTAATACTTCAGTTAAAACAACATCTATATTTTAAGCTTGAGTTCTTGATTATCACCTATACAATAAGTTTAAAAACCTTCTAATCTCTATATATTACATAATAAATAAAAGTGATTACTTGTATGAATTGGACTAATCTCTTATCTATTCGGCATACTTTATATGATGCACTAGGCATCAAGATGCATAAACGTCAAATAAAAAACTATAGGCATTAATAATGAAAGACAATTTCATTAGGGAAATTACAATATTTAGTAAATTAGTCTTTACGCAGTCTTAGTGATTTTGCATGGTCACAGAACGCATCTCTATGTATTAACTTTGTCATAGGAAATTTTATCATTCTATGCGTAGATATGTACTGTAAATTTACGTATTTTCGTGTAATCATATCTTTGACAAAATTATACTTAATATTTATATATTTAGTCTTACTATGATATTTTGCATTTTTGGTGTATATTATTGCTGCTTTGCTATCACAATTAACTAATAATGAGTTTACAACATTTTTAACAACACCTAAATGATCTAAAAATTTCTTAAGCCAACACATTTTTATATTACTATTGATAACGTCATGAACTCAGCTTTCATTGTGAACAAAGCTGTACATGTTTATTTCTTATTGCTCTAGGATATGACGCCATTACTTAGTAAAAATACATATCCAAAGGTAGATTTCCTTTAATCTAAATCTCATTCCTAATCAACATCTAAATAACATTTTAAGTCGCAGATTTTTTCATTGATAACTCAGTGTATAATCACCAGTTCACTTCAAATACCTCTGTATTTTTTTTTTTTTTTGATATATATATATATATATTTTTTTTTTGACGGCTTTCCAATGTGCTTGTCCTAGATTAGATTGATATCTACTTATCATTCCAACTACAAAACATATATTTGGTCTTGCACATTATAATGTACATTAAGCTTCCAACAACACTAGCATAAGGAACACGTTACATTTGTTCCTTCTCCGATGGAGTCTTTGGATAAAATTTATAGTTCAATCCTTCACCTTTTACAATAGGAATCTTATTTATATAAATATCTTGCAAAAGAGACCATGATTTTTTCAAACGATCATTTGAAATCTTAACTCCAAGAATGTATACAGCCTTACCCGTGTCTTTCATCTCAAAGTTGGAAGATAACAAATTTTTAACAGTATTAACAAAAGTTGACATATCTTTTTCATTCTTGGCATTTTAAAATAAAACCAATGGGTTATTCCATATAAATTTCTTCATATAATTTTTTATTGAGAAAATCAATCTTTATATTCATTTGATGCAGCTCAAAATCCATAATAGTTACTATTATTAAAATAAGGCAAACTGATGTTAATCTCACCATAGGAGAAAATATTTCCTCATAATCAATTCATTCATATTGATTATACTCCTTTGCCATAAGACAAGCCTTATATCTCTCTATTGAGCCATCAACTTTACGTTTTATTTTGAGAACTCTACTTATTCCCAATGACTTTGCGTTCTTTTGGAAGATCAACTAGTTCGAAACATGGTTTGATTTCATTAACTCAATTTCTTCTTCCATTACATGCATCCATTTTTTTTTTATTAGAGCAATTTAGAGCCTCATTTACATTTATTGGCTCATTTTCATCTTGTGGAATAACCATAAAAGTTTTATCTTCAATATCAAAATATCGATAGGGAATACTTTTATGACTTGTTCATTATACAAGAGATTATACATTTTGTATGTTATTTTCCATTATGCTTTCACTTGGATTAAATAATGATGATATCATCTCATCGATGGTTGTAATTAAGACTTAATCAAATTTAATTTATAATTTTCTCATATTACTCCCATTTGAACTTTATTAAGTTTACTATCTTAATTCAATGTTTCAAATAGGAAGTACTCTTCACTTATTTTGCCATTCTTAGAAAATTTATTCTCTTAGAATGTGATATCTTGTGATTTAAATTAAATTATACTTCAACTTTCCTACTTACCTATAAACATATACCCTTTTGAGTGTTCTGATTATTTTATGAAAATATTCTTTTTGTTTTTGAGATACAATTTCCCATACTTGTAAAAGGGCTTATGAGTATAGGCAACACAACCCTCCGGTTTAATAAAACTTAAATCGGGTTTTTTATATGTCCATAACTCATATGAAGTAAAAGTAATTAATTTGAAATGCAAATGATTAAGTATATAAACATCAATTAATAAAGCATCACCCAAAATGTGACATGTAAGTTAACATGCGCAATTATGGACCTAACTATTTCTAGTATAGTTTTTTTTTTTTTTCCATTTCCCCAACACCATTTTGTTGAAGAATATAGGAAATAGACAACTGTCTTTATATTCCTTTTTTTATCACATAAATTTTTGAATTCATCAAATAGATATTTTCTACATTGATCGGATTTTCAATAATTTTATTTTTATTTAATTGATTTTCTACCAAGCTCATAAACTTCTTGAAATAACTTAGTACTTCAGATTTAAGAGAAATCAAATACACATGTCCGAATCAAGTATAATTATCTATAAATATGATGAGGTAAATAGTATCATACCTTCCTCTCACAGGCTTGTGGATGAGCCATCATATTTGTACATGCGGTCATGGTCATGTTAGGAGGTTAGAAATGATCATTATTTTTTCTTTTTGTATGAACTCCATGTGGTTATATGTGGTCCGGCCTCGAACTCAATCTATGTGAGAATTTCCTCCCAATGCCAAATTTGCGATGTTTTTCCATTTATTTTCTTTTCCTTTTTTCCATGGTAGCATCCATGTCAATAAAATGTCTTGATGTTGTTAGACGATTATAGCGGCTAGGTTTGGCCAAATATGATGTTGGAAGATCTTCCTTTGACTATTTGTGCAAGTAGAAGGTTTTTCTGTTAGAAAATTAGAAGTACCAGGATTTGATTAGAAAAAGCGTAGAAGCATGGGACGAAAACTGTTTTTTATTTTTATTTTTTATTTTTTTACTTCTAATTAATGACTATTTCATTGGAACGCTCTGTTGTTATTTCAAGATGGAGCAAACATTTTTATTTCGATAGACCTGTATTTAGCTCTACAAGATCATGTAAATGAACCGCTTGTCCTGAATATTTACCTACCACTCATAACATGTCACACTCCTTGAATATCGTCATATTGCTTCGTTATGCATTGCGTAGTTGCCTGAATATGTATTTACTACTCATAAACCTGTCACTTCTCTTGGAACTGTACTAACGAAGGAAGAGAATTCTGCTTGATTCATCGCATTGGGGCCAATCTTGATAAATACAAGAAATATTGGGCCTTATAAGTAAGAAAAAGCTCATAGAGCACACTAACTTGTGGATAAGCCCACTATGATAAGCCCCGTGACCTCATTCTACATTATACAAATGACCTTTGGCAACGTATGTCTTCTCTATCTTTATCCTCTCCTTCTGCAAAAACGAGAGGCTTAAGATAAACGTCCGACCACTTCTTTTTTTATTGGCAGCGCGAATTCTTCAAAGCATTCGGGTCCGTTACTGTCCAGTTGCGGATCCGCACAATTCGTGCATCAACAAAGCTTAGTCCCACTAATTAGATTTTATCATACTGATCTACTATTCTTAATATCAAATTATGCAATAGGGCATCCCATATAATGAAGAACTTGAAACAAAGACTTATTTATCTTGGCACTTGCATCATCAGGTAAACTTCTATTGAATGACCCCAACAGATGAGAATTTGAATGGATCTGAATTTATAACTTAACTACGAAATTTCAATAAAGTTTGTATTATGATTCATTGGATATTGGGAGCACACACATAGCTGTATGTCTCTCTCTTAGGATACGTTTGGTAACGATTCTGCTCCTGAGAACAGCTTTTTTATTAGAAATTGTTTTTTTATTATGTTCCTAGCAATAATTTTTTAGCAAAAGAGCATGTTTAGTAACTACATAAAATTTTTACTTTCAGGATAGAAATGTGTTTGATAGGATTCTAAATTTTTTTTATTAGGTTTGACAAGGCTCGACTTCGCCTAGGTAGCGCGAGGTTGACCTTGCCAGGCTTGCAAGGCCTAATCGATAGGTCGTCAGCCCTCGTCTAGTCGGTTGTCGATCATGGTTGAGGTCATCAACCGGCCAAAAGGAAGAATAAGAAAATGAAAGAGAAGAAGAGAAAAGAGAAGAAAATAGAAGAAAAAAAAATTAGACTTGATTTTAGGAATTATTCTTGGGATTAAGATGCAACTTTTTTCTACTTTTTAATTTTGTTCCAAATCTATTTCTAGGAATAAAAAAATTTGATTTTTATTCTTGGGAATAAAAAATTTACCAAATGAATTTCTGTTCTTTTTCTATTCCTGAGAATAAAAGAGTAGAATCAAATGTTCCAAGGAGTGTTACCAAATAGATTCTTAGTTGCTCTACTCACTCTCTATTATGTTCTTCCCTTTTCCTCTCTTGCTTTCCACGCTAGTCTCTCTCTTCCTTATTTTATTCTCTTTTTCCTACTCTTTCTCTCCTTTGTTTTCTTATGCCCTCAAATTGTTCTTCCTTGTCCCACGTGTTCCCCTCATTTTGACTAAACTCTCTCCTTCCTCTCTTCTTCTCTTTTTCCTCCTCTTTTTCCCTGTTGATGTTGTGATGAAGTTTCTTATGTTTGCAGTAAAGGCTTAGCATCAAAGGAAACAAGCTGGTGTAGCAAAAAGTTTATTCTGATTTGGGATTGACCTTAAGTTCTAAATGGCAAATTCAGTCTAGCAAAACGTGACTTGGGGTGCTTGGCCCTTAGTAGCTAGTCCTCCGTACCCCTTGTTGTCTCCATTAACTCATCTTTATCGGCATTTTTCAGCAATTAGCTTTGCCATCCAATACCTAGGTCAAACATTGGTTATTAATAGCACACCCATCCCACTCCACTACCCAAGTTGTTTCTCCCGTTAAACTTCTCAATTTTTATTTTTGTTCCACACAAAATTAGAATAACAGAATTTCTAGACGACTATTAGACAAATGAAAGCTTCAAATCAAATCTCCAAAAATCCTAATCTTAACTTTGATGTTAATTGTTGTAAAATTAAAGTGGAAGCCAATTGGATCTTGCCTTTAAATCAATGTGAGAAAATGAAATAACCCAATAAATCAATAAGGAAAAATAATGAATATAAGAATTTACGCGATTTTGTCTTAATTTTATTCCATAAAGAGAGTGAGTCGCAAATAATCCACTTCACATGTTCAAGTTCTTCCCAATATTAGATTACATTTAAACCTACGGTATTTTGGCCTCACGGGGAGTTAGCTCATAGCTTGAAACGCCCATCTCCATAAAGAAAACGGCCACGCCTTTCTTTTTTTTCTTTCCTCAAGAGTATATATGGCCCCTTCTTTTGTACGGCCGACAGAAATCCCACCTCTGTGCGCAATATAAACAAAAGTCTCCAAGTAGTCAAACTGGTCAAACTTACATACTTCTCTCCAATTGAAAGCAAAAACAAGTTTCACCAAATTTGAACAAATGAAAATCCTCCAAATGGGTCGGTTTCTGTACCCAACTTAAAATGACGAAGCGCATGCAGCTTCCTCTCTCTTTCCCCTCCGCTCCCTCCATTTTCTTATTCCCTTTTCCTCTCTTGCTTTGTGACGCTCATTCTCTCCCCCTTACTTTCTTCTCGTCTTTACGTCTCCCTGTCTTTTTCCTCTTTCTTTCCTTTGTCTTCTTATGCCCTCATTTTCTTCTTCCGTGTCTCACATGTTCCCCTCCTTTTGACTAAGCTCTCCCCTTTCTCCCCTTTCTCCCCGTTTCTCTTTCCTTTGTCTTCTTATGCCCTTATTTTCTTCTTCCGTGTCCCACAAGTTCCCCTCCTTTTGACTATCTCCCCTTTCTCCCCTTTCTCCCCGTTTTCTCAATGATTACACCTCGTGTTGACGTTGTGACGAAGTCTCCCGAGTTTGCGGTACAACTTAGCATTGAAGGGCACAAACTATTGCAGTAAAAAGTTATTCTGATTTGGGATTGGCCTTAAATTCTAGCTGGCAGGTTCAGTTTAGCCAAGCACGAATTGGTGTGCTTGGCCTTCAGTTACAAGTCCTGAGACTCTTGGATATTTGGGCAGTTACTATATATCTTGTGGTTGTTGCTCAAGGAGTTTACTAGTAATATCCGTTGTACTCAGTAATAATTTGCTTGATTTTATGTAAAGTTGGTGCTTTATTATGGAATTAGGTCTTAAAAAATTAAACTTGGGAATATTTTTCGTGCTTGATAGGGACTTAAGTCTTATCTGAACGGGGACGTTTCGAGGGCCGTTTTTTTTTTTTTTAATTTAAGCGTCGGAGGCTAATCCAGGAACATTCATTCTCGCTTTCGGGTGACGGGTCCCTTTCAAGGAAGCGACTTCGACGGATTCCTTGAAATCAGTATGTGCACTCACATGATTTCTACTTTTTAACACAACGTGGAGGCACAGCTTCAAGTCAAGCAAACACCAAAGGGAGACGAGAGACCTTTTGTGAGGGAAACCCGCAAAAACATGGAAGCAACCGGGGCCGCGGCATCCACGTCGAATTCTCCAGCAAGGCAAATTGCCGATGGCAATTAAGTGATCGATTTTTTAAATTTATGATATTTAAGTGAGTGAAAAATAAGTTATGAACTTATACTATACTTATCCCAATATGCTTATACTATACTTGTCCCAACATGCCGATGAGCATTTGTATCGTATGATTGTATTGAAAAGTGACAACAATCAGGTTCGGTGTACACTCAGACATCTAGGAGGGAGGGCTCTTGGGAACAATAGTGGTGCTTTTTTTTTTTTTTTTTTCAGTCTTGTTTAATTTAGATTTTTTTTTTTTTGCACAATGTTTATAAGAGAGGTTTCCTGGACACCTTAGTACTTGAAAATGGTTTTCGTCATCCACTGGTCACAAACACCAATATGAAGAACCAATTGCACTTTGCGAAAAGAAAAAGGGCTCAACTTAGCAGCCACTGCCTCGTCATCGCCCCTGCAAGGCTGTAGTCGCTACTCCTGATCGACACCACCATCAGCACGTCCCTATCGTCGCAATTTCCATCTCCCTCTGATTATTCGTCCATCACCATAATTTCTCTTTTGCATCTATCAATCGCGGCCCCTCTTTCTGATTTCTGTCGATCTCTGGAATTAAGAGCTCAATGGCAGCGTTTTACTATGTTTTAATCCACATTAAAATTTGAGGTGGGAAATAGGATTTTAACTATCGAGGCTTCCTCTTCTCCTAGCATTTGAAATCAACTCTTAATTTTCTTCAGTTTGTTGGATATTCCCACACCATGAGGTAATCGAACATGCTCTATTCTCACATCATGTCTAAAAGCAATTCTCAAAGCACAAAATATGCTGCTAGTGCTTCTATTGCAAACGAAACGTGTGTTCCATTCCAAGTTGGATTCGAACATCGCAATGAATCAAACCCTGCAAAGTTTGACTGGATGACCGACTCATTTTCAAATGAGGGCAAGAGGACATTGACGAATGAACGAGACTAGAAGAAACTTCTGCTTTGTTTAAGTACAAAATGGCACGTACATAATGAGGGAATTGTGCATCGAAATCGTAGAGACCAGTCAGGTGAAAAGCAAGCAATAAAATGGCAGCTGCTTAAGCAGAAAACAAAAAATGACCGAGAAAATGAGGATTTATGACAATTGCATGCTGCAAATCATTGAGCTCAATTGTGCAGGCAAGGAGGCTATTTTGCATTCCAAATACTCTTTGTATATGAGGATGTAAACTCTTTGCGCAAAAAAAAAAAAAAAAAAAAAAAAAAAGCTGCGTGTTCCTCTTCCTCCGCGGCTAAAAGGAGAATTCCACCTTTTATCTTTGCTTTTCTGAGTCCATTTTCCTTCCAACGACAAACCTACCGACCCCACAAGTGAGAATACGTAAAAGACCAAAAGAAGACCCTCCTTTATACACAATATGAACAGAGAGGCTAAGTTGTCAAACCAGTTAAATTTAGATAATCGTCTCCAACATAAAACAAAATCAAGTTCCCCCACCCAAGAAATCCAAATTTGACTCGGACCAAAGCGCGTACCGAATTTGAACACATCAAAATCCTCCAACCGGGTCGATTTCATACGCAGTTCAAACAGAGAAAGAGCCCATGTAGCTTCTCTCTCTCTCTCTCTCTCTCTCTCTCTAAGCTGCTCCGCTCACTATTTTCTTCTTCCCTTTTTCTCTCTTGCTTTCGGGCGCTCATTCTCTCCCTTATTTTCTTCTATTCTTTCCAACGTTTCCATCTCCCTCTATCATTTATCTCTTTCCTTTGTCTTCTTATGCCTCATTTTCTTCTTCTTTGTCCCACATGTTCCCCTCCTTTTGACTAAACTCTTCCCTTTCTCTCCCTCTTTTTTCTTTTCCTCATTAGACAGTGATTAGCGAACGAAGTTGCAGTCCAATTTCTCCATCAGCTTCATTTTTTAATCTTTTCTGAGGGCTAGCTGACACAGGTTAAGTTGAAATAGCTGCTATTGTTTTAGCGATGTCTAGAGATGGCGGCAACTTGTAGAAGTTCATGAGGGTGGTGGCGTACCGTTTACATGTTTGTCATTACCGATTAGACTTGATGAATGGACTGTACTACAATTCCACGACTTAGGTCAATTATATTGTTGTATAAATTGCATCATAAGCAAATGGTGTTCTCTTTTTCTGTTTCCTAAATAGAAACACTTTTGTTAACATGCGTAATGCACTGCCTCAAATTACAAATTGGAAATAAAATGAGATATGATAGTATGTTGGACATTGGAGTTCATAAGGATGTCGGTTTTACAAGATACATGTTTCGATATTGAAGAAATAAACTTGCATATACTAATAAAGAGTAGATAGCAAAGATAAAATGGAATACATTTTAGAACAAATATGAATTGCAATTTTTCTGTATGAAACACATATGCAAACTTATTTCTTAACGTAATGTGAGAAGAATCAGTACTAATAACATAATAGTTCACAGAGTTAGGAGAATTATAGAGTATAATCATTCACATGCTTAAGTGCTTTTCCATAGTAAATTATACCTAAACACTAAGAATTAGTTCACAAATCAAAATACTTATGTCACACCACAAAGAAAACGGAGGATGTGAACTCGTTGCTAGGGGAAAAAAGAAAAAGAAAAAGAAAAGATCACTGTGTGTTTCTCTTCCTCTGCGGGCTAAAAGGAGAACTCCCATCCTTTTCTTTTCCTTTTGCGCGGCTCTGCAGTTGAGGGGGATGAGAAAAATAAAACCCACTGGCTTTTCATTTTCCTTCCTCCCACAAACCTACCGACGCCACAAGTACATTTAAAAGACCAAAGGATGCACCTCCTCTATGCACAATCTAAATAGAGAGTCTAAAATGTCAAACTGGTCAAAGCTTAGATAACCGTCTCTAACAAAGAAACAAAATCAAGTATCCAACTCGGATCAAAGCGCCACATCAAATTCTAACAAATAAAATTCCTTTCTCACCAAAAAAAAAAAAAAAAAAAAAAAAAAAAAAAAAGACAGAGCCAAATTCACCAATTCTCATACATAAGTAGGGCCATTTTAGCTAGTGATAGTTATGAGTGAATTTTATATAATTTCATTTACTGTAAGTTACTCATAATTGAAAACTTGCAAATAAAGACATGTGGGAGTGAAGTCTGCGCTAAGTAACTTAAAAAAAAAAACCATAAAAACAAAAATGGAGCTAATGTCGTTGCTTGAGCAGTTTACTAATCAAGTTACTAAGCTGCTAGTAATGGTTTGCTGAATGGGATCATTCGCTATGGGCTTGGCTACCTAGCTTAGTCTGATGATGAATTGAATTTAACCTGGCCGTCCACAAAACAAGAAAAAAAAAATTGAATTTCGGAATATTTTTCGAGCTTGACCGGGTCAAACATCCTTCTCTGTTTACTTTAAGCATCGGATGCCGATCCAGGCCAAAAGCGCGAATATCCAGATCTAGCACGTGGGCGTGGGTCCATTTCAAGGAAGAGGGCTTTTGAGGGATTCCTTGAGATCGGTTTGTACATTCGCACACGATTTCTACTTTCTAACCCTAACGAAGACGCAGCTCCAACTCCGAGCAGGCAATAACCAGAGCGAGACATAGAGAAATTTTGCGAGGGAAGCCCCCCAAAAACATGGCAGCAACCGGTGGTTCCAGCGCGTCGGCGACCCAGTACGACGTGTTCCTGAGTTTCAGAGGCCCCGACACTCGCGACACCTTCACCGACTGCCTCTATAGGACCATGCTTGGCCAGGGGATCGCCGCTTACAGAGACAGCGAAGAGCTTCACGCCGGTGATCGGATCGGCGATCTCCTGAGAGCAGTTGGCGAATCCAAGATCTGCATACCGATCCTCTCCAAAGGCTATGCTTCAAGCGCTTGGTGCCTCCGCGAGCTCGCTCGAGCGACGGAGCTCAACGAATCGACTGGGAAGCCGGAGATTCTACCCATCTTCTTTGATGTCACGCCCTTGGACGTCAAGCTCAGGACGGGACTGTACCTGAAGGACTTGGAGAAGCATGAGCAGAGGCACGGTGCTGAGATCAGACCACGGTGGGAGGCGGCTCTGGGAAAAGTGGCTGAGATCAAGGGATGGGAAGTCCCAGGGAAAGCGTAAGTAAATGCTTATTTATGGAACTCTTTTCAAGCTGAAGTCCAAATGCTATTCTCTTATTGTTCCTGTAAATGGCAGTGAAAACTAGCGGGAGGGGTGTATATTGTTGAATAATATTGGTGACGTGGCGTAAACTAACCGGTTTTTGGTATATGAGCAGCAATTTTCATTTCTCACCGGGAAGAAAAAAACAGAGGCAATTCACTAATTCTCATACATAAGCAGGGCCATTTTGGCTAGTGACAGTTATACGAGTGAATTTGATCTAATTCTAGAATGTTGTCTATAACTTGGACCACAAAGGAACATCTTCTTTCTCAAAAATAGAGGGAAATTGTAAGTTTATTGGCATAACAACAGTCATATCCAGCGGAGTCTATTTAACCAGAATTCTTCGCCTTATAAAATTTACCCAGGACTTGAAAATAGTGATCCAAACTCAGCTTCTATCTTCTAGGAAGTAGTAGTGAGATTGTTATTTGTTTTCTTTAACTAAAAGTGTTTGGTTTGTGGCAGATACGGTGAAGTTATTGAACTTGTTGTCAAAGAGGTTTTACTTAAGTTGAAATTAAAACAAAGACCTTTGGACAGCAAATTGGTTGGGGTAGATGAACAAGTAGAAGCCATAATGAAGTTGTTAGACGTGGACTTTGGCACGGGTGTGCGTTTTGTTGGAATTAATGGAATGGGTGGGATCGGTAAAACTACTCTTGCTAAGATTGTTTTCAACAAATTATGTCCTCAGTTTGATGGCAAATGCAGCTTCATTGGGAACATTCGAGAATCATCAAATAGATATGGCCTAGTAGATTTGCAGAAACAATTGGCATTAGACATCTCTGATTCTAGATTTGTAGAAAATTTTATCCACACTGATGAAGGGATAGATAACATAACAAGGAGAGCCAGTTCTAAGAAAGTTCTTATTGTTCTAGATGATCTAGACAAGAAAGAACAACTTAAGGAATTAGTGGGGGGGCTGGACACTGTTGGTTCCGGGAGTCGGATTCTCATCACAACAAGGGATAAACGGATTTTGGATGAAAAGGAGGGAATCTTCCCTTATGAAGTAAAGAAAATGGATTGTGATAAAGCGCTCGAGCTTTTCAGTTTGCATGCCTTCAAAAGTGTGTCTCCTCCTGATACTCATCAAAGTCTCTCTCGAGAAGTTGTATCTACAACTGGGGGACTCCCATTGGCGCTTGAAGTCATAGGTTCCTCTCTTCGTCACAAAGATATAAGAATATGGAAAGAGATGCTAGAAAGGTTAAAGAAAGTACCTCATAATGAGGTCCGGGATAAGTTGAAGATAAGTTACGATGCATTAGAAGAAATGAAGAAAGAAATTTTTCTTGACATCGCATGCTTCTTCATAAATGAAAAGAAATCAAGGGCAGCCTATTTCTGGGAAGCTTGCGATCTATTCCCACATATGGCATTGGATGAACTTATTGATTTGTGTCTAATTAAAATTGTTAATGGTGATGGTATATGGATGCATGATCAATTGAGAGACCTTGGAAGAGACATCGTTCGCCAAGAATGTACTCGGAATCTGACAGGGTGCAGTAGATTGTGGAATGATAAAGAAGCTTTAAAAGTAGTAAGGTGGAAAGAGGTAAAGTAAAAGTAGGATCCATATAGTTCCAACTGTACAATTTCCTAAAACCCATTTAAAAGTTTCCTTTTGGCCATTCTGAAGGACAAATATAAAGTTTGCAAGCTCATACTCATTGATGGTTTCTATTGGCAGAGAAAGGATAATGTTCAAGCACTCAATTTAGGTGGATATCAATCGGATCCCATCATTGTCATGGATGAAGAACTTGAGAGGGTGCCAAATCTAAAATTGCTTAGGCTATATGCAGTCACTTTTGCTGGAGACATCAACAATTATCTGCAAGAGCTAAGATGGCTTTCTTGGGATTCTCCTCCTCTAGATTGTAAAATGGCAAATTTGCATTTAAAAAATCTAGTAGTTTTCATACTTTCAAACAATGAAAACACTGAAGACTGGGGTGGATGGATCATTTTAAAGGTGTGAATTTGTACTTTTGCTCTCTTAGAATAGACATAGTATCCTCTCTTTGATCCTCTCTGATAATATTTTAGCGACATATGCAGATGACAAACAAATTGAAAGTTATTTCTCTCTCAAGTTGTGAAGGATTGAAACGAACTCCATACTTTTCTGGATGCCTGAGTTTGGAGATACTATCTCTTGATTACTGTCCAAACTTGCAAGAAGTTGACTCTTCTATTGGGAAACTAAAAGGTCTTACTCATTTGCAACTTCACCAGTGCCAGAGTCTTCGAAATTTGCCTAAAGAGATTGGAGGACTGGTGAATATGAAGCACTTTTCTATCAGCTCGTGCCACAGTCTTCGAAATTTGCCTCAAGAGATTGGAGGACTGGTGAATATGAAGCACTTTTCTATAAGCTTTTGCGACAGTCTTCGGAATTTGCCTAAAGAGATTGGAGGACTAGTGAATCTAAAGCACTTTTCTATCGAGTGGTGCTCCAAAATCAAGAAACTTCCAGACATTGGGAAATTAGCATCATTGTCTAAGTTGGATATATCACAAACAAAAATTACAAGTTTACCTGATTCTATTGGTAATGCGAAGAACCTATCATCCCTTGATCTATCAGGCACGCTGATTGCGAAACTTCCGATTTCTATTGGAGAGCTTACGCAACTCAAATTCCTTTCACTCTCTTCTTGTCAAAATTTTCTGAAGCTTCCGGAATCAATAGGTAATTTGACAACATTACAGAATTTGGATCTCTCATTTACAAAAATTGTTGAGTTACCTGATTCGATAAAGAATCTCAAGCAATTGAAGATGATGAGGATGGCATCCTGTCCAATACAGAGGTTGCCAACCGGTATTGGAATGCTAGAGGGCATGAAGGAGCTCAATGTCCGAAACTGTCAACGACTTGTGGGCGAACTCCCAACTGCAATTGGCGAACTATTGTCTCCAAGTATCCTAGACATATCGCAAACTAGTGTTTGTGCAATCCCAACGACAATTAATTCCGTCATGCAACTCCAAGAGCTGGATCTATCATATTGTGATGAGCTTCCAGAGCTGCCAAAACTTCCCTCAAGTTTGAATTGTCTACGTGTTAAATCGGCATCATTGTGGTTGGTTCCAGATCTTAGTTACCTCACGAATCTAGTGACTTTGAGTCTGTCCAACAACTTTGGACAAGCACTTGCCCAAGCATCAACTCTTCAATTGCAATGGGTTGCGAAGTTATCTAAGCTGGAGCAGTTGGAGTTGTGCCTTTCAGATCTTGCTGTGCCATCAATGGAGTTGGGTTGCTTACCTCGACTTAAAAAACTCACCTTACCTTGCATGGATAGTTTCGACTCGGTAGTCGTTGGACCACAATTTTCGCACTTGAAAAATTTGTTGACATTGAATCTTTGTTGCTGTCCACTGACGGAAATTCAACTAGATGGGCTTGAATTATTGGGAAATTTGACTGTGACATACTGCGAGTTTCTCAAGGGATTGTCAGTTATTTCATCAAGCTTGAAGAAGCTTTCTAGAATGGAAGTTAGTAATTGCCCAGAGTTACTTCAAATTCGATTTCTCAGTAAGATGGAATCATTGGAGAGTCTCGGAGTTATGGACTGCAAATCCCTAGGAGGGTTGTATGGTTTATCAAACTTGAAGAAGCTGAAGTTTTTAACATTCTTCAGTTGCCCCGTGCTACGGGTTATTGAGGGCCTTGAAGAATTGGAGCTTTTGCAGCAATTGATTTTCATCAGGTGTCCATCGTTGAAAGTGTTGACTAATCTATCTAACTCAAAGATACCAAATGAATGCACGATACAAGTATGGGGCTGCGAGAAGTTACCAGATTGCCGTTATGGCCGTTACGGGGATTATAGAGAGAAGATTCTTGACTGGACGAGGAGGGGATTAAACCAGGTGCGCCTCCCTTCTTCACTTCACTTTATTTTTCAAATTTTAATTTTTCGGAAACGCAGGCGGTAGGCATGACTTTTCTTTGCCTTGTTCCGTTTACTTTCATCTCTCTTTCTCTCTCTACGTTCCGCAGACAACGTGTCGTGTGGTTCTTTCTTTGTTAACATTTCTCAATACTCGGCCTTCTTCCTTTCAGGAGGGTGCGGCGCGGTTCTTCGAACGTGGCCAACCGCTCATCGTACAGGTATGGTCTCTTCTACGGACCCAAAATTCTTCTCGCGTCGATGAAGTGAGAAAATTTCTTTTTCTCGAATGTGTTGGGTGAAAATTTTATCTTTCGTGAACTCAATATATTCTCAAATATTGAAGAACTTAAGTATTGCAAAATGAAATTAAGGTTGTTTTCAGAAAATAAGTTGCAGTCTCTAGAGATCTTTGTGCTAAAACGAAAATAATAAATGTTCCCTAAAACCAAATTAACTTGAAATTTTCTTTCAGATACGGGGGAATCGGTAAGCAGAGAGATGAGTTTAAGGTAGAAGATAGAGATCCTAAAATATCACTTGAGTCAAATTAAATTTCAATTACAGAATTTTTGCCTATAGGGAGTAGCCTTGTTAAACTAGACACGTAGATACACTTTGTGAATAGTCTAGAAGGTAGACACCTGAGATGATCATTAACTCTTTCACATGTCAACCATACAATTATGAGTATAATTATTTCTTACATTGGCAATTGACGTAATAAAGATCTTTCATATAAACAAGAAAGTGATTGTGTCAATATTTCCCCAACCAAAGATAAAAATGTCGTGTGTGGGCACAAAAGTAGAAGCTCAGCTGTAGTTAACTGTTCAAATAAATTTCTTTTAAACAACTACACTTTCTCTTCATATTTTGAAATGAAAAAATAAATATGTAGAGAACGAATATATAATTAATGTTTTTTGACAAATTTGAGGTGTTACAATTGAGTGAGCCACGAGAAAAGGAATAATAGTGAAAAAAGATATACCAAAAACAGAGTTAGCTTATATGCAATACCCACTTGTCAACAATGTTCTACTTATCCTGCTACGCCTATTGGACTAACTATATGGTTTGGCATTCTCCATTAGAAGGCAAGCATGTTAAATAGTACAACTCTATCATTTGCCCATATTTTACTTATTGCTTGATATTACAATTTTTTCTCGTCAAAGGATTTACTCCAGATTTCTATTAAACACATGTAGAAAATAGATAATTCATGATATCTATTTATCTAATCACACAGCGAAACATATTGTTTTGTTTTCTTTTCCTGATAGCTGAATCTGATTAGAGTGAAATACGAAGTAGCCAATGAAATCTGGCTGAAATATGCACATACTTCATGGACATTGAATCATTATTCTGCTATATTGTTGGATAATTATGTTCATCAAGTTCTTTTTTATGAATACATGTCAAAAGCTAATAAAAGCAGGGACTTTTGATGAGACATCAACAATCATCGCCTGAAGTTAAGATGATTTTTTTTTAGGTTTTCCTCCTCTAGATTGTAGAATGGCCAATTTGCAATTTAAAAATCTAGTAACTTCCAAACTTTCACACAATTAAAACACCAAAAACCAGGGAAGTTGAAATTTTTTGAAAGTCTGAATTTGTACTTTGTTCTCTCAACATAGAATTTTATTTTTTATTTTTTCCTTTGACGCCCCTCTGATAATGTTTCAGCTACTTTTGTAGATGCTAGAAGAATTGAAGGTTCCTTATCACGAAGAATGGTATGGATTGAAATGGATTGGATACCCGAGTTTAGAGACATTGTATTTTCACTACTGTCTAAACTTACAAAAATTTGACTCCTCAATTGGGAAGATGAAAATTCTTACTCACTTGGACATCATTTGGTGTACGAATCTTCGAACTTTACCCGAAGAGATTGGAGGACTAGTGAATCTGAAGCACTTCTCTATCAAAAAGTGCTCCCAAATGGAGAAACTTCCATACTCTATAGGGAAATTAAGATCATTGTCTAAGTCGGATATATCATCCTCAAGAATTACAAGTTTACCTAATTCAATTGGCAATGCAAGACATCTGTCATTCCTA
Organism: Eucalyptus pumila; assembly: GCA_016097595.1. Taxonomy (NCBI): domain Eukaryota; kingdom Viridiplantae; phylum Streptophyta; class Magnoliopsida; order Myrtales; family Myrtaceae; genus Eucalyptus; species Eucalyptus pumila. The sequence continues at coordinate 20,047,063 of CM027848.1, read as the reverse complement.
AATCTATCAGGCACGCCAATTGTGGAACTTCCAATTTCTATCGGAGAGCTTACACAACTTGAGTTACTTTCACTCAAATATTGTCGAAATTTGGGGGAGCTTCCAGAATCAATAGGCAACTTGACATCATTACAAAAGTTGAATCTCTTGGGGACAAACATTGTTGAGTTACCTGATTCAATAAAAAATCTCAAGCAATTGAAGGTGATGAGGATGGGATTTAGTCCAATAAGGAGGTTACCTGCCAGTATTGAAATGCTAGAGAAGTTGGAGGAGCTCCATGCCGAACATTGCGAACAACTTGCAGGCGAACTTCCGACTGAAATTGGCAAACTATTGTCTCTGACTATCATAGACATTTCATATACCCAAATTAGTGCAGTGCCGATGGCAATCAATTTCCTCACACGACTCCAAAAGCTGGATTTAACACATTGTAATGAGCTTCAAGAGTTGCCAAAGCTTCCCTCGAGTTTGCACTGTCTACGTGTTCACTCAGCATCATTGCGGTTAGTTCCGGATCTTAGTAACCTCACGAATCTAGTGGAAATGCTTCTGTCTAACGGCTTTGGACAAGCACCTACCCAACCATCAAACCCAATGCAAACTTTCCAACTGCAATGGGTTGGAAAGTTATCTAAGCTGGAGAAGTTGAGATGGGGCCTTTCAGATTTTCCCATTTCTTCAACAGAGTTGGGTTGCCTACCGCGGCTTAGAGAACTCACTTTATCTGGCATGGACAATTTTGACTCAATAGTTGTTGGACCACAATTTTCCAACTTGAAAGATCTGTCCATATTGTGTCTTCATAGCTCTCCACTAAGGGAAATTCAATTGGATGGGCTTGAACTATTGAGTAATTTAGGCGTGAGAGAATGTGAGTTTCTCGAGCGACTGTCAGTAATTTCATCAAGTTTGAAAAAGCTCTATAAAATGGAAGTTTTAGATTGCCCAAAGCTACTTGAAATTCAATTTCCCAGTACAATGGAATCATTAGAGGAACTTCGAGTTGGCTATTGCGATTCCCTGGGAGAGTTGCACGATTTATCAAACTCGAAGAAGCTGAAGGTTTTGTGGATCTACCAATGCAATGGGCTACGGGTTGTTGAGGGCCTTGAGGAATTGGAGCTTTTAGGTTTTTTGTATCTTTCTAGGTGTGGATCGTTGGAAAGGTTGACTGATGTATCCGGCTCAAAGATACCAAATGAATGCAGGATAGAAGTATGGGGTTGCATGAAACTAAGTAGTTATGAGGGTACTTACCGGGGCTACAAAGAGATGATTCTTGTCATGATGGGAATGCCATTCAACAAGGTGCGCCTTCCTTCTACCCTTCACTTATTTTTCAAATTTTCATTTTACAGAAACGCATGTAGTAGGCATCGCATTTACTCATTTTCGCTTGTTCCATTTGCTTCCTTGTCTCTTTGTCTCTCTCTTGCATGTCTTAATTCATACTTTTTTTTATATAAATCTATTGATTATGGTTAGGTCCACTATTAGTGTAAAAGAAACATTCATTATTTTACTGTCTGAACTTAATTTTGTAATCAAATTTTTCAACGTGTCAACCGTCCAATGGTGAGTGTGTAAATTGTTTCTCACACAAGCAGTGGGCTTAATAAAGATCCTTTACATAACTAAAGGACGATTTTATTAATATTCCATCAAGCAAAGATAAAAATCACGCTCTCTACACTTATCCTTTAGAGTTTAAAATGAACTAATAAATAATATATAAAAAAAATACGATTTATGTAATATGAAAGATTTGAAGTAGTACTTACTGGGTGAGCCATGAGAAAAGGAAAAATAGTGAAAAAAGGTATACCAGGAACAGAGCTTATATGCAATACCCACTACTCAACAATGTTCTACTTATTGAGCTATGCCTAGCAAACTTTAACTGTATGGTTTGCAGTCAACTTAGAAAGGCAAGCATGCGAAATAGTACAACTCTATCATTCGTCAAAACTTTAAATATTGCTTGATATTCACTCCTTTTCTTGTCTAAGATTTATCAAACAGAAAAATTCGTTAAAAAAGAAGAAGAAGATGCCAGTACAAAACATATAGTTCATGATATCACGTACATCTTTATCTAGTCAAATGGCGGAACATAATTTTTTTTTTCTTTTTATGATAGTTAAATCTAATTAGAGCGGAATATGAAGTAGCCAAAAAATTGTAGGTGAAATATCTACATAGTTAATAGATATATAATCATTATACTGCTAATCGTTGGATAATTATGTTGAGTTCATCAAGTCCTTTCATGTGGATATTTGCTGGAAATTAATAAAGCTCTGGATTATGATAGATCTGCTAGCACTCGTTGCATAATTAATTTTCAACATGATGTGTAAGCCAAGGTGTATAATGTACACCTTGGTTTACACATGATCCATAAATAAAATAAAATGTGCTTTGTACCTTGACTATGATATGAAGCATTGGAATGGTCGGACTTCAAAGCAGATGGATTGGATGAGAAGACTGATTCATTTTTTCTTGTACTAGGAAGATGCAAGGGAAACAGATGCAGAAGAATCAACGATGGAGACCAATAACTACTATTCTCAGAACTTGCCATTGACTATAGGTTTTCTATGGTCTCCAGAACCCGACACTGAGCTCGATTCTACAAGTAAGTCACTGCTGTTAAAATGAATTGAACTAATCTTCGGATGTTCTGCTGCTATTTTGGATATAATATCATCTATTAGCTTCCCTCAATAGTACAAACTATTCTTACAGGCTTGAATAATTCCCAAGTTCCTCCACGAACCACATCTTCAGATGCTTCCAGAAGTTCATGCTCAATTCTATAAGCAAAATGCGACTGATTCTAGCAATGGAGAGATGAATGAATTCACAATGTGATCGAGTTTGGGAATCTGTGAAATTGCCAGAAGTATTGGAGTTTGCTCTAAGGACATGTTCCCCCTCTCCCAAGTCCATCACAAGAGAAACTTTATGTGGATTTGTTCGAGGTAATTAATTCCATTTTATGAAAACCCGTTTGGGTGCCACATCGATTTCCGATACATATGATACTTTTCTCAAAGGTGCGCAATATCGGACCAGGTCAAGCTCTAGGTATTGGTACGTTCTTCTAATTATTTGTGCCTTAGGTCCCTCTTTTTTTTCATGCCCTGAGAAGTCATTTTTAAGCAGTTAAAGAAGAGGATGACTTAATTCTCCAGATAACCCAATATTTTGGAGTCAGTTGCGGTGATTGTTATCAATTTTTTGGTCATATGCAGCAAGGCACTGTTTCTTTATCCATTTTTGGTAGATTAATGATTCTATCAAAGTTGCTCAAATAACTAAAGAATGCCAAAATACGAAAAAAATAAAAATAAAATGAACGAAACAATCAAGCTGGAAATAGACTGTATCTGGGGCTGTTGATCATTAATCTAACTAGCTCACCGTACACATGAACTGGAAAAGAAAAAAGAGTCTGAAATAAGAAAGTGGTGACAGCAAGCCTCTTGACAAAACTCTTCTCCCTTCGCAGATGTGGAGGAGACCTCTAGTCCTATGTGCTACCGATCGAGTTCCCAGGAAATGGATTATTGGACTTCACTGGATAAAGCAGGCCGCCCAGGGACTAGTTTTTGAGTTGATTACGCTGAAGCTACTGTAGAATGGTTTCCATATGCAATATATGGAGAGCTAGGAATGACTTGCTGCATATTGCTCCTCCTGTTGACGTTGGGAGGAATCCTCTTGTGCTTGCAGCAAGATATAGCATCGAAGGGTGCATAAGCTGCTGTAGAGAAAGGTTATTCTGATTTGGCATTTGCCTGAAGTGTATCGGTATGCTAGGCCTTTAATAACTAGTCTTGTGACTGTTTTGGATATTTGGGCGGTTAGTGTTCACGTTCTAGTTGGAGCTAAGGTTGTTGCTCGAGTAGTGTGCTAATAATAGTTAGGTTTGGATAAATTATAGAGCGGACAATTTGATTGAGATCTTTGATTAATCAACTTTGAGGATGGTAGGTCTAAAGTTTTTTTTTTTTTTTAAATCTCAGTAGGTCTCAAGTTTGAAAAGGTGGAATTCGATGTATTTAGGTTTCATTGATTCACTAAACAATGATTATCACCACAAAAATGATTCTGGTCACCTGTTAATTATCACAACAAAAACAAAATATCTTGATTAACTAAACAATAATTCAAGTGGTTTGGAAGAGTTATGCCGATGATTGTAGGGAGCTGCACGGTGAACTGCCTCCTGAACGGTGGAGATCGGACCATTTGAGAAAAGCAAGGGTTGGGATCAATTCATTGAATTCTGCCGAAACGGACTAGGTAGGATGGACAGCAAGAAAGGGTGACATCGTGAACGTTGCTAAATATCGCGATCAAACGGTCCTAGATTGAAACAATCTGATCCAAAGGTGGGGAATAACGATAGGCTTGACTTCCTCGGCAAGTTTTGCATGCTAAGGACGCGACGTATTTCCAAAAGTTCATTTACCTTTTAGACCATCCAGATCATAATCGATGAAGCTTGAGACTAGCAGGGGCAAGTGATCGACCTCATGCTACATTTTGCAATAGACCATCATCTTGTAACTTTTTCTGCCATTCATTGGAGAAACAACCTCGTAACAGTGAATAAATACAATGATCTCATGTCTCTGATAAAGAGGCCAACAACATCATGTCCTATTTTTCTTATCAACTAGGATCTCACCTGCGTTCTTCTAATCCATCACCAGCTTATTAAACTCATCTAAGTGGTCTTTGGTGGAAGTACGCTCAGACTGTTGAAGCAGAAACATTATCTTCAACATATGATAATTATTTAAATCCTTTCTCATGTCAGAGCCCGAAATTTTCCTCATAACGCTGCGGCATCTCTCTTCTCCACCACTTCTATTAAAATCGCGATGGTATCAACATGATTATACTTTTTTCCCTCTCCATTAGCTCATATTTATTGGCATCTTTTATCATTTCCCACAACTAAGCCTTGCCATCCAATGTCTCGTCTTGCTTCACCACCCAAGTTGTTTCTCCTGTTAAATTTTTGAATTTCTATTTTGCTCTAGGCATAGTTGTAACAACAAAATTTCCGAATAACGATCATACAAGAAAAATCTCCAAATCAAATCTAGAAAAGATTCTAAACTTAGTTCTGATACCAATTGTTGTAAAATTAATGTAGAAACTAATTGAATCTTATTATTAAATCAACATGCAAGAATGAAATAACTAGATAAATCAACGAGGAACAATAAGGAACGCATGAAGTCCCAATGTGGATATCTATTTTATAGGGAGATTAGTTGCAAATAATCCACACTAATCAATCTAACGAGTATAAACTACAATAGCTCACATACTCATGTGCTTCTGAACCTTAGATTCCACCTAAATCACAGTGTTTAGCCTTGTGGAGAATTACAGTTTTAAACACCCGTATCTCCGGAAAGAGAACGAGGATGTAAACTCTTCGCGCAAAAAACGATCACCGTGTGTTCCTCTTCCTCTTCCTCTCCGCGTGGCTAGAAGGAGAACTCCACCTTTTTCTTTTCTTTTTGCGCTGCTGTGGTTGAAGGAGATGAGAAAATTAGAACCCACGCCTTTTCATTTTATTTCCTTCGACAAATCTACTGACCCCACAAGTGCATATATATATATGTATATAATAAAGAAGTCTTTCCTCCATATGCGATATAATCAAAGAGCCCACGAAGTCGAAACGGTCAAAAATAAATAACACTCTTCCTCGAACAGAAAACAAAATCAAATTTTCCATTGCCCAAAAAATCCAAATTTGACTCGATTAAAGCGCACACCGAATTTGAACAAATCAAAATCCTTCAAGGTTTCGTACACATCTCAAACTCGATATATAATTTAACAACAAAGCAGGTCGCGAAGGTATTAGTAAAGATCTAGCATCATAGGGCACAAGTTGTTGCAGCAAAAAGTTAATCCCAGCTTAGTTTGATGAAGAAATGAATTTAACTTACCCGTTAGAAGACTAATTCATCTTTTCCTGCTCTAGGTTGATGAGATGGAGAAAAATCTGGAAAATAAAAAATGAAAAAAGACAGCATTGATTGCTCCTTAGGCATTTTACAGTGTATCTGCAAGCCCCTGGGGTTTTTCCGAGTGAGAAGTCTTCGCAGCCAGTACAGGAAAAGTACATGTCCTGCAGGATAATGCAGACGTGGTGTCAGGAAAAACTGAATGGATCTCTATGCATTATTGTTAAGGGTATAGAAGCTAAATCGATGGCTCCATGAGAATACTAGCACTCTTCTTAATAAACCACTCAAGTGCATTGTGGTCGAGGGACAAGTTTCCTAGAAACAGGAATGCAATTTGCATATGGAATCTACTCTGCTTTTAGGAAAAACAAGCTGAAGTAGGCAATTTTGGGATGTCCCAAACGGTGATCATTATATCAATCTTGCACGAACGCCTCCAAAATCTGTCAAGATTACTAAGATGTTCAATCCTTGATCCTAGCATTGTGTTGTCATGGATGACTAGATCTAAAAGGAGAAGATATTTGTCTTTCCTGTGCCAATGTTTGTGAAGTGGACAAAACTGATGGTAGAAGAGACTAACTAGATGATATTTACAAGCAATTCTAATTTCTTCTAGGATGAGATTTTAGTGGCAGAAGAAAAGGGCACAGACTACTCACTTTGTCATCTCAATTCTCAAGAGTGTGTTCAACTAATTTTAGTTCCTCCTTCACTTTGCCGGCGCCGCGTCGAGCCTCTGCTGGTGTCGCTTCTAGCCTCCACTGGTGTCACTCTCCATATTTTGGCTGTCGATGGCCGAATGCGTTCAAGGCTGCCATCAGCATATAGTTCGTCCGTGGCTGCTCATTAGCATAGTCCGTCCATGGCTGAGCGCGTTTATGTGTCGTTGGCATTGCTCGCCCATGTCGCGCTCAAGCCCCCGACTTCGTTCATCTGTTTATTATTTGCTATTTGAGCTCGCAGTTGATGGCCACTGGGATATCGAGCTCGCTGTCAAGGCTCACAGCGACGGATGAGCCGTGGCCGCTAGATATGTGGATGAGCTGCCTCACGAGCCATGGACAAGCAAGGCTTGGGGATGAGCCACCATATTTGTGCGCGTGGTCGTGGTCACGTTGGGAGTTTAGAAATCAGCATTCTTGTTTTTTTTTCGTACGAACTCCGTGTGGTTGTATGTGGTCGGGCCTTGAACTCAATCTATGTGAGAATTTCCCCTCCAACGATACTTCTCCATATTTTAATTCTGGAAAAATTTTGCTTTCCGCTCCTATACTTTCACAAATTTTTTGATTCTTAATTTTTTTAATCAAATTATTTTACTTGCACAAATTATTTAATTAAGTCTCCCAATGCCAAATTTGGGGATGCGACTATCGAATGGCATTAGAGCATGACGTGGACACAATTTTATCAATGTTGACGAATTTTTTTATTTTATTTTATTTTCTTTTTCCATGGTAGCATCCATGTCAATAAAATGTCCTGATGTTGTTGGACAATCATATCGGATGAGTTCGGCCAAATATGGTGTTGGAAGATCTTCATTTAACTATTTGTGCAAGGATTTTGTCAGAAAATTAAAAATATCAGGATTTTTTTTTCTTTTTTTTACTTCTAATTGATGACTATTTCATTAGATTGCTTTGTTGTTATTTTAAGATAGAGCAAACTTTTTTACTTTGATAGAGTTGCATTTAGCTCTACAAGATCATGTGTATGGATCACTTGTCCTGAATATTGACCTACCACTCGTAACCTGTCACTTTTCTCGAATGTTGTCACGTTGCTTCGTTATGCGTTGCGTGGTAGCTTGAATAAGCTGTCGCTTCTCTTGGAACTGTACTAAAGTAGGAAGAGCATTCTGCTTGATTCATCGCATGGGTTGGGCCAAGCTTGACCAATACAAGAAAAAAATTGGGCCTACAGGTAAGAAAAAGCTTATAGTTCACATTGACTTGTTAATAAGCCCAGTACAGAAAGCCCATGATCTCCCTCTACAATGTACAAATGTCCTTTGGCAATATATGCCTTCTCAATATTTAGCATCTCCTTCCAGAAAAAGACGTTGTTCTGGGCATTGGAGATCCACGGCGGACAAACACCCGACCACTTTTTTTAATTTTTGGCGGTGCAAATACTTCAAAGCATTCAGGTCCATTATCGTCTCCTTGAGGATCCGCCCAAATCGTGCATCAACAAAGCTTACTCCTATTAATTAGACTCTATCATACTGATCTATTCTTCTTAATATGTTCTTCAGATATCAAATTATGCAATAGGGTACAGTATCTAATAAAGAACTTGGAACAAATACTTATTTAACATGATACTTGCAGCATTAGGTAAACTTATTTTTATTTTTTCAACTTCTTGTATATATAGTTACGGTTTACATGGGAACATTGTGATGATAAATAAGATTTTCTTTTCTATTTTCTTTTTTAATTTGGGAAGATGAAGGATCAATGAGCGAAGTAGTGGCATACATAAAGAAGGACACGATAATTGACATGCAAGTTAAGTCCTAATAGGGATGCTCAATGTGATCTCACGTGGGTGGATGATGGTGAAGCGGACCTCTAATTGGATCGACATCTGCTAGATGATCATGTTGGCGGGGGCCATATTCTTCACCATGCCCTTCCTCATGGGATTCACCGCCAGCTATGCTTCCTTCTTGTTGGGCTGCTTCACCAATGTCAGCATCGGCTATGCCCTCGTGATCTCAGAGGTCTTCCTCACCTTTTCTCACAGGTTATGAAACCCACGAGAGAAGGCAAGGAAGACATTGGCGATGTACTCAAAAGGTATAGCCGACACCAACACTAGTGAAGCAACTCAATAGGAAGGAGCCATAGTTGGGAGTGAAGCCTATGAAGAGGGGCCTGATGAAGAAAATGGCCCCAAGAGACTTTAAGCTTTTAAAATCCCTTATGAAAAAATTGAGTATTTGATGTAAAAATAAAAAATAAAAATCAAATTGCTTTTGAAAAATGTCATCGTTAGGAAAGTTGAAAGCCCAAGACTTCTAAAGTCCCGTGAGCTAAGTACCTAAAATTGAAGCCGAAGTTTAATTTTGACTGATAGAAATCTCCTACTAGAGGTCTTCACTAGTGATATTAATCTTCAGTGGTGATATTAATTGCTAAATATGAACTATTCCTTAGACGTAGATCTAAGAGATTTGCTAACGACCTTTTATATTTTAATTATTTGTTTTCAAAGTTTCTGTCTTTTTGCTCTTTTTTTTTTTTTTTTAATTCTTAAGAACTATCTAGGAGATCAAGTTACCCTAAAAACCAAGAAAAAGATAACATCACTCTCAAGTTCACGAAGCTCCCATCTCTTCAAACCTCCATGACACTTCCTTTCATTCTTCCTCAACTCGCTCGTCATTCTTCATCCATTCACTCGTATATCTGCACTGCCGGAGCTCATATATTCGCATCGTAGAACCCATGTATCTGGAAGCAAGTGTCGTGTAGCAATGACATATAAACCCAGAAGACATGTAGATAGAGGACGCATGTATTCGCATATGCTGAAAATGCATTCGCTCAAATGACCCGCAGAGAAGAAGCCTTCAGCAAAGACAATCCGTGATCTAATATGTTACTACAAACGCGTACGCAAACATGTGAGGCATTTAAAATTCAAGATTCTCTTAAATTTAACTCTAAGGTGACTAACAAAACGATGACGAATTAGTGGAGGTCAAAACCGGTTCAACATGAAACTATCATGGATGAATCGCAATCACGGATGTAATCCCTCACATGTACTATTTTCAAGTTAGCGAGAACTAGATTCTCAGCCTCTGTTTTCATTCTCGCACATCCAAAACAGAAGATACTCATTTCGATCTTGCAAAAGGTGAAATACCGGCAGCTATGGCCGATCGGCTTCAAACAAAAGAATAGCAAAAGGCGATTCCCTGCGGCGACTGGCATCAAAGAGTGTTTAGACTACCGTTAGATCCTCAATCGGTATCGTTTTCCTCTCAGCCTTCGATCAAATTACTCGGACTCAAACTACCAGAGCAGAGCAGTATATCGGTGTTTTCTTATGGATTGCCACTATGCAATTACCTTGGAGATGCAGTAGATGGTCACAAACAATGATCAAACGAATAAGTGAAGTCCTGGAAGCGTCTTCACTGATGGTCGGTGCCAGGGAAGAAATCTCGAGTGAGATCCGATTTTTTGGGACGACTCCGCCGTGGAACAGGGGCGAACAGAGAGGTCGCAGCATGGAGTTGAAGGAAGCGGACGGTGACGGAGGCAAGGGCTATAAGTCGCCCGAAGTCAATGATGATGGAGGTCTGCAAAATCAAATAAACCAGTGAGAGCTTTGTAGTAACAAAGGGTCACCTCCTGTACGCACGCTGATCCGCTTGGGCAGTTAGATGAGGGCGCTTCTCTCGCTTCTCTCGTAACAAAGTCTAAAGCAGCCTGTAAATTTCAAGTGTTCGACGGAGTAGTATTTCCTCTTTTCTTGAGCAAGCTATTTAAAACATAGTAAGAATGAATCTACATTCGTCAAATGCCTCCGACGAGTTTTTTTTGGGAGCAGTCGGTAAATGGAGGGTCATCTCCCTCCATTTCAATTTTAATTTTGTCTTCTTGATTGTGAAGATGTGCAAATATAAATGTCAGCAGTGCGATGAGACGCTACAAACTAAAAATCTCATACAGAGGCTTTGCAAGCACAGGTGATTAAAATGCCACATACAAGATCCTCATGCCTCACTTGGAAAACAAAGAAAAGCATGTACCGCCTGAAAAGTCAGTCATGCGCACAATCCCAGTGAGTCTCATGTTTTGGAAACGCTGAGAAGTTCGTAATTTTCCAGATATAAAAGGAATTGATTTTTTTCCCTTATAATAATTTGATGACATTTGTTGTCAATTCTCATGATTTTAAATTAATGCAGAATGTTTGAAATAAAGAATGGACCGTCGAACGTTTAAATTAGTCATTGGAGCTGAATCCTTTTTTTTTCCAATGATTCTTTGATATAAGCTGTGGGAGCAGAGACATAAGAGAATCCTACTCAACAATTTCATAAGTCAGAATTTCAAGTATATTCGATAAGTTTGTTGATTTTAGATGACAATCTCCACAAATGAGGTTTGCCAAAATTGTTGCATCATGCCATTGAGTTCTAGGGCTTGGCAAAATGTGCAATCAAGTACTAGTAGTATATTAGATAAGTCCGTTGATTTTAGACAACGAAAATATATAGCGTGACCTTGTTTATTGTTTCAACATCTTTATTGTGCAATTTAAGGACATTTAGCACTAATGTGGGGGCTACGGAGGTGCTAAATGAGCCTATAGAAAACTTAAAGAAAATTAAATAACAAGTTGAGCAGTTTGCGAATTTCTATCATGGACTACAATGTCATCTATTTTGAGTTAGCCATGCAGATTTTCTACCACTAGCCCACTGTTCATGGTCGATTGACGATAGGAGTAGCTTTGGTGGCTGCGGACCTATAGTGAAATGCAAAATCATAGGCTGCGTTTGATTTGACTTTTTGAGAAATGCAAATATTTTAATTTAAAAACACGCAAAGTAATGAACATTTGGTAAAATAAATTGAAAAATATCTTGGAAAGTAATTTTAAGAGAAATGTTATTCAATAAACATATGATTTTGCAGAGAGCTTTGCAAATGTGTTGCCAAATGCAGCCAAAGTGCATTATGATGACATTAACTTGGCTTTTTTTTTTTTTAATCCCACCACTTTAGTGACTAAAACTAGCCAGCACTTACCATGTGAATTGTGCTACCATGTCGTCTGCCCTCACTGATCCTCTGCCTCCCTCTCTGGTTTGGACGTTTCTTTCCTGCCAAAGCAAAACCAGCGTGAGGGCGTGAGGGAGGAAGAAGACCCAAGCGCGGGCCGGGCCGACATGAAAGGAGATGGGCCACTCCCGCGAGAAAAGAAGAAAAGAAGGAAGAAAGGAGGGCCCAGCCCCTGCCTAGCCCTATTCGATTTCTTTTCTTTTCTCTTTTTTTTTTCTCTTTTTTCATTATAATTTTCAATGATGGTAATTTTTTTTTTTTATGAAAAACGTTTTGGAAAAATTTTAAAATTACCATTAGTGATGCAAATATTCATAATGCTAATACATGATGCAATTTAGTGAAAATTATTTTGTTGGCTAGGGTTTAAAAATTAATCCATAATTTCTATGCGATTAAATCCTAAATAAAATGGTAAAATCTAGGTGTTAACAAATAAGTAATATTGAGTAGATAGTTTTGGAAAGCTTTATATATTTGATGAAGATCTTTAGTTAATCAACTCAAAGGATGGTAGGTTATAGGTTTGAAAAGCTGGATTTCGATGTCTGTAGGCTTCGTTGTAGGATGGTACTCTTTCTTCATACCATCCTATTGGGAGCATCCGCTAGACTTACTGCATAGAAATATTATGATATATATTTTGAACGACTTCCACTTTTTATAGTTCACTTATGTTTATTTTGTATTTGAGTAAATGTCTTTTATTTAATATGTGGAACCAGAAAAGAAAAGTAAAAGAAACTTTTAGTATCATAACCCTTTCCAAAGCATGTCCTACATTTTTCCTTTGTGGAACTGTTCTTACTGAGATGATTTTATATATACCATTCAATTGGTGTAGATATTCTCATCTCAGATAGTTTTGAGATTTAAATAAATGATATTTTTATTACAAGACATGTATAACATACTCAGTTAGTACCGCTGGGCGTCCAGTGGCAAAGGGGGCCAGGGGTGGAGGCGCACTTGCAAGTGGTCCGGTATTTAAGTCCTGGAAATTGCAAAAATGAGAGTGATAGTGTATAGTAGAACATAGATATGACAGATAAAAATATACATATTTAATAATTTCTTGTCGGATTTCAAACTATGTAAAAAAACGGCTCTTTTGTATATGCACCCAAAGTTGAGGTTAGCCCTCTTTCCTTCTTTCCTTCTTCACTATAGGAGCTTCGTTCATGGGAATCCTTTGATAAGAGCAGCTTGACCGTCTATGTAACCGTACAAACCGTGCCAAGGGCCTTCTTCATTTTTGCAGAAAGAAAAAGTGATTGATGAATTCTATATGTACACTGAACAAAATCCAAGCCGCCAAATTGGGACTAGGGACTGCCATTATCAATGGTCCTTATTTAGATTATTCGGTTTGGTCCATATACCATGCTCATGTAACATAATATCTCCTATTAGAGAGACAATGGTAAGAGAAATTTTATCTGTTGGTTTGAGTATGGCAAGAAAAACTTACCTCTTAGTCCATGCTTGTAGTATACTTTTGTTATTGTATTTCTGAACACATTAATAAGAAATATTGGAGGACCTGAGGCATGTCGCTAAAAGTTCCTCTTGAATAGGAATCTCGGGGAGAACTCACCTCACAAGCCATTTAAGGCAAGTGAGAGGGTAGTATGGGATAATTTCCCCATTAGGATACCCCAGCCAACGCCCTTCAGGGTTAAGGGTCCCACTTCGATCCTGTGGAAGCCCTGGTAACCAATCCAGGCGTGGTTCAGAGAAATGACGAAGGCCTCTCCTGGAAACAGGAGGGGATGGCCGGACTTATTAACTATCACTACACGAACAAAATATCGAAGAGACGTGAAAAAGGGTGGTGGACGGAAAGGTACAAAAAGGGAATGATGAGCCCCTAGACAAATCAAGATAGGCGGTGAAGATTGGACCATTTGAGGAAAGGCAAGGGGCCGGGATCAATTCATTAAATTCTGTCGAAAAGGACCAGGTAAGATGGGCAGCAAGAAAGGGCGACATCGTGAACATCAGTTAAGATGGGGATCGACGGTCTAGATTGAAATGGTCTGGTCTGAAGGTGCGAAATAAAGACAGACGGTTTAACTTCCTCGGTAAGTTTTGCGCGCTTAGAACGCTATCGACACAATTCCAAAAAGTTATCTGCTTTCAGACCATCCAGATCATAATCGCTGAAGCTGGACACTAGCGGGCCAAGTCATCACGATGGATTCTCCGAGGAAGAGTCTTTGATGGATTCATTTCCTCGAAATGGTTTCGTGCGTCAACGTGATTTGTAGTTTTTAACACAACCGAAGAGGCAGCTTCGAGTCTGAGCATAAAAACCAGAGCGAGACAGAGCCCATTCGCGAGGAAGGTCCCAAAAACATGGCAGCAACTGGAGGTTCCGGCGCGTTGGCGACCCAGTACGACGTTTTCCTGAGCTTCAGAGGGCCCGACACTCACGACAACTTCACCGACTGCCTCTACCGGACCATGGTTGGCCAGGGGATCATCGCCTACAGAGACAGCGAAGAGCTTCACGCTGGAGATCGGATCGATGATCTCCTGAGCGGTCGGCGAATCAAGATCTGCGTACCAGTTCTCTCCAGAGGCTACGCTTCAAGCGCTTGGTGCCTCCGTGAGCTCGCTCATGTGATGGAGCCCAACGATTCGACCGGGACACCGTCGATCCTACCCATCTTCTTTGATGTCACGCCCTTCGAAGTCAAGCTCAGGACGGAGGTGTACGTGGAGGACTTGGAGAAGCACGAGCGGAGGCACGGCAGCGAGATCAGGCACGGTGAAGTTATTGAACTCGTTGTGAAATTGTAGTAGCGATCCAACTCAAATGCTATATGCTAGGAAGTAGTAGTGAGATTGTTGTTTGTTTTCTTTTACTTAAAGTGTTTGGTGGTTTGTGGCAGGCACGGTGAAGTTATTGAACTTCGTTGTGAAAGAGATTCTGCATAAGCTGAAAGTAAAACTAAGACCTCTAGACAGCAAATTGGTTGGGGTACACGAACAAGTAGAAGCCATATTGGAGTTGTTAAATGTTGACTCTGGCCCTAGTGTGCGTTTCATTGGAATCTATGGAATGGGGGGCATCGGTAAAACTACTCTTGCTAAGATTGTTTTCAATAAATTATGTCTGCACTTTGATGGTCGATGCAGCTTCATCGGGGACATTAGAGAATCATCAAACAGAAATGGCCTAGTAGATATGTAGAAACAGTTGGAATCCAACATCTTTGATTCTAGATTTATGGAAAACTTTCCAACGCTGATGAATGGATAGATAGCATAAGAAGAAGAGTTGGTTCTAAGAAAGTTCTCATTGTTCTAGATGATCTAGACAAGAAAGAACAACTTAAGAAACTAGTGGGGGGGGCCTGACACTTTTGGTCTTGGGGTAGGATTATCATTACAACAAGGGATAAACAGATTCTGGAAGAAGAGGAAGGAATCTTAGCTTATGAAGTAAAGCAAATGGATCATGATAAAGCGCTGGAGCTTTTCAGCTTGCATGCCTTTAACAATGTCACTACTCCTGATACTCATCAAAGTCTCTCTCAAGAAATTGTATCCACGACCAGGGGACTCCCATTGGCTCTTGAAGTCATAGGTTCCTATCTTCGTCACCATACGGAGGAAGTATGGAAAGAAATGCCAAAAAGGTTGGAGATTGTACCTCATGATAAAGTTCGAGATAAGTTAAAGATAAGCTATGATGCATTAGGAGATGTGGAAAAAGAAAATTTTCTCGATATCGCAAGCTTCTTCTTATGTGAAAAGAAATCATGGACAATGTACTTTTGGAATGCTTGCCATCTATACCCACATAGCTCTTTGAAAAAACTTACTGATTTGTGTCTGATTGAAATTGTTAGTGATGATGGTATATGGATGCATGATCAGTTGATAGACCTTGGAAGAGACGTTGTGCGCCAAGAATGTACTCGGAATCTAACAAGGCGTAGTAGGTTGTGGAATTGCGAAGAAGCTGCGGAAGTATTAAGGTCCAAAGGGTAAAGTTAAAGTAGGATCCATCTCTGTTATTAACCGCACACTTAATTTCATTGTTACTTCCCATTCAAAAGTTTCCTTTTGGCTATTGTGAATGACAAATTTAATGTTTGCGTGCTTGTGCTATCGAGTGTTTTCTATTTGCGGGAAAGGATAAAGTTCAAGCACTCAATTTAGATGAACATGGTTCTAATCCGATCAGCATTGGGGATGAAGAACTTGAGAGGATGCCTTATTTGAAATTCCTCAAGTTAGATGCGGTGACGTTGTTGGAGACATCAACAATTATCTCCTGGAGCTAAGATGGCTTTCTTGGTTTGATCCTCCTCTAGATTGTAGAATGGCTAATTTGCACTTGAAAAATTTAGTAGTTTTTGAACTTTCAGACAATGAAAACATCGAGATTTGGGGTGGATGGCACATTTTGAAGGTGTGAATTCGTACTTCTATTCTCTCAATGTAGACATAGTATTATCTCTTTAATCATCTCTGATACTATTTCAATGACTTTTGCGGATGGCGGACAAATTGAAAGTTCTTTATCTCTCAAGATGTAAAGTTGAAATAGACTCCAAACTTTTCTGGATGCCCGAGTTTGGAAAGACTGTCCTTGATGCATGTTGAAACTTGCAAGAAGTTGACTACTCTATAGGGAAGCTAAAGGTCTTACTCACTTGGACATTATTTGTTGTTCGAAGTCTTCGAACTTCGCCCTAAAGAAATCGGGAGGACCGGTGAATCTCGAAACACTTCTCTTTGAAAAATTGTGACGAAATGGAGAAACTTCCATGCTCTATTGGGAAATTAGCATCATTGTCTAAGTTGGATGTATCACTCACACAAATTACAAATTTACCTAATTCTATTGACAATGCAAAACACCTATCATATCTTAATCTATCACACATGCCAATTGTGGAACTTCCAATATCTATTGGAGAGCTTACGCAAACTAGAGTTCCTTTCACTCCTTTATTGTCGATATTTGAGGGAGCTTCCGGAATCAATAGGCAACTTGACATCATTACAGAATTTGAATATCTCATGGACAAGATTTGATAAGTTACCTGATTCGATAAAAAATCTCAAGCAATTGAAGGTGATGTGGATGAGCCCGAGTTGGATAAGGAGGTTACCTAGTATTAATCGAATGCTTGAGAGGTTGGAGGAGCTCCATGCCTCATATAGTCCACTTGCAGGCTAACTTCCCACTGAAATTGGTGGACTATTGTCTCTAACTATTCTAGAGATATCACATATAGTGTTTGTGCAGTGTTGACGACAATCAATTCCTTCATGCGACTCCAAAAGTTGGATTTAACGGATTGTGATGAGCTTCAAGAGTTGCCAAAACTTCCCCCAAGTTTGAATTGCCTACTTGTTTGATCAACATCATTACGGTTAGTTCCGGATCTCGAGTAGCCTCACAAATCTAGTGGAATTGCTTCTTTCTAACGGCTCCTGGACAAGTACTTCCTCAGGCATCAAACCCAATGAGAACTCTTCAATTGCAATGGGGTGGAAAGTTATGTAAACTAGAAAGTTGAGCTTGTGCCTTTCAGATATTCTCGTGCCATTTACGGAGTTGGTTGCCTACCTCGACTTAGAGAACTCTCTTTTTCTTGCATGGACAGCCCGACTCCATAAATGCTGGACCACAATTTTCCAACTTTAAATATTTGTCCAGATTGGGTCTTGATCACTCTCCATTGAGGGAATTCAACTCGATGGGCTTGAACTATTGAGAAATTTGGATGTGAGAGATTGCGAGTTTCTCGAGGAATTGTCAATTATTTCATCAAGTTTGAGGAAGCTCTATCAAATGGAAGTTTTAGGTTGCCCAAAGCTACTTGAAATTCGATTTCATAGTACAATGGAATCATTAAAGATACTTGAAGTTACGAACTGCGATTCCACAGGAGGGTTGTGTGGTCTATCAAACTCGAAGAAGCTGAAGACTTTCAAGATGCGCAAGTGCAATGGGCTATGGGTTGTTGAGGGCCTTGAAGAATTGGAGCTTTTGGATTTTTTTGTTTTTTGATGAGTGTGAATCGTTGGAAACGTTGACTGATGTATCCAACTCCAAAAAATACCAAATGAATGCAAAATTGGAGTCTATTATTGCGCCAAACTAAGTGATTATGATGGTACTTACAGGGATTACAAAGAGATGATTCTTCGCAGGACGATGAACACATTCGACAAGGTGCACCTTCCTTATAACCTTTCATTTATGTTTTATATTTTATATTTCAGAAATGCATGCATTAGGCATAACATTTCGTCATTTTCCTTGTTCCGTTTGCTTCCATCTCTCTCTCTCTCTCTCTCTCTCCTCTCTCCTCTCATAATAATTCATTTATAATACATTTTTATATAGTTTATGGATTATTGTTAGGTACACCGTTAGTGACCAAAAAAAAAAAAAAAACATTCATCCTTTAATGGTTGACGTATATTTGGAGTTAGTTTTGTGATAAATTTTGTCTATGTGTCAATCATCCAGTAATTGAAGTGTGTATAAATTATTTCTTTTACTGGCAGTGGAAATAATAATTTTTTTTTTTATATAAACATGAAAATGATCATATCAATATTTCATCAACCAAAGATAAAATCGCATGTCGAGAGCATGAAGAAAATGGAAACTCAATTGCTCTTGGTTGCTGGACTAGATTTCTCTTAAACAACTACAGCTGTCCTTTAAAATATAACACAAAAAGAATAAATTTAGAAAAAAATATATGAAGCTAACTCAGTTTTGGTATAATTTTTTTTTTTTTTTCTCCTTTTTCATGGCTCACCCAATTCGTAATACCTCAAATCTTTCAAAATATATAGATCACAGCAAACTATGACTGCATGATTTGTCACTCACCTTAGAGGCAAGCACGTGAAAACTACAACTCTCATTTGTCCAAATTTTTAATAATGCTTGACATTCTTTTTTTTTTTCCCTGTCAAAGGTTTATTAAACAGAAGAATTCATGAATATAACAAAAAAGCCTGTAGAAAACATACGGTTCATGATATCACATTCATCTTTATCTAATCAAACAGCAGAACACGTTATTTTGTTTTCCTAATAGCTAAATTTGATTAGAGTGAGATACAGAAGTATCAATAAAAATTTGGGTGAAATAAGTACAGAGTTAATAGTATACAATCATTATACTGCAAAATCGATGGATAATTATGTTGAATTCCTCAGGTTCCTTCATATGGCTGGTTCTCAGAAATTAGTAAAGCTGTGGATTATGCTAGATATGCTAGTACTCGCCTGCATAATCAGTTTTTAAAGTGAGGCGTAAGCAAGGTACATAATCTACTTACATATGAGGAAAATGCATGAGTTATGAAAATCTTCGGATCAAATGGTTAAATTAGATTAAAAAATTAAGCACTTGTTCAAATAAAAGGAATCGATCCGACCCCAAAACTTGTTACTAGGTTTATGTAATATCTCTCGAGTAAGCGAAAAAGTTTTTTATCTAAACCATGTATCCACGTGTCCTGCTAGTCTATAAAAAACGAAACAAATGGGCATATGACTAGTATATTATCATAAAATAATATTCTACTATTTTGCGCTCTCATTTCTACTGTCTATCAACAAACAAATTATGACTAATTCATTGAATTTTCTACATAATCCCTAAGTAAATAAAAGAGATATTGTACCTTAAATACGATGTGAAGCATTGTAATATGCAGACCTCAAAGCGGATGGGTTGGATGATATTTAAATCTTCTTATGCTACAACAACACTAGGAGAATGGAGAAAAAATAGTGATCTTGACGTTCTATTGTTCTCAGAACTTGCCATCGATTATAGGGTCTCCAGAACCTGGCACTGAGCTCTGAGCTTAACTCCTGAAGTAAGTCAAGAAATATTATGTCATCTTGTCACACAAACAAACATCTGTTAGCTTACTAAAATACAAAAACTCACGGGAATTGAAATACATCTTTGATCTTCAGACGGTTTACTGTTATAAGTTTGGATATGATTGCATTAGTAGCTTACCTTGATAGTACAAACTTTTTCTTTTTTGCATCTCCTGCAAAACCACATCTTCAGATGTTTCCAAGTGTTCTTGCTGAATTCTAAATTCAAAGGTGAATGATTCAAGCGATGGACAGACGAATGAATTCACACTCTGATCAAGTTTGGGATTCTTGTGGAGCTGCGAGAAATAATGAAGTTTGCTCTGTTTTGCAGACATGTCCCCCCTCTCCCAGGTCCATCCGGGGAAATTTATTTTGCTTTGTCCAAGGTATTTAATTATATTTAGTGAAAACCCAATTGTGTGCCACACAGTTTTCGGATACATCCGAGACTTTTCTCGATAGTGCAACATGAAAATTCTCGGACCGAGGCAAACTTTGGGTATCAGTATGTTCAGCTAATAATTTTTATGCCACAGGTGCTCTATCTCTTTTTCTTTTTCTTTTTCTTTTTCTTTTTTGAGCCCTAAGAAGTCATTTTTAAACAGTTAAAGGAAGATGACCTAATTCTCCAGATAGTCCAGAACTTCAGAGTCAGTTGCTGTAATTGTTATCAATTTTTTTGGTCATATACACTGTTTCTTTTTCCTTTCTTGGAAGATTAATGGTTGTGCCAAAGTTGCTCTAATAACTGAAAGAATGCAAAAAATAAATAAATAAATAAGGAAAAAGTAATGAAAGTGAGCTGAAATAGACCATTATTCAGGACGTTGATCATCAAAATCAACTTAGCAAAAGCTCCTGAAAATCTGTGAGATTTACTAACACGCACTATGAGTTGCCCTGCATTGGGCTGTGATAGATGACTTGACCTAAGAAGATAACCTTCGTCCTTCCTGTGCCAATGTTTGCGAATTTGACAAAAGTAAAGGTCAAAGAAAATGATTCTGGTGTCTGCATTTTTGCATCCTACAATGCTAGTCAAAGAGCCATTCGAATTTTCTTCTAGGAGGTTGTGGTGGAAGAGGCCATCAAACAATCGATTGTCTTCCATGGCAGATGTTCAAGCAATTCACTGTTATTACTTTTTGTTCTGCTATAATGATGCAATGTACATCAGCACGTTTTCTATTTACTGCTATCATTTTGCAGGTGGACCTGCCTGGTGCATCTTTGGATGTTTGATAAATGGTACTGCAACTTTTGTCGAGTGTTGAGATAATCTGTAGGCTGGTGTATTTTCAAGCATTGATGGCTCTGAACACCAAAATATGATGCTCTGAAATATCCTTTTGCTTCTCTCTGGCCTGATACTTTATTTCAAGTTCTTCATGAGATGCCGCCTCCCTTGGCCATTGTGTGATTTCGTATATGAATCAGATCCTTGAACAGTAAATGTAATGTCATTACCTAAATTATGAAGAAGGCTGGCACAAAAGTTAATAGAGAAAAATGCCAAAGGCAAGTAAATCACGGCGTTACAATGAGAAACGTAGCAAGATATCCCTCCTAAAGGCGTGGAAGCAAGATATTTGGAGTTCAATTGTATTAAATGCAATGTTTGTGGTCCCTTGACCTTGATCTCAGGGCACGATTCACTGAGTGATATCATCTGATTACCTATTAGACCTTAAGCTTTGGCCATAGGTTGATGAGGGTGTAATAAAAGAATCCTGCTTGATTTGTCGAAGCTCATGGTACACATGAGCTTGAAAGAAAAAGAGGTACACATGAGCTTGAAAGAAAAAGAAAGCGGAATGACAAAAGTGGAAACAACATGCCTCTGACAAAACTCTTCTCTCTTTGCAGATACAGACGAGAGCTCTATTGCCATGTGCTATTGTTTGGGTTCCTGGGAATTGGATTTTTGGACTTCACTGGATAAAGCAGGCTGCTAGGGGACTAGTTTCAGGTTGATTATGCCAAAGCTAGTGCAGAATGGTTCCATATACAATATATGGAGAGCTAGGAGTGACTGTGAGCATAATCAAGTTACTCCTGTTGTTGATGGTGTGATGAAGTCTCTTATGTTTGCAGTAAGAGTATTGAAGGGCACATACTGCAGCAAAAGTTAATTCTAATTTGGCTTTGGCCTTAAGTTTGTAACTGGCAGATTCAGTGTAGCTGAATGTAAATTGTTGTGCTCAGCCTTTTGCAACTAGTCCTGTAACTGTTTTGGATATTTGGGCAGTTATTATTCATGTTCTAGTCGGAGCTGATGTTGGTGCTGAAGTAGTTTCCTACTTATCTATTGTACTTAGCTGCCAGTAATGGTTTTCCCTTTGAAAATCAGTAAGTTATCTCTATGAGCATTTTCTGGGGCGAAGTACGATCGGCCTCCTCCCATTATGATGTTCACTTGAAGTTTCATAGCACTATTGGGTGCCACATTTTGTGGTTAGAATTGGGATGGCATCCGTATACAATGGAATACGTTATCATTTGGTTGACATAAGGTGCCAGACATGACAAATGGTTATTGAATTGCTTAAAGTGCCTGATCTTCATATTTTGGTATTCAACATGATTGTCGTTGTACTCAATGAAGACCATTCTAGATCATGGAACAGATTGACAAAGTACAGATCTAGTATATCAAAGATCACGTTAATTTACTTGTCCATTGTTTTACTGTAAAATTACTAGCTTGAATGGCGAGCCATTTTTTTTTAGAAACTGTTATTTGGTTGTATTTTCAAATGATGAAAGCGAGGAACTATTTTAGTGTGATATTGATGAGAGCAACTCTTTTTTTTTTCTTTATATAATTTGGAGTGCAAGAATTATCTTAACTATGTGAGGTCAAGGCATTCGCGAAAGAATCGGTACTTATATTCTCCGTCTTCCTCTCATGCTTACTGTTTCCACAGTCATGGATTATTTTTTGGTTTCTTTTGTTAGATCAAGGAAGTGAAGGCAAGCAGAGCTTATTGTATCTTGAGCAGGTAATAGGCTTTTTTCTCTCTGTATCTTGTCGACTGGTCCTTAGGCATGACTACTTGACTAATCTCTTTCTTGTAACTGCCAAGCTGACGTATATAGCAAAACTGTTTATAAGACTGCCGTTTTACACAACCATAAATCTGGTGTGAGTTCGATAGATTTTATTTTGACTCTTTTTTTTTTTTAGTGATACTCTGCTTTCTTTTCAGGAAATTTCTCTCTTAAGTCAGTTTCAACATAAGAACATAGTTCGATATCACGGCACTAAGAAGGTGTGTTCCTCCTTACTAAGTTGCTTTCCGCAGTATCTTTTCACTTGGCATCGATTATGGCATCACCGAAACTGAGCAAAATGTTTAGGTGAACATGGCTGTGATTGCAGCCACAAGATAGTGGTAGCGTCATCATCACCGCATGAATAAGATCACAGCATTTGCGGCTTTTTAGCTGTAATATCCTTTCATGACAGGGAGAGATATTTCAGATCCCTCTCCACCACAAGAAAGGTTCGTGATGAATTGAGTATTACCCGATATAATAACTAAATGAGTAAAGAATATAATGCAGAGTGGACGTCAGTTTATGGAGTCTCTCTTGCGACCAATTTTTTGGGTGTGAACCACTAGGTTTGGCTAATGGATTATTAAGTCTAAACAATTGGGCTTCTATAGCATCATTATGCAACTTAAGTTCAGGTTAACATGCAATTGATTTTTTAATCAGTGTCGCCACTAATCTATTTTTTTGTGGGTCGATTAGAAACCCAAGTAAAGTAACGGAGTTTCACTTTACTCTACGAATCGGAGATTATGGGTACGAGGACTTGGTTCTGCTAGATTTCTCTTGCTTTCTACCATTCTTTTATTTTCAAAAATGTTTTTGCGGACAGCTTAAATTGATTTTAAATCTATTTTACTAACATGTGAAGTGATCATACGGGTCTTGTCCACCAATTTAACACCGAGATAAATATTAATAAATTGCAAAAACTTACCTCAAAGCAACGCTTATCTACTGATGTTAAATCGAAATTCACATCGACAATCTTAAATATGATTTCTAATTAACAAGCAATTTCTTTTTTTTTTTCACTTAATTAATGAAAATCATGCAATATGCAATGCAATATTAACTTAATGACCTAATTCTAATGACATGCAATTTCTAATTAAATAGGCCTAGCAAAAATACTAAATGACATGCATCGGTGAATCTAGCCCTAATGATGTGCATATGACATTTTTTCCTTTTTCCTAAAAGAATGCATTTTATCATAAATAATAAATCTAATTTAACCTATGCCATTTTTTTTTTATTTTTCAGGTAAAATGCGAAAATTACCTAATTAGATTAAGATCCTATTTAATTTATATTTGGAATTAGGTTGGGCCAAATCCTAATTTAAACTAAAACATTATCTTAACCTAAATAATCCTAAAATGCAATATATCTAAAAAATACCTAAACTTATGACAAATTAAGAAAAATATTATCTAGAATTGAACTAAGTGCAATTTAGTCCTAATATGCAATGACGTAAAATATGCTTTAACACTACATGACATGTATATGATGATTTTTTGTCTTTGTTTAATTTCGAAATTAATAATTGCGAATAATTAAACATGCAATCCAAATTAAAAATCTAGCAACCTAAATTGATTGATTTGATTTTTTTAATTTTTAATTTTAAAATTCGAAATAAGATTCCTATTCTAAATATGTAAACCCTAAAACATGCAATATTATAACTCAAACACATTTCAAGATCAAGAAGGACATCATTCGAATCAAAGGATAATATTTCGATAAAATCGATAAATTGATCTTAAGCCTTAAAGATCAAAATATCAATTTTATTCCCGCAATTAATTATTTCATCTAGGCGCTTATAGATGAAATAAAAATCTGTATGATTCTCGAATAAGGTAATATGTTGAATTTCCAATCATATACTAAAGACTAATTATACTAAAAAAAACAAGACAAAAGTAAAATAAAATAAATAAAATAAACTAAAGAAAACTACCTAATGTGTTTTCTCGTGTTTTTTATTGGGCTTGGCAGCCGTGGGGTCCAGCCAAGGATGGCTGACCGGAGGTCCGGCGAGGTACCGGGAGCAGCACGTCAGCGGCGAGGGCTTGCGGGTCGCGCGAGGCAAGGCGGAGGCGTCGGGCTCTGGTGGTGCAACAGCAGGGATGGTGACGACGTTGTAGGTGCTTGGCGCGGCAACCAGCGGCGTCGAGCGGATCGGCATGGTCTGAGGTGGAGTTGGGGGCGCTCGGGTCGCGGAGGTGGCTGGTGTCGCGGTGGCGCGGCTCCGGCTGGGGTGCGTTGGGCTGAGGCGAGCAGCGACGGAGCGGGCTCCGGCGACGTCGGGCAGCGGATCCGGAGTTGCAGGCGTTGGCTGGGCCGTGCTCGGCACTGGTCGCGGTTTGCAGAGACGCGGTGGCGTCGGGCTCCGAGCAGATGCGCAGGTTGGGCGACGCTTGGCGTCAGGCGGGGC
The DNA here is from genome assembly GCA_016097595.1 of Eucalyptus pumila. Taxonomy (NCBI): domain Eukaryota; kingdom Viridiplantae; phylum Streptophyta; class Magnoliopsida; order Myrtales; family Myrtaceae; genus Eucalyptus; species Eucalyptus pumila. Next base: position 20,021,839 of record CM027848.1, on the reverse strand, counting down.
AGCGACGGCGTCTGGCGGAGGCGCGATGGTGCTCGAGGGGAGCGGGCGGCGTCGCGGGCAGAGCAGGGGTGTTGCAGCGGCGCGGCGTCGGCGAGGGCGAGCGCGGTCGTCGGGGCGCGGTGCGAGGTCAGGAGCAGCGGTGGTGCAGTGGTGGGTGGCGCTCGGCGATCGTTAGGAGCGGCGGGCTTCGTCGGAGCTCCGGCGTCGGGTCTCCGCGAGTTGCAGCGCGCGGGTGAGGAGTGGATTTTGGGGAAGATGAAAAACAGTAAAGGTTTACTTTTCTCTTTTCTCTCTCACTCTCTCTCTCACGTTCTGACTTTTTTTT